>JBAMJR010000571.1:52500-127233 GCA_038501785.1 Myoxocephalus aenaeus
TATGCTTCATGTGTTAAAGCTGCATTCTCTCTCCTGACCACCAGGGGGTGACTCCTTTGGTTGTATAGAAGTCTATGCTTCATGTGTTAAAGCTGCATTCTCTCTCCTGACCACCAGGGGGTGACTCCTTTGGTTGTATAGAAGTATATGTATATAAACATGAGTTTATGGGTCAATTCCAATCTCCACCTTACGGACTCACGGACTTTGAGGCGCGCTCCCGTGAGTCCGTGAGGGTTTAGTTCTGTCCCATTGTCACATCGTAGAGTGCTCGAGTCTCTCTGGCAGACATTTTGATCCCTTTATGATCCCTTTCCGTAAGTCAGCATTAGATGCTGACTTTGCCTAAGGGAATTACCCACAGTTCATAGCAATGTGACGTTAAACACGCAGTTCCCAATGGAAGCATGGAGACGTAAAAAAAAAAAAAAGACACGTGGGCGTTCAGCCCGATAAAATACACTACAACATTACGGATTAAAGATGGAACATAAAAACACATGAAATCAGAGGAATGCAAGCAGAAAATATATTTATAAATATTTTGTTTACATTCATCAAACATTTCGTTTTGACAAAAACAAGTAAATATATCATCTAAAATGACTTCTCATCTCGTGAGGAAGACGTTCAAATCAGTGAATAAAAAGTATAAAATAAATACACAATATGTTTTATGTAGTCACGTGATATGTTGCAGCAAAGTGCTGTCATTCATATTCACACCATCAAGCCCTCACAGACTCTCACACACAGCCGACGTCAGTGAGTCCTGAGGGTTCAGGGTCTGAGGGTTCAGGGCTTGAGGGGAGATTGGAATTGACCCTATGTCTCAATCTCTAGTTTCAAGTCTTCTTCAATACAGCATGAAGTTCATTTAGTAAAGTATTTTCCATTACATTTCATTTAGCTGACGCTTTTATCCAAAGTGGCTTACATGTTTGCGCTATACACCGTAGACACAGCAACAGGGAGCAATTAGGGGCTAAGTGTCCTGCTCCCTCCACAAGGACTAGCAGAGCCGGGGCACGAACCACCAACCCTCTGATTGAAAGACAGGCATGCTAACCACTTAGCCACAGTCACCCATTAGACCAGAAAGGGTCCAAGGCCTTCAGGGTTCTGGTCCAAGGCCTTCAGGGTTCTGGTCTAAGGCCTTAAGGGTTCAGGTCTAAGGCCTTCAGGGTTCAGGTCTAAGGCCTTAAGGGTTCAGGTCTAAGGCCTTCAGGGTTCAGGTCTAAGGCCTTAAGGGTTCAGGTCTAAGGCCTTAAGGGTTCAGGTCTAAGGCCTTCAGGGTTCAGGTCTAAGGCCTTAAGGGTTCAGGTCTAAGGCCTTAAGGGTTCAGGTCCAAGGCCTTCAGGGTTCTGGTCCAAGGCCTTCAGGGTTCTGGTCTATGGCCTTCAGGGTTCAGGTCTACGGCCTTCAGGGTTCAGGTCTAAGGCCTTCAGGGTTCAGGTCTAAGGCCTTCAGGGTTCAGGTCTAAGGCCTTCAGGGTTCAGGTCTAAGGCCTTCGGGGTTCAGGTCTAAGGCCTTAAGGGTTCAGGTCTAAGGCCTTCAGGGTTCTGGTCTATGGCCTTCAGGGTTCAGGTCTAAGGCCTTCAGGGTTCAGGTCCATGGCCTTCAGGGTTCAGGTCTAAGGCCTTCAGGGTTCAGGTCTAAGGCCTTGTCTTTGTCCTCAGCCCTCCCACTTCCAGCGGGCGCTGCTCCACCAGGTGATTGGTCCTTGTAAACCCTGCAGTGACCCCAACCTGTCTGTGGTGGAGAAAGGTGAGGTCACACACTCATTCTGACTTTCAGTACATAGTGAGAACCACGACGTGAGAGAAGTCCATGTATCTTCTCCTCCTCTTCCTCCTCCTCCTCCTCTTCCTCCCTCCCAGTCCTCACCACCCCCAGCAGTTGGAGTTTGGACAGCGGGACCAGAGAGGCCCTCCCCTTCCTGTCTGCTCATGTGGGCGGAGTCATGGCGCCTCCTGTCCCCCCACGCAACCTCCCTCATGGTACGTGTGTTATATGTTGTGTACTTCTGTGTGAGTGTGTGTTGTTGTTGTTGTTGTTGTTGAGATGAACTTTGGCTTCCATCTTTCTAAATTGATTTAATTATTTACCGAATAAATGAGCTGTTATTTTGAAAAGCAGAGACTCAGCAGCATAAAGCGCAGAAGAAATTATTATTATTATTAACTGAAACTGAAAGACTTTTAGAAACACCTCCTCCTCCTCCTCCGCACCTCCTCTTCTTCCTCCTCCTCCTCCTCCTCCTCCTCCTCCTCACCTCCTCCTCCTCCTCCTCTCTGGTCTCAGGTGTGTGTGCTGTGTCTCCCCCTGTAGGACAACACCTGTCGATGCACTTTGATGCTTTCCACCACCAGCTCAGCGACCTCCCTCCAGCTCTCCCTGCGCGCTCCTTAAGAAAGGTACCCTCCTCTTCCTCCTCCTCCTCCTCCTCTTCCTCCTCCTCCTCCTCGTCCTCCTCCTCCTCCTCCTCCTGCTGTGGATGATAGCCTGTCTGTCTGCCTGTCTGTCTGCACTGCTAAAGAAAGGCACCTCAGCATTATTTTTTTTATTTAGATTTAAACAACTTTCAAGATGAAAAATGAACAAATGTGACAACTTTGTGAAAGTTTAGAAGCCAAATTCATTTGAAAATCAATCTGTCTGCATTTTATTTTCCAAAATGCTCGTCTACTATTAAAGATAAAGATAAAGAAACCAGGAAGCAGATCTTCTGGCTGTTTGTAGTTTCTCCTTTTCTCTTCTCTCACTTCCCTGTTTGTCAGTTTGATTATTCAACTGCTAACGTTACTAGCTCTCCTCCTGTTGGTTCTCTGTTAGCGGTGCTGCTAACGTTACTAGCTCTCCTCCTGTTGGTTCTCTGTTAGCGGTGCTGCTAATGTTACTAGCTCTCCTCCTGTTGGTTCTCTGTTAGCGGTGCTGCTAACGTTACTAGCTCTCCTCCTGTTGGTTCTCTGTTAGCGGTGCTGCTAACGTTACTAGCTCTCCTCCTGTTGGTTCTCCGTTAGCGGTGCTGCTAACGTTACTAGCTCTCCTCCTGTTGGTTCTCTGTTAGCGGTGCTGCTAACGTTACTAGCTCTCCTCCTGTTGGTTCTCTGTTAGTGGTGCTGCTAACGTTACTAGCTCTCCTCCTGTTGGTTCTCCGTTAGCGGTGCTGCTAACATTACTAGCTCTCCTCCTGTTGGTTCTCTGTTAGCGGTGCTGCTAACATTACTAGCTCTCCTCCTGTTGGTTCTCCGTTAGCGGTGCTGCTAACGTTAGTAGCTCTCCTCCTGCTGGTTCTCCGTTAGCGGTGTTGCTAACGTTACTAGCTCTCCTCCTGCTGGTTCTCCGTTAGCGGTGCTGCTAACGTTAGTAGCTCTCCTCCTGTTGGTTCTCCGTTAGCGGTGCTGCTAACGTTACTAGCTCTCCTCCTGCTGGTTCTCCGTTAGCGGTGCTGCTAACATTACTAGCGCTCCTCCTGCTGGTTCTCCGTTAGCGGTGCTGCTAACGTTACTAGCGCTCCTCCTGTTGGTTCTCCGTTAGCGGTGCTGCTAACGTTACTAGCTCTCCTCCTGCTGGTTCTCCGTTAGCGGTGCTGCTAACGTTGCTAGCTCTCCTCCTGTCGGTCTAAACACTGATTGGTTGTTTACGATGTCACATGATCAGAGATCAATACGTTATTAATGTTCATGCCTTCTTTGTCTCAGCTCATAACTTTCCTTCATGACCCTCTCTCTCTCCAGTCTCCCCTGCACCCTATACCTGCCTCGCCCACCAGTCCTCAGTCCGTCCTGGGTGGCAGTAGCTCCACCCTGTCGGGCAGCGCCAGCTCCGGAGTCTCCTCCCTCGGCGAGAGCACCTTCGGCGGCGCCACCTCGTCCTCCGACCCCGCCGCCGGCCGCACGGACCCCCTGGAGTCCGGCCCCGGGGGCCTGGCCTGGACCGCGGACCCGGAGGACCCGGACGCGCCCTACCAGCCCGTCCGGTACAGCGTCTCCGAGCCCGAAGTCCTAGACGGAGTCAAGCCCCCGCCCTGCCGCAGCCACTCCGCCCCGGGGGGCGTCGCCCCGGCCCAGGCTGGGGGCCAAATCCAGCCCCAGGCTCCGGGTTCGGCCTCCATCGGAGCGCAGGATGGACCCTCCCCCCCCCAGCACCTCTACTACCACCACCACCACTTCCACCCGCACTACCTCCCCCACCACCCGCCCCTCTACCAGCTCCACGAGCCCCCTCCGGCCCTGCCCCCCAAGCCCTACCTCAGAGAGGGGTGCATCCCCGAGGAGGACCCCCTGAACCCCCAGCCCGCCGCCCCCCCCCGCGCCCCGGCCCATGCCGCGCAAGATCTCCCAGCCCATCATCGCAGCGACCAAGGAGGAGCAGGCGAAGGTGGCGTGGGAGCGCGGCGTCAGCGAGGAGTGACCCGCCCACGTCGCCCCGCCCACAAACCCACCCACCAATCAGAGACAAAGGTTTTAACGTTCAACACCCGGAAACATTTTCTACGAGCGAATACAAACCGGATTTCTTTTAAATAAATATTAATTAATAATAATGTGAAGTTTTTTTTTTAATATATATATATATTTCCCAACAGAAGCATCAAAGCATGTAGATACATGTACCACTATATATATATATATATATATATAAGTATATGAACCTAATATATTTAATCCTTTCTACGTCTGGTTGAAGGTAGAAAGATAGAAATATGCAAGAAGAGCCGTCGACGTGTTCAAAGGTTTTATTTCAGCTCGTGATGATGAAGACAATAAGGCATTTATTTCAGGTGAGGAGGCGTCAGGTGGAACAACCTTTATAGAGAAACTATAATAAATATACAAGTTTTTCAAATGAACGTTAACGACTGTACATTTTGTAAACGTGTTTTGTACGCTGGTCAGAAAGGCTCCAGCTCACAGACGATGAAGATGAAGATGAAGTCTTCAAGGATTTAAATCTTCTCTTTTCTACACCAGATGATGCGTTCAATGACTCCTTCAGACTGACCTGTGACCAGCTGCTGCTTCCTGTCACGTGAAAACACAACACCTGTGTGTTTATATTTTATGTTTTAGTTGCTGCTGGTTTGTTTTGTTCTCACTGACCAGAGAAGATGACGTGACCTTTGACCTTTGTGAGCGGGTCAACAGGCCTCTTGAAGACGAAGGGAACTCTATAACTAGATGGGTGTTGAAAGACGAGGCTGCTGATGTTCTGCACTGTATGTTATTTTCATCCTGCTTTTATAAATACACCTGTGGATTAATCCGCCGCTGAAAAGACATTCAGGAGGAACTATTAAATAACTTAAAGTCAACAGCAGCCGTATCCCACATCACAGTAATTATGATGTTTCTTGTTCGTTGGTTTTATATTCGACACGTTTCGTTCTCTGCTTCAGTGACGAGGTTCCAACGAGCTCCAGATGAGACGTTTGATTGACAGCCGATGAGACGATGACGTCATAACGATGGCTGGATTCCATTCAGTTGTTGGTTCCTGCTGGTCTTTTGGCCCAGTTCCAAACTATTTTAGAAAAATCTCATTCACAGTCAAATTAAAACAATGAACTATTGTTCCTCCTTAGTTTAGTTATGGTGAGGAAACCACGGTGATGAACCCTGACGCTGTTTGTTCCCTTTGCCTTAAACCAACGGATTTAACATTCCTGCAGTGAATCCTTCATGAAGGATTTAAGATTCGTGTTTTTGTTATTCAACTCTCCCTTATTGATATGCATGGAGGGGTGGACAAAATAATAGGAACACCTGTCGGTTCAGCGGCACCACAAACGACGTGCTTCAAAATGAAGTCGCTCTAAAACCTTCATGAAGGGAGCAGCTGGTGGTTGTAGCGAGGTGTACCTAATAAAATGGTGTTTTTAATCCTCATTTGAAAACAAACTCAAGCATCCAGACTTTCACGTGATTGTTGAGTGATTGTTCACTCGTCTGACAACAAGAAACTATGCAAAGTTTAAATCTTTTAGTGTTTCTCTCAGCGTTGAAGTTCTTGTGTTCCTGCACGACATGGAGGAGGAGGAGGAGGAGGAGGAGGAGGACAGAAAGAGGAGTGAAGGGAACAAGGAGAAGTGTATTTGTGTATTTGGTCCTGAAGGGCAATCCGACACATGGAGGTTGTGATGGTCTTACTGGTTCTGATGGTTTTAAACCTGGACCACAGCAACACAGTTCCTTGTCTTATTATTCAGATGATTTCAGGTTTATTCTTCATGTGTTTTGATCAATGAGGCGTTCCTTTGTGAACTGATGCTCGTGGGTATTTCTTGTATATAAAGTGTGTGTTGTGTTAGCATGGGTATAAACTGTGACGTGTAGAACACTAGATGTAAATACTCACATTTTATTTCATACTCACTAAAAAAACTGCTGTTGTGGATTCATGAATAATGACAAAGATTAAACAATAATGTTTTATTGACTCATGATTCAGATGCATTCATTTCACATTTACTGGAGATCAGCTGTGAACACATGGAGGCTGCAGTGAAGTACATTATACTATGTCATAGTACAGTGGAAGAAGTACATTATACTATGTCATAGTACAGTGGAAGAAGTACATTATACTAAGTCATAGTGTAGTGGATGTACATTTGTTTGAACTTGTCATGACATGTTAGATCCGAGAGATAAGCCTCTCCCACGGGACGGTCTCACTGCCGTCCCTCCTGACGTCTATCCTGCTTCCACTCACAACGACACTGGACCGGGACGCCCTCTGGCCGAATGCAGCGTTCACTCAGTTAATGGCAGCTTTCCTCAACCTTTTTTCCCCACGGACCGGTTTTGTGCAAGACAATATTTTCACGGACCGGCCTTCACAGTGTGGGCGATAAATATGACGTAATAAAAATGAGGTAATAAAATGATACGACCGGCATAAAAACAAATATAAAGTGCATAAAAATACGACTCACCATTACGCCAAATTAGTGGGAGCCCTGAGCTTGTTTCTCTTATACGAGCCGGTCCCATCTCGGGGTGACGGGAGACAACAACTACACCCAACGTGTGTTCTGTAAGTCCAGTCTACCGTTTAACTTAAACCCTGCTTCACAAAGACAGGATGTTGGAAATGGAGGCAGGTTTCATTGCTTTTTTGATGATCTCAGGATACTCTGCCTTGAGTTTAATCCAGAACACCAGCAAACTGAATTTTAAGTTTCATTTTTGGGGATACATATTACATAACCTCTTTACTTGTGTCAAGAGGCTCAGACGTACAGACGGATGTGTCCGGTCATTTTTCAAAATAAAACATGGTTTATTGAGGTTTATTAGCAGGGGCAAAGCAACATATCAATTATTCACTTAATTTTATTACATTACCGATTGATCATAACATACATTTCTTACTGAGCCGGAAGTGGGTGAAAGTTTTTTTCTGATCAAGGCAGGTCATTGCGAAAGTATTGGATCCGATTTCAGGCACACTACCTCGGGTAAAAGTCTGCGGATTTCCCCGATGCACTGACTTCAATGGAAGTAATTTCCCCCGGTGGGAGCCGCGAATGGCAGTTTGTGTCCTCGGTAGCCCTAGGACATTGAGGACAATTTGAAACTGCAGGGACAGCATCCTTGAGTGTCCATTTTTGTCCCCAATGGCAGTCGGTGAATGGCAGTTTTTGCCCTGTGGGTCCCTTGTCCTTTGCCCCTTGGTGACTAAAAGAGGTACTGGGACACAAAGCATATGTTTACGAAAAGTTAGAAAAATCGCAACTCAACGACCGAAAATCCCAATGGAATGCTGCTTTCCCGCATCGGACCTTGCAAGATCAGCTAACATTCCACATGCTTTCCAGATTTTTAGCGGCCCTTGTTACCCTCTGTAGGGGATCCCTAAAAAAAGGTGATTTCTTCCGTTTGCTCTAATGTTACTGTCCCAGAGGTGTCCGGCCAGTCACTAAGGCCGGTATTGGATCCGATTTTGGGCACCCTTCCTCAGATTCTGGGCACCCTTCCTCAGATAACTTTGTGCTGTCATGCTGCCATTCACACGAGTGCATATATAGGTAGAGATTATCCTACATGTGTAATATCAGCTTCTTAGCCCTTTGGAAAAGGGTCGAAGATGGGGCACGTTACGAAGGTATTGGATCCGATATTGGGCACCAAACCTTGCATAAAAGTCCACGGATTTCCCCTGGTCCATTTGAAATGGAAAGTATCCAGAGAACCTGGTGCTGTCACGCTGTCATTCACACTAGTGCATATACTGTTTAATATCAGCAAAAATAGGGCACGTTACAAAGGTATTGGATCAGATTTTGAGCGCCCTTCCTCATGAAAAAGTCTGCGGATATACCCTGGTCCATTTGAAATGGAAAGTATCCAGAACTTTGTGTTTTCATGCTGTGATTCACACTAGTGCATATATAGGTTGAGATTATCCTACATGTGTAATGTCAGCTTCTTAGCCCTTTGGATAAGGGCCAGAAATAGGGCATGTTACGGTGGTAATGGATCCGATTTTGGGCACCCTTCCTCGGGTAAAGGTCTGTGGATTTCCTCTGGTCTATTTAAAAATCTAAAGTATCCAGAGAACTTTGTGCTGTCATGCTGCAATTCACAATACTGCATATATAGGTTGAGATGATCTTACATGTGTAATATCAGTGTCTTAGCAGTTTAGAAAAGGGCCAAAAATAGGGCACATTACGGAGGTATTGGATACGATTTTGGGCACCCTTCTTCGTGGAAAAGTCTGCGGATTTCCCCTGGTCCATTTGAAATCGAAAGTATCCAGAGAACCTTGTTTTGTCCCGCTGCCATTCAGACTAGTGCATATATAGGTTGAGCTAAACCTACACGTGTAATGTCAGCTTCTTAGCCCTTTGGAAAAGGCCCGAAAATAGTGAATGTTACGAAGGTATTGGATTTGATTTTGGGCACCCTTCCTTGGGTAAAGGTCCGTGGATTTTCCCTGGTCCGTTTAAAATCAAAAGTAACTTTGTGCTGTCATGCTGCAATTCACACTACTGCATATATAGGTTGAGATGATCCTACACGTGTAATATCAGATTCTTTCATCTTTTATGTTGAGCACCAGTGCTGGCTGCTCCCCGTTTTGACCATAATTTTTTTGTTACAGATGGATGCTAGCCATGTAGGAGCGGGAGCCGTGTTGATGCAGGAAGATGAGCAGGGAGTTGACAGGGCAGTCAGTTTCTTTTGTAAGAATTTCAACCGGCATCAGTTACATTACTCTGTTGTTAAGAAGGAGGCCCTGGCCTTGATTTGGGCCCTGTAACATTTTGCAGTCTATGCGGGGTCTGGGGTGTCACTAGTGGTGGTCTACAGAGACCACAACCCATTGACTGTTCTGCATACCCTGTGTAGTGCCCCGTTGCTATCCAAACGCCGAGGCCAGTACTTGGAGAGCCAATCCCCCACTATTCCTTGAGGCAAAGAGCTTTTTCATACTGATTCTAGGCTTTTTGCAATTCCATAAAAATTCCTGAATTAAATGGTTATAGTGTTTAAAGATTCCCTCAAAAATGGTTACTTGTATCATCATAGAGATGTAATTAAATTGTGGCGCCACCACCATCTTAATGATATCATTTGTTCCCGATAAGGTAAGATTTAACACCATTTGTCAAAGTTTGCCTTCATTTTTGTATTAACGGGAGCATATTAATGAGCACAGCCTAATACCCAGATATTTCAATCCCCTTGGGCTCATGAATAATGACAAACATTAAACAATAATGTTTTATTGACTCATGATTCAGATGCATTCATTTCACATTTACTGGAGATCAGCTCTGAACACATGGAGGCTGCAGTGAAGTACATTATACTATGTCATTGTACAGGGGACGAAGTACATTATACTATGTCATAGTACAGTGGAAGAAGTACATAGTACAGTAGAACTGTTCTACTTGTTCTAGTTCTTCACACAGAAAGCTTCTAGATTCATGTTCATGATTTAAACATGAAGATAAAGCAGCAACATTTTGACCAAAACTCATTTTAATTCAACCTGTTGAAGCCGAGAGACTCATGAACACTTCATATTAATAACACACACACACACACACACACACACACACACACACACACACTCTATGAACTCATCTGATTTCCTGTAAAAGGAGAGGGGCAGAGCCACAGTGACATGTGATCCAAGAAGCAGGAAAAGAAGCCTGAGGTGTTGCGTCATAACGTTCAGACTCCATTTAGAGTCGAGAGCAGAAGAAGAGACGCTGGAGGCTGAAGCAGGTGAGTGTTGACCCAACATTTAACCCTTACCTTACCTTAGTGTCTGCTTTACTGCTCTTACATTACACTAACACGTTAATATCACCACATCATATCTAACACGTTAATATCACATCATATCTAACACGTTAATATCACATCATATCTAACACGTTAAAGCTGTAAACAAAGTCTCAGACTGTTACATGAATAACTGCTGTGAAGACACAAAGAATACACACTGAAGACGTGTCGCTACACTCGGTCCTTTGTGTTCACAGTAACGTTTATTTAGGGGAAGAGAGGAGATATGAAGCGTGTTTAGTCTGGAGGGTGTGTGTGTGTGTGTGTGTGTGTGTGTGTGTGTGTGTGTGTGTGTGTGTGTGTGTGTGTGTGTGTGTGTGTGTGTGTGTGTGTGTGTGTGTGTGTGTTCTTTTCGTCTGGATTCTTGTGTCGTGAGCTCACAGTGTTCCTGTTTATCTCTCAGACTGACTTCAGATCAGAAGATGAGAGGTTGTGAGGAAGAGGAGGAAGAGGAGGACAGAGCAGAGTCTCTGGACTCCGGCTGTCTGTCCATGAAGAATGATCGCTCCAAACCTCTTCCTTCACACTTCATTAATGAACCTGGACCCTCAGACTCAAAGTAAGAGAACTTTAATAACTCATCAGGACTCATGTTCAGTTCCTGGACCTCTGACAATGTTTTCTGTACATTTAGAGATTTAGAGTTGAGTTTGAGGTTCTTCCTCTTCGTCTCAGTGACAGCTGTCAGTCACCTTGAAAAGCTGTGATGTCATCTCAGAGCACTAATACACACTTTAAAGCCTTCTACATACCTGCAGTAACAGTAGTTTGTGTGTTCAGATCTACTTTAATGTCTTTGTTGTTATCAAAGATTCATTCTGAATAAAACCTCTTGATGTTTGCAGAGTTCAGTCCAGACAGAGAGCAGAGTCTCCAGGATCCATCTGTCTGTCCCTGAAGAGTGATCGGTCCATACCTCTTCCTCCACTCTTCAGTCATGAACCTGGACCCTCAGACACAAAGTAAGAGATGAAGAGGATGCATTGAGGATGAAGACTAAATGTTCTGCTCAAAGGTTTATCTTCCTGATGCAGAACTATGAGAGCAGATCCTGGTTCAGACTCAGATGGATCTCCATCTGGTTCTAGAGCCTCAAACAAAACACCTGAGAACCTTTTTCACAAGTTACACTTCAGCAACATACTCCTTTAGTTCTGCTCAAAGTCTGAAGTCACTGTTCTAAATGAGGAAGAATGAGTTCCAGATGTGTGAATGTTTCCTCCCATTGACTCAATCAGCTGTTCAGACCCACCAGCTGCTTCTGGAGTCACTTCATATATTGATCCTGAAGGTCCAGACCCACCAGGGGCTTCTGGAGTCTCATCATATATTGATCCTGAAGGTCCAGACCCACCAGCTGCTTCTGGAGTCTCATCATATATTGATCCTGAAGGTCCAGACCCACCAGGGGCTTCTGGAGTCACATCATATATTGATCCTGAAGGTCCAGACCCACCAGGGGCTTCTGGAGTCACATCATCACTGAGCAACATGTGGTGAAGCGTTGGTAGAAAAGCTTTGATCTCTTTGGTTCTGTTGATGTTTGACTTTGTTCATTAATACTTGTGTCAAATATGGAGAAGAAAGATGAAGCTCAAAGGTTCACTGACTAAAGATCCAGAGCTTTCAGCTGAAAGCTTTACATCCTGAGTAAGAGACATTTCAGTTTAGATCCTCTTCTCCAAGTGGACCTTCAGGATCAGTACATGGAGACAACCTCGTGGGCAGAACTGATGTCAAAGTGATCAGCTGACAGAAACAGACAGGAAGTGGTCGACTACATCTGGACCACTTCTGTCTTCATCATGTTTGAGTTCATGCTTCATTTGATAGCTGACAGTAGAAAGTGACAGAAAACAGACGTGAAGAAGGAAAGCGTGAGGACTTGAACCTGAGACTCCATGTGACCTGCTGAGGGTCAGACTGTTGGTCCACCACAACATGTCCTCCTCTTCATCCTCAGTTCTAACATCACTAACTCAGGCTGAGCTGCTCAAAGACTCTGAGACCGTAAGGACACAACCAGCTCTCTAATGGAGGACTTTTACTGTGAAGGAGCTGCAGGAAGTGTTGACTTTGTATTAATAAACTACAGACACTAAATGTTTCATAGGAAAAGCAGCTCATTATTGTTTATGAAAACAGGAGAGTTGAAATGAAACATTTTCATTCCAGACTGAACTCTGAATTCAAACAGAAAAGTAACAAAACTTTAACTGATCTCTGAACTTCTGAGCTTCTGCACTTTGGTCCACATCTGGATGTTTTCATCAACAACCAACAAATCATTTTAGTAATAAAGAAATGTCTCCACAGAGAGAAGAATAGTCCTGTTCCTGAGGAGGAGCTGATGTCCAGAACCAGAACCAGAGCTGGACTGCAGACAGCCAGTGAGAGCAGCTCTGGACAAAGTAAGACGGTCCATTTCTCTGATGTCTTCATGTCCTGAAACAGGACTTATTGTTTTAATACAGGGACACAATAATGGAAACACACAAAGACAAAAGGTCTCATGGATTTATGCTAAACCTGCACAAATAAACTCATTTTAATCCACGTTGTTAGTGTTTCTACATTCTCAGGGACTTCAAGAATAAAGAGATCAAGTTAAAGGAGCTGTATTTAACATTTAGATTATATATTAATTATTATACATGAATATCTCATCAACAACTATCATCTCTGTAAAGATAAAGAGGAGTAAAGTTCACCTGAGCAGAGAATGAAGTCTTGTTATCAGAGCTCCTCCTCTCTTTGATCACATAGACGGCCGGTTAGTGCATGTTAGTGCATGTTAGTGCACGTTAAAATAAGAAAAGATAATCCTTTGTTTGTCCTGGGAAATGATCAGGATTACAGCAGCAGAGTGGAAGGTGCAAACGAACAAACAATAAGTAGAAAAACAAGATCATAGAGTGTGCATGTTTGTGCATGTTTGTGCATGTGAGCGTGCCCCACTGGTTAGCTCACGTCCTTTAGTCTGGATACGTTGTTGTTTTGAGGACCCTATTGTTACTGCAAGGATTCTTATTATTTTTCAGGATTCTTAATTTTCTACTTTGGCCGCATATTCGTGGTACGTGCCATACTTGAAAAGTCACCAAATTTTGCACGCGTGTCAGGCTTGGTGAAAATAGCCATCTGATATAGTATCTGCAAAGCGCAATTTCCCTCGTCACACGCTCCACAAGGGAAAAAGATCGTCCGACTGGCGGGTGAACGCTCTCGGCCAGGCGAGCCGGCGCCCCACCGGTGCCCCAAACGTGCCGGAGCGAAGAATCATTAGGGCCCGAGCACTGACCTATTGTATTCGTATTGTTTTTTATTCTTCTCGTTATTTGCCTCCTTTGTGTGGGGAAAAGAGGTGCTTGGGCTAAACCTACACTATTCAAAATGTTCACACTAATCCGACTTGGCGAAAATACCAATCTGATTTGGGTGTCGGACAAAAGCAGGGAAAAATTTCTCTATAACGCCCCCTTTAGTTGGACCGATTGACTTTGGCACACATCCGTCCGGGTAAAAAACACATTTTTGCCCACTCCTAATTCAATAAGTTGCTCTGAGACTTAAAGCCAATCAATAACAGTGATAGTTCTTGTTTGATAATATAATAATTTCATAATTTAATATTTACTGATGATGAAAACTCAACATTTCCTGCTGCTTCTGCTTCAAATAAGAGTTTTCTACCAACAGAAGACTTTTATTTTAAAGCAGCTACAGGAAACGCAGTGTGTTTGTCATGAGATCTGCTGTTCTTTGTTCCTGCTGCTGCTCCTTAAAAACAGGTCTAGACAAGAGGACCTGAACACAAGCGTCTGATTGGTGGATCAGTTTAAAGCATCACAGGGAGGAAGCAGCAGCCACAGTCAGCTGTTCAGATGAAGAGCTGCAGACGAGCAGCTGAGACTCATCAGTCAATCAAACATGAACTCACAGTCAGAGAGGAAGAGCGTTGTGCTCAAACTGCTGCTCTTCTTCCTGTAGTCATACAAACTATGAACAATAAATGTAAACATCACTTTGAAGTTATTTCTGACTTCAGGAAGTGTTAAGACGTTCTAACTTTACTTCTTCATGTGCTCTTGTTCCTCTGGTTCAGCAGGTCGTGGTCTGCAGGAGGTTTTAGATGAACATAAGATCAGTCTGAAGGAGAGATGTGAACGTGTGACTGAAGGAAGTGGTGAAACAGGAAGTGGAACCCTCCTCAACAGGATCTACACTGAGCTCTACATCACAGAGGGACAGAGTGAAGAGGTTAATACCCAACATGAGGTGAGGCAGCTGGAGTCAGCCTCCAAGAAGAAGACCCTCCATGACACTCCTATCAAGTGCCACGACATCTTTAAAGTCTCAGCTGACCAGCCGAGACGCATCAGAGTGGTTCTGACCAACGGCGTCGCTGGCGTTGGAAAAACCTTCTCAGTGCAGAAGTTCACTCTGGACTGGGCCGAGGGTTTGGAAAACCAGGACGTGGGTCTGGTGGTTGTGCTTTCCTTCAGGGAGCTGAACTTGATCAGAGATGAGCGGTTCAGTCTTCTCAAGCTGCTCCATGTGTTCCATCCAACATTACAGAAGGTCCCAGCAGAGGACCTCTCTGTCTGGAAGGCGCTGTTCATCCTTGATGGTCTGGATGAAAGCAGACTTGCTTTGGACTTCATCAACAATGAGGTTGTGTGTGATGTCACACAGAAGGCATCGGTCAACGTGCTGCTGACGAACCTCATCGAGGGGAACCTGCTTCCCTCGGCTCTCGTCTGGATAACTTCCAGACCTGCAGCAGCCAATCAGATCCCTCCTACTCGTATTGACCGGCTGACAGAAGTACGAGGCTTCACCGACCCCCAGAAGGACGAGTACTTCAGGAGGAGATTCAGTGATGAAGAACAGTCCAGCAGAATCATCTCACACATCAAGACCTCCAGGAGCCTCCACATCATGTGTCTAATCCCAGTCTTCTGCTGGATCACTGCTACAGTTCTGGACCACATGTGGACCACAGACCAGAGAGGAGAGCTGCCGAAGACCCTGACCGACATGTACTCACACTTCCTGCTGGTCCAGACCAAGAGGAAGAGGCAGAAGTACCATGAGGGACATGAGACGAGTCCTCAGGAGCTGATGGAGGCTGACGGGGAAGTTCTTCTGAAGCTGGGGAGGCTGGCGTTTGAACATCTGGAGAAAGGAAGCATCATGTTCTACCAAGAAGACCTGGAGCAGTGTGGTCTTGATGTCACGGAGGCCTCGGTGTTCTCAGGAGTCTGTACAGGGATCTTCAGAAGAGAGAGTGTGATCTTCCAGAAAACCGTCTACTGCTTTGTTCATCTGAGTGTTCAAGAGTTTCTGGCTGCCGTCTACATGTTCCACTGTTTCACAAACAAGAAGACAAAGGTACTGGAGGACTTCATGGACGACAAGCACAGAACTTCAAACCCAAAGTATTTATTCAAGAATATTTCTCAGTTTCTTGGCTCATCTCAGGAGGATTTCATGAGAGAAGACTACAAGTATTTATCTCTGGAGGACTTCCTGAGGAGAGCCATGGAGAAATCCCTCAAAAGTAGAAATGGCCACCTGGACCTGTTGGTCCGCTTCCTTCATGGCCTCTCTCTGGAGTCCAACCGGAGACTCTTAGGAGGCCTGCTGGGTCAGACAGACAACGGTCCAGAAACCATCCAGAGAGCCATCAACAACCTGAAGGAGATGAACAGTAAGAATATCTCTCCTGACAGAAGCATCAACATCTTCCACTGTCTGATGGAGATGAAGGACCTCTCAGTCCATCAGGAGATCCAGGATTTCATGAAGTCAGAGGACAGATCAGAGAGACTCTCAGAGATCCAGTGCTCAGCTCTGTGCTACATGCTGCAGATGTCAGAGGAGGTTCTGGATGAGTTGGACCTGAAGACGTACAACACATCACAGGAGGGACGACGGAGACTGATTCCAGCTGTGAGGAACTGCAGAAAGGCTGAGTGAGTCCAGATGTGATTAACTTTATGAATCAGTGTAGATCAGTTGTTTAGTTCTTCAAATATACATATAAACTATCAAATTAATTGTGTTCTTAAGATAGTGTTCCTCTATTTCTCCCTCCATGCATCCATTTACCATCCATTCACCCTCAAATCCCTAAATCTACCCCAGAAGAAAAAAAACAGGTCTCATCACAGTTTCTGGAGTCAGAAACTGTGGTGAGTTCACTTGATGGAGGTCATTTCGAAAAAGTGATATCGGTCTTCTGTTTGGACGTCAGCGCCACGTCAGGAAGTAGAGCGAGGATTTAGTTTGAGAGTCCATTGTTGCATCATCTGGTTCTTATTCTAACTCTGATCAGGCAGAGTCCATTAACACTCAACAAAGTCAGACTGTTTGTGTCCTGCTCCTCGATGGTGGAATGAGCTCCCCATTGACATCAGGACAGCAGGAATTCTCTACATTTTCCGTCTAAAACTAAAAACACATCTTTTTCGACTACACCTTGAACAAGGAAGGTAGCACCTAGTAGCACTTTAGTAGCACTTAAATGTTGTTTACTGATAGCAGTTTGTAGTTGAACTTTATTGTAGAAATTGTCCTCATGGTTGAATGCACTGATTGCACGCTTTGGATAAAAGCGTCAGCTAAATGAAATGTAATATTAAACCAAGAGTCTCTTTTTACTTTACATTCAGAGAGTATAGAAGCACAAAGGATTACATATTGATGAATGAGAGATCATCACCTAAAGGTTATCATAATAAACCCCAGAAGGTTTCATGACTTCAGGGCCTCACTTCCTGCTCTCCTGCTGGAGGTAGAGGTGTGCGATGTGTCAGAGTTCACCTTCAGTAAACAGCAGCACCTCACCTTCACCATGTTTCTAGCTATTTGGTTCATCTTCACTTTCATGAGTCAATGAATGAGTTGATTCCTGAAGGAAGTGGAGAGAGAGGAAGGTTTGGGTGAGCTGTGTGTCACACATTTTAGATGGAAACGTCAACAACAGATGAACTGCAGGAAGGAGAGTTCTGGTTTCATGTGAAACACACTGAGATACGATCAGCTGATCATGATGTGAAGAGCTAATACTCATCAACACAGGAAGTCAATATTAAGTCTCCTCTTTCATAATGTTTATTATATTTTATCTTGACAGATTGTCTGGCTGTGGACTCTCAGAGACTCACTGTGAAGTTGTGGCCTCAGCTCTGAAGTCCAACCCCTCCAGTCTGAGAGAACTGGACCTGAGTGAGAACAACAACCTGAATGATTCTGGAGTGAAGCTGCTGTCTGCTGGACTGGAGAGTCCTCACTGTAGACTGGAGGCTCTGTGGTCAGTTCACTGACTCTCTGTTACTATTATAGTTATTATATGTTTATTGGAATATTGGATGATAGCAGATAGAAAAGACTCAATGAAGGTGAAGTTCTGAACTGTGATGATCTTCATCAGATTTGATTAGATAATTTGTGAAGCGTTTGAACAGGATTACATGAGCAGAGTGGGCAGTGAAAACAAACAAGATCAAACAAGTTTAATAAATAAGTGTGTGTGTGTGTGTATGTGGGGGGGGGGGGGGCGGGGGGGGGACGTTCTTTCTGGGATCAGGAGCTGACACTTTTACTGGAGTCATTTTCCAGTAAGGTGTCTTTACTTTTACTCAAGTACGGCTTTTGGGTACTTAATACACCACTGGTTATTCCTCTATTTCTCCATTCATGCATCCATTTACCATCCATTCACCCTGAAATCACTAAATCTACCCCAGAAAAAGCACCCAGGTCAGATTACTGGAGTCAGAAACTGTGGTGAGTTCACTTGATGGAGGTTATTTCCAAAAAGTGATATTAGTCTTCTGTTTGGACGTCAGCACCACGTCAGGAAGTAGAGCGAGGATTTAGTTTGAGAGTCCATTGTTGCATCATCTGGTTCTTATTCTAACTCTGATCAGACAGAGTCTATTAACACTTAACAAAGTCAGACTGTTTGTGTCCTGCTCCTCAATGGTGGAATGAGCTCCCCATTCACATCAGGACAGCAGAAAGTCTCTACATCTTCCGTCCCAAACTAAAAACACATCTTTTTCGACTACACCTTGAACAAGGAAGGTAGCACCGTAGTAGCACTTTAGTAGTACTTAAATGACACTTACTGATATCTTCCAGCTGTCCGTCCTGCAAAAGGGGAACAGTTATACGGTCTGATTACCTCAGGTAGACGAGACTCAATGTACCAGAGACTGTACGAATCTTCCAGAAGTAGGACTTTATATTGATACGGTCATTTGAAGTACATGTAGCTCATGGTGTGAGCAAGATTCAGGTCAAAATTGCTAATCTTTCTATTTCTGAACGGAAAAAACATGATTTTTGGACTGGAAAGGCTTGAAAAAATGTCATTGCTTGTGTTTATTGTGATTATTATTGCAGATTTGTATGATTTAGGTCTTAATCGTTCTAAAGAGGTATTACTCAGTATTACTCTGTGGCATGATGGGAATGGCAAAAATATAATTCAAAAAACCTAGGGAGCGACCGAGGACTAATTTTTTTATCAGACTATTGACTTTTGATCATATTTATGTAGAACATAAATAATACATTTTTATTTTTAAAGGCAAGGAGTTGCTGGTTCTTTAGAGATCAAGGACAATGGGGGCTGGTATTCATACCAAGGTCATATAAGCGGTAGAACACCTGAAGAAGCCCTAGGGTTCCCTGATCAGGGGACCATAGGGCTGATGAGGTTAAGTCGTCTATACTGGTGATTTAAATAACACACAATCAAATGATCAGGAAATAAACTTTTTTGTTTTATTGATGAATAAATATCTTCATCATTAGTGTTAATGAAGTGTAATAAAGAGCTCAGAGCTGTTAGGAAGATAAACAGCTCATAATTCATCTCTAATATCTGTTTTATATTCATGTGAAAACATCTTCAAACTACTGGATTTATTCTAGTTTATCACCAAAATACAATTTACTGTAAACAAATCAATACAGCAGATTATTGTGATATGTTGAGGGGATATTGTGTCTGTACACAAGTGATCCTTTAGCTGCAGACTGAGAGCAGCAGCATGGTCTTCATCTGTGTGGACATCAACAGGTTATGAATGTTGTGCTGACATGTGATGATGTCTGTAGAAGGCTGACATGATGATGATCCACAAGAACACAATGACAAAGAGAAAAGCTCCTTGATGAGGACATCGTCATGTTGAGCTACACATTAGAACCTCAACACATCTGATGATTATGAATGATTCTGATCTTCATCTTTTATTCTTTATTCAGGTTGAGGGGCTGCAGGTTGTCAGAGATCAGCTGTTCTTCTCTGGGATCAGCTCTGAAGTCCAACCCCTCCAGTCTGAGAAAACTGGATCTGAGTGACAACAACCTGAAGGATTCAGATGTGAAGCTGCTGTCTGCTGGACTGGAGAGTCCTCACTGTAGACTGGAGACTCTGAAGTCAGTTCACTGACTCTCTGTTACTATTAGAGTTATCATATGTTTATTTAATAAGTCAACCTAATTTATGGACAAACATAACTTAAATCCATGAAATTAAAAATGTCCTTTTGTTCATATTTTCATGTTTCTTAAACTATCAACTAACAGGACATTTGTTTACAGTTTCTTTAAGAAACACAAGTCATTGTGACTGAAGATTAGATTTAAAGTAAATTAATATTAATATTTTTTGTTAAAAGGTCACATCTGAATCCAGAAGATCCTCTGAACTAATATTTATTTTAAATTAAAAACGTTTACTTGTTGAAGTAGAATTTTTATTTTGTATTTCTGTTCATTTAAATGTGTTTTCACAAATAATATTTGATCATTGACATTGATCTTTAAGAACACACACAGACAGAGAGACACACACACACATAGAGGAACACACACACAGACACACACAGAAACAAACATACGCACACACACACATAGAGGAACACACACAGATCAAAACATATTTCCAGATCTAAATGTCTTCATGATTAGTGTTTAATGAAGTATAATAATGTTCTTAGAGTGTGTTAGGAAGTAAAAACAAGAATCAATCTTTTATGAAATAAACTATTAATATTGTATTCAGGGATGTTGTGATGAACTGTGTTTATATAAATCACTGTTTCATCAGCATAATAATTACATTCAGAGCGTACGGAGGTCCCATTGAGTTACATTGAGGTGCGTTCAAGCTCAATTCAGTTAAAATGAGTACTGGACGAACATTAAATTATAACGTTTTCATGATGTGTTCACATGAAATCAGATCATAATTCATCTCTAATATCTCTTTTATATTCATGTGAAAACATCTCCTTCAAACTACTGGATTTATTCTAGTTTATCACCAAAATACAATTTACTGTAAACAAATCAATACAGCAGATTATTGTGATATGTTGAGGGGATATTGTGTCTGTACACAAGTGATCCTTTAGCTGCAGACTGAGAGCAGCAGCATGGTCTTCATCTGTGTGGACATCAACAGGTTATGAATGTTGTGCTGACATGTGATGATGTCTGTAGAAGGCTGACATGATGATGATCCACAAGAACACAATGACAAAGAGAAAAGCTCCTTGATGAGGACATCGTCATGTTGAGCTACACATTAGAACCTCAACACATCTGATGATTATGAATGATTCTGATCTTCATCTTTTATTCTTTATTCAGGTTGAGGGGCTGCAGGTTGTCAGAGATCAGCTGTTCTTCTCTGGGATCAGCTCTGAAGTCCAACCCCTCCAGTCTGAGAAAACTGGATCTGAGTGACAACAACCTGAAGGATTCAGATGTGAAGCTGCTGTCTGCTGGACTGGAGAGTCCTCACTGTAGACTGGAGACTCTGAAGTCAGTTCACTGACTCTCTGTTACTATTAGAGTTATCATATGTTTATTTAATAAGTCAACCTAATTTATGGACAAACATAACTTAAATCCATGAAATTAAAAATGTCCTTTTGTTCATATTTTCATGTTTCTTAAACTATCAACTAACAGGACATTTGTTTACAGTTTCTTTAAGAAACACAAGTCATTGTGACTGAAGATTAGATTTAAAGTAAATTAATATTAATATTTTTTGTTAAAAGGTCACATCTGAATCCAGAAGATCCTCTGAACTAATATTTATTTTAAATTAAAAACGTTTACTTGTTGAAGTAGAATTTTTATTTTGTATTTCTGTTCATTTAAATGTGTTTTCACAAATAATATTTGATCATTGACATTGATCTTTAAGAACACACACAGACAGAGAGACACACACACACACATAGAGGAACACACACACAGACACACACAGAAACAAACATACGCACACACACACATAGAGGAACACACACAGATCAAAACATATTTCCAGATCTAAATGTCTTCATGATTAGTGTTTAATGAAGTATAATAATGTTCTTAGAGTGTGTTAGGAAGTAAAAACAAGAATCAATCTTTTATGAAATAAACTATTAATATTGTATTCAGGGATGTTGTGATGAACTGTGTTTATATAAATCACTGTTTCATCAGCATAATAATTACATTCAGAGCGTACGGAGGTCCCATTGAGTTACATTGAGGTGCGTTCAAGCTCAATTCAGTTAAAATGAGTACTGGACGAACATTAAATTATAACGTTTTCATGATGTGTTCACATGAAATCAGATCATAATTCATCTCTAATATCTCTTTTATATTCATGTGAAAACATCTCCTTCAAACTACTGGATTTATTCTAGTTTATCACCAAAATACAATTTACTGTAAACAAATCAATACAGCAGATTATTGTGATATGTTGAGGGGATATTGTGTCTGTACACAACTGATCCTTTAGCTGCAGACTGAGAGCAGCAGCATGGTCTTCATCTGTGTGGACATCAACAGGTTATGAATGTTGTGCTGACATGTGATGATGTCTGTAGAAGGCTGACATGATGATGATCCACAAGAACACAATGACAAAGAGAAAAGCTCCTTGATGAGGACATCGTCATGTTGAGCTACACATTTAAACCTCAACACATCTGATGATTATGAATGATTCTGATCTTCATCTTTATTCTTTATTCAGGTTGAAGAGATGCAGCTTGTCAGAGATCAGCTGTTCTTCTCTGGCCTCAGCTCTGAAGTCAAACCCCTCCAGTCTGAGAGAACTGGATCTGAGCTTCAACAAGCTGAAGGCTTCAGATGTGGAGCTGCTGTCTGCTGAACTGGAGAGTCCTGACTGGAGACTGGAGTCTGTGAGGTCAGTAGAGGGTTGGAGTCGGTCCATGCTGGTTCCAGCAGGATTGAACTAAACACAGATTCAGTATTTCCTGTAAACCTGAAGACGACTGTGTTGTTGTGTTCAAGTCTGCAGGAAATCACGCTGTTTAGCAGTTGACAGCATCTCCACATGTCCAGAGACAGAGGTCCTCACTCATCAGTCTGATCTGTTCTCTCAGTGGAATGTCTTTAAGGAGATGAGACATTCACATATCACTGAGACTGTGGTTTTTATCAGCTCTGAAACCTCACAGCAGTGAATGCATCACTACAGTGAGCAGTGAACGCCTCTCTGTTTCTGCAGTCGTGATGCGTTCAGGGTCCTCATGTCTTTATGTCCACTGTGTTCTTGTGAAAGCTGCAGAGGGAACAGACCTGATGTCCAGAGTGTCTCAGGTGTGAGAGCTTGGAGCTCAGAGTGTTCCCTCCAACACGTTCAGATGAGAGCTGAAAGGAATCAATCCTGCTGCTCTTTCTACTGGATGTGCTGCATCATGACTGACAGCTGATGAAGGGAGTCTCTGGAGACACTGATCCATCTCTTCTTCTTCTCTCCTCAGATGGAACTGAGTCCACCATCATCTCAGAGTTCCTCTGGACCTGATCAGAGGATCCTCAGTGGATCTGGACTCCAGCAGGACCTGGACTTAGTGTAGTCCTTTGGTTCCTTCATGTGTTCTGACCCTAAAATGTCAGATGAGTTGTGTTCATGACATCATCACAGTAGATGAAAACATGTAAATGCTCCTGCTTTGCTTCCTGTTGCAGCGCCGCCCTGTGGCTCGATGGAGTTCTGCACTTCATGGACTCGTATTTCTCACTAACAGTGGGAGTTGATATCACATGTATACAGTGACCTTATTACCACCAGTACCAGCCTCTCCTTGTGTTATAACACATGCATATTAGCTTGTAACAAACAGAGAGAAGATACAACCTGAATCCAATCAAAGCTTCTCTTTAGTTTCTCAACTGACAAACAGATTCATATTTACAGTTAATATCCATGAATCATGTGACCAGGAGAATAATAACTGCTTGTTCTTTAGTTTATTACAGTTTCATGTGAGAGCCTGCTAGTCGTCACGTTTCATGTTCTTTATCATCAAGGTTTTTATGTCTTTATGTATTTTATGGTCAAAGCTCTTTTTCCTTCTGGAACAATAAAGTTTATGTAAAATTAATCTCAAATAGAGCCGTGATCTCCTATTTAAAGGTTATAGATGATGATGATGACGATGATGACGATGATGACGATGATGATAATAATAATAACACTGTTTGAGTTTAGTCTTTTGACTTTGTCTGCACTCACACTGCCTCTAACTTAGCTCCACTTCCATGCTCTATTATTACTTTTTTAAGACCATTTTACGACTTTTCTTTTTACATTTTATACTTTTTTCGACATTCAAACTCCTATAGTGACCCCTGGTATAGTTTGTAAAAAAGTCATAGTATTATGACTCTTTTGCATTATGACTCCCTCACTATAGGGTCCAGACGTTGTATCTGGACCCTGGACCTGTAACCGACAGATAATTGAGAATTATTTAGATTTAGACGCTTCTATTTTAACTGGTGCAGCTTTTCCTCGTTCAGCGGTTCAGGAAACACACACACTTTTTATGGCTTTTTTTTCAACATAATATACGATCACAGTTCAGCTTCCATTCTCTACTGCCACTCAGGGACCCGATCCAGTCTCCACCCTGAAGGACTCTCGGACTCTGAGGCTCCCGTGAAGTCCATGAGGGTTTGGTTCTGTTTCTCTGTCTCATGTAGAGGGTTTGGTTCTGTCTCTCTGTCTCATGTAGAGGGTTTGGTTCTGTCTCTGTCTCATGTAGAGGGTTTGGTTCTGTCTCTCTGTCTCATGTAGAGGGTTTGGTTCTGTCCCTCTGTCTCATGTAGAGGGTTTGGTTCTGTCTCATGTAGAGGGTTTGGTTCTGTCTCATGTAGAGGGTTTGGTTCTGTCTCATGTAGAGGGTTTGGTTCTGTCCCTCTGTCTCATGTAGAGGGTTTGGTTCTGTCCCTCTGTCTCATGTAGAGGGTTTGGTTCTGTCCCTCTGTCTCATGTAGAGGGTTTGGTTCTGTCCCTCTGTCTCATGTAGAGGGTTTGGTTCTGTCTCATGTAGAGGGTTTGGTTCTGTCTCATGTAGAGGGTTTGGTTCTGTCTCATGTAGAGGGTTTGGTTCTGTCTCATGTAGAGGGTTTGGTTCTGTCCCTCTGTCTCATGTAGAGGGTTTGGTTCTGTCCCTCTGTCTCATGTAGAGGGTTTGGTTCTGTCTCTCTGTCTCATGTAGAGGGTTTGGTTCTGTCCCTCTGTCACATGTAGAGGGTTTGGTTCTGTCCCTCTGTCTCATGTAGAGGGTTTGGTTCTGTCTCATGTAGAGGGTTTGGTTCTGTCCCTCTGTCTCATGTAGAGGGTTTGGTTCTGTCCCTCTGTCACATGTAGAGGGTTTGGTTCTGTCCCTCTGTCTCATGTAGAGGGTTTGGTTCTGTCTCATGTAGAGGGTTTGGTTCTGTCCCTCTGTCTCATGTAGAGGGTTTGGTTCTGTCCCTCTGTCTCATGTAGAGGGTTTGGTTCTGTCCCTCTGTCTCATGTAGAGGGTTTGGTTCTGCCCCTCTGTCTCATGTAGAGGGTTTGGTTCTGTCCCTCTGTCTCATGTAGAGGGTTTGGTTCTGTCCCTCTGTCTCATGTAGAGGGTTTGGTTCTGTCTCATGTAGAGGGTTTGGTTCTGTCCCTCTGTCACATGTAGAGGGTTTGGTTCTGTCTCATGTAGAGGGTTTGGTTCTGTCTCATGTAGAGGGTTTGGTTCTGTCCCTCTGTCTCATGTAGAGGGTTTGGTTCTGTCCCTCTGTCTCATGTAGAGGGTTTGGTTCTGTCTCTCTGTCTCATGTAGAGGGTTTGGTTCTGTCTCATGTAGAGGGTTTGGTTCTGTCCCTCTGTCTCATGTAGAGGGTTTGGTTCTGTCCCTCTGTCTCATGTAGAGGGTTTGGTTCTGTCTCATGTAGAGGGTTTGGTTCTGTCCCGCTGTCTCATGTAGAGGGTTTGGTTCTGTCCCTCTGTCTCATGTAGAGGGTTTGGTTCTGTCTCATGTAGAGGGTTTGGTTCTGTCCCTCTGTCTCATGTAGAGGGTTTGGTTCTGTCCCGCTGTCTCATGTAGAGGGTTTGGTTCTGTCCCTCTGTCTCATGTAGAGGGTTTGGTTCTGTCTCTCTGTCTCATGTAGAGGGTTTGGTTCTGTCTCTGTCTCATGTAGAGGGTTTGGTTCTGTCTCTCTGTCTCATGTAGAGGGTTTGGTTCTGTCTCATGTAGAGGGTTTGGTTCTGTCCCTCTGTCTCATGTAGAGGGGTTGAGTCTCAGACATGTTGACCCTTTATGACCCCTTTAGTAAGTCAGCATTAGATGCAGATTTTGCCTAAGGGAATTACCCACAATGCATAGCAATGTGACGTTAAACACAGTTCCCATGGAAGCATGGAGACGTAAACAAAGAGACTCGTGATAAAACACCTTTACACGACAACATTATGGATTAAAGATGAACATAAACACATGAAATCAGAGGAATGAGCAGAGATTATATTTATAATATTTATTTACATTCATCAAACATTTAGTTTTGACTAAACGAGTAAACAGATCATTTAAAATGACTTCTCATCTCGTGAGGAAGACGTTCAAATCAGTGAATAAAAAGTATAAAATAAATACACAATATGTTGTTATGTAGTCATGGTAACGTGATGTGTTGCACAAAGTGCTGTCATTCATATTCACACATCAAGCCTGAAGCTCTCAACTCCGGAAAAAGGCCCAGCAGAGGCTGAACTTCCTGATCCAGCTCAGGAAGTTCAACCTGCCTCAGGAGCTGCTGATCCTGTTTTACTCTTCATCATCCAGTCTGTCCTCTGCTCTTCATCATCCAGTCTGTCCTCTGCTCTTCATCATCCAGTCTGTCCTCTGCTCTTCATCATCCAGTCTGTCCTCTGCTCTTCATCACTGTGTGGTCTGGATCACCAAACAGGACAGAGTCAGACTCCAACGGATCGTCAGGTCTGCAGAGAGAACCATTGGTTCCAGCCTGCCCTCCATCCTGGACTTGCACACCTCCAGAGTCAGGAAGCGGGCTGTAAAGATCACCACAGACCCCTCACACCCTGTAGACCCTCACACCCTGTAGACCCTGTAGACCCCTCACACCCTGTAGACCCTCACACCCTGTAGACCCTCACACCCTGTAGACCCCTCACACCCTGTAGACCCTCACACCCTGGACACAAGCTGTTCACCTCCTCCCCTCTGGAAGGCGCTACAGAGCACTGTACGCCAAAACCACCAGACACAGGAACAGCTTCTTCCCACTGGAGTCACTCTGATGAACATTAAACAGACTCTTCATCTGCACTATCTGCACTTTTTGGTTGTTTTACTACTGTCTTTAATGTCCTTTTATATTTTTTATATTTATCTTGTATATTGTGTGTGAAAAAAGTACGAAGAGCAAGTGAAACCGGAGTCAAATTCCATGTATGTGCAAATTTACATGGCCATTAAAGCTGATTCTGATTCTGAACTCACCACTAGAGGGGGTCAGTGAGGCCTGAGGGTTTAGGGGACATGGGATTGGACCTCTCTCACCGGCCTCATCAGCTCATTCTGTTCACCTGTTAGTCACTCCATCACTCACCTGTCCACTCTCCTGCACCTACTTCTGCTGGTATATAAGCCCCTCCCTCTGCCATATAAGCCCCTCCCTCTGGTATATAAGCCCCTCCCTCTGGTATATAAGCCCCAGCTTCACTCACGGATCGTTCTCCGTGTTCTACCTTCCAGCACTTCCCCCCCCGTCTGACCCTGTTTCCCTTCTGTGTGTTTAATACATCTCTGCTCTCCACTCACCATTCTGTCTCTACTGGTTCTGATGGTTTTAAACCTGGACACATGGAGGTTGTGATGGACTTACTGGTTCTGATGGTTTTAAACCTGGACACATGGAGGTTGTGATGGTCTTACTGGTTCTGATGGTTTTAAACCTGGACACATGGAGGTTGTGATGGTCTTACTGGTTCTGATGGTTTTAAACCTGGACACATGGAGGTTGTGATGGTCTTACTGGTCATGATTCAGATGATTTCAGGTTTATTCTTCATGTGTTTTGATCAATGAGGCGTTCCTTTGTGAACTGATGCTCGTGGGTATTTCTTGTATATAAAGTGTGTGTTGTGTTAGCATGGGTATAAACTGTGACGTGTAGAACACTAGATGTAAATACTCACATTTTATTTCATACATAAAATAATGACAAACATTAAACAATGTTTTATTGACTCATGATTCAGCTGCATTCATTTCACATTGACTGGAGATCAGCTGTGAACAATACTATGTAAGACATTACATTCATTCACAGCATACTAATAATATAATAATATTATATAATAATATATTGTATTTGTATTGCGCTTTATAAAGGTGCTCCAGGCACTTTACATGGTAAACACAAACCAAAGAAGCAACAGCAATATAAAGAAGCGATGACATCATCACAGTAATAAACTGATGGTGTGAGACCTACAGGAGAGCAGGTCTGACACCATGACCCCCACACCAGGCTCATCCCACTGATCCCAGTGGGTTCACACCAGTGGAGACAACGTGCTGTCGGCTGTAAAACATTTAGTGAAACAAGACGATAAAAAGACAAAAGCACCAACATCTGGATTTAAAAAGACTTCACGCTTTGAAAGTCAACAAAACACGTCGACGGGGATTCATCTTTGGTTCTTCAACTTCATAATCAATCAAACAGCTGATGTGGAACGTGATCGATTGATTGGCTATAAAATGTAAATATATATATATTTATAACCTGCTCTGAGAGGACTGATAGTTCATGTACAAGTACCACGCTGTTGTATTAGTATCACTCAAAGTACAGAAGGAGGTTCTCCTCAGAGAGGAGGCGGTTCTAAAGCTTCATTTGGAGAACCTTGCTCCCCAGATGTCCTCTTCCTGTTGGCTGCTGGTCACATGGTAACTCAGCCATTATCGAATAACCATAAAGAACATGTATTAGAAATGTGTGTAGAAACCTGATCCCTGATTAAGAAGCTTCTCAGTGACTCTACTCTTTCCTCACTGTTCTCTCATTGATCTCTGAAGTCCTGACCGAGTCCACAGAGTTCACCGTGACTCCGTACAGGAGAGGGAACATACGAGGAACCGGAGAACACATCACCAGCTGGCAGAGTGACAGATAAACGTGACCTTTATGAAACCTGTTCATCTTTGTTGACCTCAGAGAAGTCGACTCGTTGGTCTTTGAGGAAGCTGAAGATCGTCTTGATTCAAATGTTTATTCCAACAAACGGCTGAGATTTAAAGTTTCACAAAGATCTACAATAAGATATATAAATATACTCTCTCACACACACACACACACACACACACACCGTATTTTTCCTTCCCTTAAAACATCATAACTTCTTTTTTAGGAATAAAGGTACCTTTGTGTTTTGACTTTAAATGTTTATATAAAGTATCAAAGCCGTTAATACTGACCGCGTTTTTAGCATGTTTTATCTTTTTATATATCTTAATGATTTCTTGTTCAATTGTAATGCATATAAATATATGTTGTGTTATTTCTCTGCCCCCGTCAGTGTGTGATCAAAGTGAAGCTCAGCCGGTGACAGTTAAACACGTTTGGTGTAAACTTTGATGTTTTGGGGGGAATGACTTCTGATGAGAATGTCAGGGTGAATAAAGTGTCTGTGGTCCCGGTTCCGGCTACAACTATTTTGTGCTGTAAGGGAGCTACAATTACTATTTATAAAGTCGCAGGTACCCGTATTATGAAAGCTTGTGTGTCGGGCCTAACAACACACTTGAACAGTACATTATTGACGATACAGTCCTACAAGTAAAGTGTTCATACAAGACGTGTCTTCGTCCTCATTAGAACCTCCACTTCATTACGGTGTGAGCTGGTACCCAGCTGGAGGCAGACGAGTACCACACTGGTGAGGCGATGCTGGACCTTTGTTCTCTTCCTGAACCAGCGTCCTTTCATTCATCGTTCTAGCTTCTTTTATGGTACTTTATACTCAGAGGAGCTTCACATGATTTAACTGTCTCCCCTCTGGATGTAGAGCTCTGTGTTTAACATGAACCATTCTAACCTGAGCCTCAGACCTCTGGAGGTCAGAAGGAGAGGACCGAACAAAATGTCCTCAGGCTGAAGGATCTTCAGATGAAGTGTTCACCTCCTTGTAAGTCACACCGTTTGCCTGGGTATTCAAAACCGTTTTCCTGGTTATTCAAACCCTTCATCTCCTCTGCATCCAGATGGTTTTCCTGGTTATTCAAACCCTTCATCTCCTCTGCATCCAGAACTTTTTCCACATCGTCTCCCTGCTGTAGAGGACCTGCAGCACAGAGAAGAGAGTATGTGTTACATAAAGTTAACTTTTATAGTATAAATGATGTTGGTGGTTCACACAAAAACATTGTAATTGTTGCATCATCTTCTAAAAGTCTGCTTTCAGACACTTACTCGTGGATATTGATTGACCAGTTTAAAACTTAACACTAAGACAAGCAGCTGTTCTCCAACTATAAAACCTCATGAAATACTTTGGTAGTTTCCATCATTGCTCACATGTCAACGTTCCAGCAGATATTCAGACTGTTTCCCTCTGACAGACATTCAGACTGAAGCATTCCCACCAGAAGCTTTGAGCCGACACACTGCTTGTATCAGAGCATCTGTTGTGTTGATGTCTGCACGTTATGGACACGCTGAAGTATTTCATATAAACTTACTGTTAACGAGGCGTATTGTGATGCACTTCACAAATACAAGCAGAGCTTGAACTGCAAGAACAACAATGACTCCTAAAACACATCCACAACACCATCCGACGGCCACTTTGCTGGATGAGTCTTCACACACTTTCTCTGAAACACAAAAAGCAAATGTAACCAGTAGAAATGTAACTACATCTCATGTACAGCACACAGACGACACAAAGCAACAACTAAAGAAGTCTGAAATAACGTTTAAACTAATAAGACATGAACAACAACAATGAGGTCTCACCACTGATGTGCACAAAGGTCTCAGCAGTGATCCTGTGCTTGATGTCTTCCTGCTCCACTACACAGCGATAGCGGCCCGTCTTGGTCACAGTGATGTTGAGAGTGATGTCATAGCTGCTTCCTCTCTCTGAGACCTGAGGTTCCTCAGCAGGAAGTTGGTTTCCATCACTGTCCTGCCAGCTCACTTTAGGTTTAGGAGAAGCACCTCAAACCTCACACTGCAGCAGTGACCACTTCTCTCCAGCATCGAGGGCTGTGACGAACGGCTCTGGAGCTGCAGCTGTGAACACAGTATGAAGATTATTAACTGTAGACATTATGTTTAAGAGTAAAGAACAGAGAACGTCTTCCCCCATTTCATTCAAAGAATAAATAAACATGTTGTGACTCGATGCATCTCGGTATACAAATACTTCTACACATACATAGTTCTTGTTCTACTCTGATATTTTAATTTCTCTTGATCTTGACTCAAAGTAAAAAAAAGAACAATCAAAGCTTTGTTTTGTTCCTGAGAAATATCATGTTACTGACATGTTACAAACACAACAGTAAAGAGTAGGAAAGTAGAAACACGTGCATGCATACAACGTGCACATTGCAGTAGGACGTGAAACATGATGTACTAATGCGTTCTAAGTATCTGAGAGGCAGCCATGATGATCCTCTAGCTGCTAAGGAAAGGTGCTTCAACGCTTCCTTCCTTATCGCTTTCAGCAAAGGAGATGATGCCATCCCACAATTCCTTGCGGCCCCACCACGGCCGACAGAGGCAGTGCTGAACACTGGATATCTTCCACGCAGGTTGAGTCTTTTACATCAACAAAGTGACCGGTGACCTCGGATGACCCCAGCCGGGCAGAAGGTCCGGCGTCATCCTGAGATCAGTCCTACGGAATCTTCTCGTGAGTTTACGAGATTCTGAGTGACCAAGAACTCTGGCGGTCGGCCAGGATTCATAGAACCGTAGTTACCTTCGTAGGTTTCGTTCCATTTCATCCTTGCTGACCGGTAGAGGCCGTGCTTAACGCTGGAGGACTTATAGCAAGTCACAAGGAATCCCAAGAACCTACCTCGTACGGCTCAAGCAGAGGAACCTGGCCAAAGACCCACACCCAGTGGGTGAGGGGTGGCAGCGTTCACTCTGTAGTGGTGAATGTGCTGGGTGAAGCCATGAGGCTGCAGCACATATATCCTCCACAGGCCCACCTCTCAGGGTCGCCCACGTTCACCCCGTATGCATGGCCTCCTCTATCCAGTGGGACAGGTGCTGTTTCCAAAGAGCACAGCCCCTCTTAGGCCCACCATAACTGACAAAAGGCCGTATGCAAGCGGTGGCTTCCACCTCTCCTCCCCCAATGGGGGGTCCAACTGGGCACACTGGAGAAACACTGCATTAGGCCACAAAGGAGCACTTGAGCCATCTGAGTTCCACCTGATTACTAGAGCTGGTAGGTCTTCGGTTTTCAGTTCTGGAATTTAGATATTTGTTGGTTTCCTTATCGCCCCTTTACATTACAAACATAAAACAAAGCTTTTAATTAATAACAGGTAAGACTTAATAACTCTCCTTCACATCTCATGAGGTCAAGGAAAGACTTTTCCAGCCAGAGACGGACCTGTTAGAGCTCTGCCGTCCCGCGGGCGTCTATTACTGTACATTCTATTGTACATCTATTTATAGTTCGGTACGAGTGCCATATGTTTCTGGAAACCTACGATTCTTGTGATTCCCACTGTGCAGTTTCAAGATCAGACCACCACAGCAGCTACAGTCAACACTTTTGTCAGACAACAACAAACAAACAAACTGTCACGTAGCAATTAGGTCCCAAACGCCGACGACGATGTAAAGTAAAGTTATTTCCCCAAAACAGACTTCCAAAAACAAAGGATCGAGCATCAAAAATAGGGATCCATAAAGGGCACAGGAACAAACAGGTAACACACAGTACACTGACACTGGGGCAGAAGACACACAGGGTTTAAATACAAGAGGAAGGTAACGAGGCACAGGTGGAAAACAATGAGGGCAGCACAGGTGAATGAATACACAATCAGGGAACAGGGCATCAGACTCTGGCCCAATCTCAATCCCCCCCTAAACCCTCAAGCCCTGAACCCTCAGGACTCACTGACGTCAGCTGCTAAGTGGTGAGTGTGAGAGGCTGTGAGGCCTTGATGGTGTGAATATGAATGACAGCACTTTGCTGCAACATCACATGACCACATACACAAATATTGTGTACAATTGTGTATTTATTTTATACTTTTCATTCACTGATTTGAACGTCTTCCTCACGAGATGAGAAGTCATTTTAAATGATCTGTTTACTCGTTTTGTCAAAACGAAATGTTTGATGAATGTAAAAATAAATATAAATATATATATATATATATATTCTGCTTGCTTTCCTCTGATTTCATGTGTTTTTATGTTCCATCTTTAATCCGTAATGTTGTAGTGTAAATGTATTTTATCGAGCTGAACGCCCATGTGTCTCTTTGTTTACCTCTTTTTTTTTTTTACGTCTTCATGCTTCCATTAGGAACTGCGTGTTTAACGTCACATTGCTATGAACTGTGGGTAATTCCCTTAGGCAAGTCAGCATCTAATGCTGACTTACGGAAAGGGATCATAAAGGGCTCAACATGTCTGCCAGAGAGCCTCGAGCACTCTACGATGTGACAGTGGGACAGAACTAAACCCTCACGGACTCACGGGAGCCTCAAAGTCCGTAAGGTGGAGATTGGGACTGACCCAATCACAGGGCAGGAAGTGCAGAAACACAGAGGACACACAAGACAAGGACTTCACAACAAAACAGGAAAACCCCAAACCGTGACACAAACCATAGCAAAAGCCAGGCAACTCACCGATGACGCCTCATATTGATCCATAAATCCATAACATTCCAAAAACAACGGCGTTGTTACGTCGTAAAGGTCAAATAAAAAAAATCCCATAAAAGATTTAGTCCAAAACACGTGATTACATCCATAAATATCCAGTGGTGTATAGTAACGAAGTAGAAATACTTCGTTACTGTACTTAAGTAGTTTTTGGGGATATCTGTACTCTACTTTACTATTTATATTTCTGTTTACTTTTACTTTTACTTCACTACATTTTGCAAAGAAAACTGATACTTTTACTCTGATACATTTCTCCTGAAACCTTCGTTACTCGCTACAAAATCAAATCTATCTCTAGAAAGAAAGAAAAACACATCGGGGACTGTGGTGGAACACAGACTCCACCAAGCAGGTTTTGCGAATCACAATGTTTTGCATTTTCCCTCTGCATCCTCTAGTCCAGCGCTCCCAAACCTTTATGCGTCACGGACCGGTTACGTGAAGACAATATTTTCACAGACCGGGTCCGACCTCGGAGAGACGGGAGACAACGACACCTGACATGTGTTCGTTATGTCCAGTCTACTCCTAACTAAACCTTTAGTCCAGTCTACTGACTCTACTGCTAACTAAACCTTTAGTCCAGTCTACTGACTCTACTGCTAACTAAACCTTTAGTCCAGTCTACTGACTCTACTCCTAACTAAACCTTTAGTCCAGTCTACTGACTCTACTGCTAACTAAACCTTTAGTCCAGTCTACTGACTCTACTGCTAACTAAACCTTTAGTCCAGTCTACTGACTCTACTGCTAACTAAACCTTTAGTCCAGTCTACTGACTCTACTGCTAACTAAACCTTTAGTCCAGTCTACTGACTCTACTGCTAACTAAACCTTTAGTCCAGTCTACTGACTCTACTCCTAACTAAACCTTTAGTCCAGTCTACTGACTCTACTGCTAACTAAACCTTTAGTCCAGTCTACTGACTCTACTCCTAACTAAACCTTTAGTCCAGTCTACTGACTCTACTCCTAACTAAACCTTTAGTCCAGTCTACTGACTCTACTCCTAACTAAACCTTTAGTCCAGTCTACTGACTTTACTGCTAACTAAACCTTTAGTCCAGTCTACTGACTCTACTGCTAACTAAACCTTTAGTCCAGTCTACTGACTCTACTGCTAACTAAACCTTTAGTCCAGTCTACTGACTCTACTGCTAACTAAACCTTTAGTCCAGTCTACTGACTCTACTGCTAACTAAACCTTTAGTCCAGTCTACTGACTCTACTCCTAACTAAACCTTTAGTCCAGTCTACTGACTCTACTGCTAACTAAACCTTTAGTCCAGTCTACTGACTCTACTCCTAACTAAACCTTTAGTCCAGTCTACTGACTCTACTCCTAACTAAACCTTTAGTCCAGTCTACTGACTCTACTGCTAACTAAACCTTTAGTCCAGTCTACTGACTCTACTGCTAACTAAACCTTTAGTCCAGTCTACTGACTCTACTGCTAACTAAACCTTTAGTCCAGTCTACTGACTCTACTCCTAACTAAACCTTTAGTCCAGTCTACTGACTCTACTCCTAACTAAACCTTTAGTCCAGTCTACTGACTCTACTCCTAACTAAACCTTTAGTCCAGTCTACTGACTCTACTCCTAACTAAACCTTTAGTCCAGTCTACTGACTCTACTCCTAACTAAACCTTTAGTCCAGTCTACTGACTCTACTGCTAACTAAACCTTTAGTCCAGTCTACTGCTTAACTTCTAACGCGCTGCACAAAGACAGGATGTTGAAATGGAAGCAGGTTTTCATGCTTTTTTGGCGATCTCAGGATACTCTGCCTTGGTTTCCAGATCACCGACAGAGTTGTAACTGACTTACGTTTCATTTTTAGAGTAACGTAACATCTTGACATGTGTCAAGAGATTCCGTCTGAGGTTACCACAGACGGATGTATGCGGTCATTTTTCACAATAAAACATCTTTCCGGCCTTGATTTTTTTTTATTTAATTGAAATGTTTCATTCATTCTTTCTGTGGCCCGGTACCAAGAGACCCACAGACCGGTACCAAGAGACCCACAGACCGGTACCAAGAGACCCACAGACCGGTACCAAGAGACCCACGGCGGGCGGAATGAGCATACTTATAACCACACTGTTACAAGTCCTTCATAGTGTCATATTGCTTTTTGGAGAATTATGATGATAAGTTCATAGTAGATGCAAAAGTATACTTAGGTACAATATATTATGTTGAACATAATATATATGGATGGATCCCAGCCAACCCAGTTATTGTATCAACACAACTCCTGGTCCTTGGTCATGGTGGCCACAGCACTTAAAAGAATAAACTTCATAATTCTCAAAATTCTGACCCTTTGCTTTTTTATTAAAAGCATGTACTTGTACTTCTACTTTCAATACTTAAGTACATTTTATATCAGAAAAATACTTTTGATACTTAAGTACAGAAAATATCAGATACTTTAAGACTTTTACTCAAGCAGTATTTTAATAGGTGACTTTTACTTTTACTGGAGTAATTTTCCAGTAAGGTATCTTTACTTTTACTCAAGTACGGCTTTTGGGTACTTTATAGACCACTGTAAATATCCACGAACTGGTGTTGCATCATTTCATATCAGCTGGATAACAATATCTTTGTGTTTTTACTTGCAAAGCAAGTTTGCATGAGAGCACAGATGAAAACTGGGCACCAAAATGTCCGCCGAAATCTAACCTTTCTAATGGAACTTCACTTGAACCGATAGGAGCTTCATGTCCTGACTGACAGGCTACATTACCCAACTAGAGTCTACGTTGAAGAACAGGGTCAGCCTCTCTTTCCTTACGTGGATCAAGCCTGTCACGTCATACGGCTCAGATGACAGGCGTTTCGTATAGCCAATGAAATTGCCTAAAAAACGGGTCTAAACAAGAGGGGGTGGAGCTCATCCTAACAGGTTTCAGTTTGACACAGACAGCTGCTGAAAGATCCTCAGTTTGGCATTGAATTAGCACGAAAATGCATTTATACTTCATTTGTCAGCAATACTGGTAGTAAATATGAATAGTACCTTTATAAGTTTGCAAGACTATAAGCCTTTTTAATAGTTATATAGTATATATATATCATGAATATTTTCAGTCTCAAAATGGAAAAACGCCTAGACATTTCATTAGACAAACATGTGTAAAATATAAATTTTCTGTGATATTATTATCTACTTTTTACTTAGACTAGATAAGGCTTCAGGCTATTGTCCCATTGTGTTTTCCAGTTCATAAGTCTCATTTATAGTCATCTACAGGCATCTATTTGCAAAGAAATGTTCAGGCGGAAATACAAACCTTATACTTAGTGTGTTCAAACTTATATAACTCAGTGTCAGCAGCACTTAAAGTGATTCTGACTATTGAGGGAAAAAGCTTCACAGTGTTACCTTTCAAAAGAGACCAAGACCATGCAGTTACTCCAAATAGTTCAAGTACAGCTTCCAGTTTACTTTGGGTATACCTGGATAGGCGTTTTTCGGCAAATCTTACAGGAACGCAAAGAGGTTAATAGACAGATCAGGAGAAATCATTGTGATTGATGATGTCACTGATCAGTGTGTGACGCTATCACTATTCATATTATTACTCAAAGCTTTGGACACAACGCCTTCCCTTAAACACGACGTCCTTTAAACATTGCAGACGTAGAGATCAGTGACATCTAAATCTGGACTCGCCTCATCTGTCTGCTAACATTGATCACTGTTCAAAAGATATCTGATCAACAAAGAGATCAGATATTAATCTCATAGTTGTGTCTTTATATTCCCTCTCCATTGTTCTGGGTATTCTGAGCATGTTCCTCTGCAATGAGGATTCATAACTGGTGTTATGATTAATGACCAGACCTCTGGAAGAAGGGATGCTTCAATTGTGACCAGTCAATAGAGAGATGGAGTGAATGAAAGATCTGAAGGTCTACAGCGCACACTTCACACATGATCGTCAGTGACATCATCGCTCACCTGGACTTTCTCCGGACCGGTCTTCAAAGGTTGCATCTGAAAGACAAACGGGAACATTCATGTGTGGTGACATCACGAGCTGAGCCGACTGAAGGAGGGGAAACATGAGGCTCTGGGTCTCACTGCAGACGCGACCTGTTTAGTGGTCTGGACCGTCACCAGTGACTCCAGCATCAGCAGGTGGTAGGGATGGGTATCGTTTGGGTTTTTCCCGATACCGGTGCTAAACCGATACTTTTAAAACGATACCGGTGCTAAACCGATACTTTTAAAACGATACCGGTGCTAAACGGTGCCTGAACCCATACTTTTTTATTGCCAAGGCAATTTTTTTTCTTCAAATTGAACAATATATTAACTGTTTAAAGTATACTATAAATATAAATAAACTGGGGGAGATTTGTTCCAGCAAGCCGAGGACGGACGTTCAAAAGCTCGCGTCTCAGCGATCTGTGTGAGCGCTGGAAGCCCCGCCCCTTTTAGCCCCGCCCCCTTGAGCCCCGCCCCCTTGAGCCCCGCTCTGCATGCAGGCAGACAGAGCGGAGCAGCCAGTGTGCTCTGATCCGCGCTATTTTAATAGTATGGATACATCCAAATCTTAACGTTTTTAACGTACGGGTACCGCGCTACCTTTTTAGTATCTATATACCGTCCAACTTTACAGAGTAGTGTACAAAAAAAGTATTTAAATCGGCTCAGGCACCGGAAGGAAGCACCGAAATCTGCGTTGCTTTTCGGTCCGGTAGGAACCGGACGGGTTGGTTCTCGGTACCCAACCCTGCAGGTGGGAGGGGCCAGTGATCGTCTTTGATAATTCACTTTGCCGGACAGGAAGAGTGATACCACTCGTGTCTGTACGCAAAATATGAAGCTGCATCCAGCTGTCGGTTAGCTTAGCTTAGCATAGACAGAAACATGCAGCCATCAAAGACGTGGAAGGAGAAGACCTGCCAGCTAGGACACAAGCACACAACGCTGCATGTCAAATACTGGAGGGAGGACGTGCAGTCAATACGATGAAGGGATCATCACTGGATGGAAACAGAAGGTATTTGTTCACACCTGGTAGCTCATGAAAGCAGCAGCTACTGCGTTAGTCACCCGAGTTAACGGAGGAGGAAGCAGAAGACGGCAGCTCGGCTCACACGGCACCGAGAGGCTGAAGATCCTGAAGATCCTGAAGGCAACGCGACAACTTGTGAGTCTTTGGTTATAGATGCTTTTTAAGAAGAGACCACGAGGAGGAGGAGCAGAAGAAAGGAGGAGGAGACTAAAGCAGGAGAAGGAGACTAAAGCAGGAGAAGGAGACTACAGCAGGAGAAGGAGACTAAAGCAGGAGAAGGAGGCTAAAGCAGGAGAAGGAGACTAAAGAAGGAGAAGGAGACTAAAGCAGGAGAAGGAGACTAAAGCAGGAAAGAGACTAAAGAAGGAGACTAAAGCAGGAGAAGGAGACTAAAGCAGGAGAAGGAGACTAAAGCAGGAGAAGGAGACTAAAGCAGGAGAAGGAGACTAAAGCAGGAGAAGGAGACTAAAGAAGGAGACTAAAGCAGGAGAAGGAGACTAAAGCAGGAGAAGGAGACTACAGCAGGAGAAGGAGACTAAAGAAGGAGACTAAAGCAGGAGAAGGAGACTAAAGCAGGAGAAGGAGACTAAAGCAGGAGAAGGAGACTAAAGCAGGAGAAGGAGACTAAAGCAGGAGAAGGAGACTAAAGCAGGAGAAGGAGGCTAAAGCAGGAGAAGGAGACTAAAGCAGGAGAAGGAGACTAAAGCAGGAGAAGGAGGCTAAAGCAGGAGAAGGAGACTAAAGCAGGAGAAGGAGACTAAAGCAGGAGAAGAAGACTAAAGAAGGAGAAGGAGACTACAGCAGGAGAAGGAGACTAAAGCAGGAGAAGGAGACTAAAGCAGGAGAAGGAGACTAAAGCAGGAGAAGGAGACTAAAGCAGGAGAAGGAGACTAAAGCAGGAGAAGGAGATTACAGCAGGAGAAGGAGACTAAAGCAGGAGAAGGAGACTAAAGCAGGAGAAGGAGACTAAAGCAGGAGAAGAAGACTAAAGAAGGAGAAGGAGACTACAGCAGGAGAAGGAGACTACAGCAGGAGAAGGAGACTACAGCAGGAGAAGGAGACTAAAGCAGGAGAAGGAGACTAAAGCAGGAGAAGGAGACTAAAGCAGGAGAAGGAGACTAAAGCAGGAGAAGGAGACTAAAGCAGGAGAAGGAGACTACAGCAGGAGAAGGAGACTAAAGCAGGAGAAGGAGACTACAGCAGGAGAAGGAGACTAAAGAAGGAGACTAAAGCAGGAGAAGGAGACTAAAGCAGGAGAAGGAGACTAAAGCAGGAGAAGGAGACTAAAGCAGGAGAAGGAGACTAAAGCAGGAGAAGGAGACTAAAGCAGGAGACTAAAGCAGGAGACTAAAGCAGGAGAAGGAGACTAAAGCAGGAGAAGGAGACTAAAGAAGGAGAAGGAGACTAAAGCAGGAGAAGGAGACTAAAGAAGGAGAAGGAGACTAAAGCAGGAGAAGGAGACTAAAGCAGGAGAAGGAGACTAAAGAAGGAGAAGGAGACTAAAGAAGGAGAAGGAGACTAAAGAAGGAGAAGGAGACTAAAGCAGGAGAAGGAGACTAAAGCAGGAGAAGGAGACTAAAGCAGGAGACTAAAGCAGGAGGAGGAGACTAAAGCAGGAGAAGGAGACTAAAGCAGGAGACTAAAGCAGGAGAAGGAGACTAAAGCAGGAGAAGGAGACTAAAGCAGGAGACTAAAGCAGGAGACTAAAGCAGGAGAAGGAGACTAAAGCAGGAGAAGGAGACTAAAGCAGGAGAAGGAGACTAAAGCAGGAGAAGGAGACTAAAGCAGGAGAAGGAGACTAAAGCAGGAGAAGGAGACTAAAGCAGGAGAAGGAGACTAAAGCAGGAGAAGGAGACTAAAGCAGGAGAAGGAGACTAAAGCAGGAGAAGGAGACTAAAGAAGGAGAAGGAGACTAAAGAAGGAGAAGGAGACTAAAGAAGGAGAAGGAGACTAAAGCAGGAGAAGGAGACTAAAGCAGGAGAAGGAGACTAAAGCAGGAGAAGGAGACTAAAGCAGGAGAAGGAGACTAAAGCAGGAGACTAAAGCAGGAGAAGGAGACTAAAGCAGGAGAAGGAGACTAAAGCAGGAGACTAAAGCAGGAGAAGGAGACTAAAGCAGGAGAAGGAGACTAAAGCAGGAGAAGGAGACTAAAGCAGGAGAAGGAGACTAAAGCAGGAGAAGGAGACTAAAGAAGGAGACTAAAGCAGGAGACTAAAGAAGGAGAAGGAGACTAAAGCAGGAGAAGGAGACTAAAGCAGGAGAAGGAGACTAAAGCAGGAGAAGGAGACTAAAGAAGGAGACTAAAGAAGGAGAAGGAGGCTAAAGCAGGAGAAGGAGGCTAAAGCAGGAGAAGGAGACTACAGCAGGAGAAGGAGACTAAAGCAGGAGAAGGAGACTAAAGCAGGAGAAGGAGACTAAAGCAGGAGAAGGAGACTAAAGCAGGAGACTAAAGCAGGAGAAGGAGACTACAGCAGGAGAAGGAGACTAAAGAAGGAGAAGGAGACTAAAGCAGGAGAAGGAGACTAAAGCAGGAGAAGGAGACTACAGCAGGAGAAGGAGACTAAAGCAGGAGAAGGAGACTACAGCAGGAGAAGGAGACTAAAGAAGGAGACTAAAGCAGGAGAAGGAGACTAAAGCAGGAGAAGGAGACTAAAGCAGGAGAAGGAGACTAAAGCAGGAGACTAAAGCAGGAGACTAAAGCAGGAGAAGGAGACTAAAGCAGGAGAAGGAGACTAAAGAAGGAGAAGGAGACTAAAGCAGGAGAAGGAGACTAAAGAAGGAGAAGGAGACTAAAGCAGGAGAAGGAGACTAAAGCAGGAGAAGGAGACTAAAGAAGGAGACTAAAGAAGGAGAAGGAGACTAAAGAAGGAGAAGGAGACTAAAGCAGGAGAAGGAGACTAAAGCAGGAGAAGGAGACTAAAGCAGGAGAAGGAGACTAAAGCAGGAGACTAAAGCAGGAGAAGGAGACTAAAGCAGGAGAAGGAGACTAAAGCAGGAGACTAAAGCAGGAGAAGGAGACTAAAGCAGGAGAAGGAGACTAAAGCAGGAGAAGGAGACTAAAGCAGGAGACTAAAGCAGGAGACTAAAGCAGGAGAAGGAGACTAAAGCAGGAGAAGGAGACTAAAGCAGGAGAAGGAGACTAAAGAAGGAGAAGGAGACTAAAGCAGGAGAAGGAGACTAAAGCAGGAGAAGGAGACTAAAGAAGGAGAAGGAGACTAAAGAAGGAGAAGGAGACTAAAGAAGGAGAAGGAGACTAAAGCAGGAGAAGGAGACTAAAGCAGGAGAAGGAGACTAAAGCAGGAGAAGGAGACTAAAGCAGGAGACTAAAGCAGGAGAAGGAGACTAAAGCAGGAGAAGGAGACTAAAGCAGGAGAAGGAGACTAAAGCAGGAGAAGGAGACTAAAGAAGGAGACTAAAGCAGGAGACTAAAGAAGGAGAAGGAGACTAAAGCAGGAGAAGGAGACTAAAGCAGGAGAAGGAGACTAAAGCAGGAGAAGGAGACTAAAGAAGGAGACTAAAGAAGGAGAAGGAGGCTAAAGCAGGAGAAGGAGGCTAAAGCAGGAGAAGGAGACTACAGCAGGAGAAGGAGACTAAAGCAGGAGAAGGAGACTAAAGCAGGAGAAGGAGACTAAAGCAGGAGAAGGAGACTAAAGCAGGAGAAGGAGACTAAAGCAGGAGAAGGAGGCTAAAGCAGGAGAAGGAGGCTAAAGCAGGAGAAGGAGGCTAAAGCAGGAGAAGGAGACTAAAGCAGGAGAAGGAGACTAAAGAAGGAGAAGGAGACTAAAGCAGGAGAAGGAGACTAAAGAAGGAGAAGGAGACTAAAGAAGGAGAAGGAGGCTAAAGCAGGAGAAGGAGGCTAAAGCAGGAGAAGGAGACTAAAGCAGGAGAAGGAGACTAAAGCAGGAGAAGGAGACTAAAGAAGGAGAAGGAGACTAAAGCAGGAGAAGGAGACTAAAGCAGGAGAAGGAGACTAAAGAAGGAGAAGGAGGCTAAAGAAGGAGAAGGAGACTAAAGCAGGAGAAGGAGACTAAAGCAGGAGAAGGAGACTACAGCAGGAGAAGGAGACTACAGCAGGAGAAGGAGACTAAAGCAGGAGAAGGAGACTAAAGCAGGAGAAGGAGACTAAAGCAGGAGAAGGAGACTAAAGCAGGAGAAGGAGACTAAAGCAGGAGACTAAAGCAGGAGAAGGAGACTAAAGCAGGAGAAGGAGACTAAAGCAGGAGAAGGAGACTAAAGCAGGAGAAGGAGACTAAAGCAGGAGAAGGAGACAAAAGCAGGAGAAGGAGACTAAAGCAGGAGAAGGAGACTAAAGCAGGAGACTAAAGCAGGAGACTAAAGCAGGAGAAGGAGACTAAAGCAGGAGAAGGAGACTAAAGCAGGAGAAGGAGACTAAAGCAGGAGAAGGAGACTAAAGAAGGAGACTAAAGCAGGAGAAGGAGACTAAAGCAGGAGAAGGAGACTAAAGCAGGAGAAGGAGACTAAAGCAGGAGAAGGAGACTAAAGAAGGAGAAGGAGGCTAAAGCAGGAGAAGGAGACTACAGCAGGAGAAGGGGACTAAAGCAGGAGAAGGAGACTACAGCAGGAGAAGGAGACTAAAGCAGGAGAAGGAGACTAAAGCAGGAGAAGGAGACTAAAGCAGGAGAAGGAGACTAAAGCAGGAGAAGGAGACTAAAGCAGGAGAAGGAGACTACAGCAGGAGAAGGAGACTAAAGCAGGAGAAGGAGACTAAAGCAGGAGAAGGAGACTAAAGCAGGAGAAGGAGACTAAAGCAGGAGAAGGAGACTAAAGCAGGAGAAGGAGGCTAAAGCAGGAGAAGGAGACTAAAGAAGGAGAAGGAGACTAAAGCAGGAGAAGGAGACTAAAGCAGGAGAAGGAGACTAAAGCAGGAGAAGGAGACTAAAGCAGGAGAAGGAGACTAAAGCAGGAGACTAAAGCAGGAGAAGGAGACTAAAGCAGGAGAAGGAGACTAAAGCAGGAGAAGGAGACTAAAGAAGGAGACTAAAGCAGGAGAAGGAGACTAAAGAAGGAGACTAAAGAAGGAGACTAAAGCAGGAGAAGGAGACTAAAGAAGGAGAAGGAGACTAAAGAAGGAGACTAAAGCAGGAGAAGGAGACTAAAGAAGGAGAAGGAGACTAAAGAAGGAGACTAAAGCAGGAGAAGGAGACTAAAGAAGGAGAAGGAGACTAAAGAAGGAGACTAAAGCAGGAGAAGGAGACTAAAGAAGGAGACTAAAGCAGGAGAAGGAGACTAAAGCAGGAGAAGGAGACTAAAGAAGGAGAAGGAGACTAAAGCAGGAGAAGGAGACTAAAGAAGGAGACTAAAGCAGGAGAAGGAGACTAAAGCAGGAGAAGGAGACTAAAGAAGGAGGAGGAGACTAAAGAAGGAGGCTAAAGCAGGAGAAGGAGACTAAAGAAGGAGAAGGAGACTAAAGAAGGAGACTAAAGCAGGAGAAGGAGACTAAAGAAGGAGACTAAAGCAGGAGAAGGAGACTAAAGAAGGAGAAGGAGACTAAAGAAGGAGAAGGAGACTACAGCAGGAGAAGGAGACTAAAGCAGGAGACTAAAGCAGGAGAAGGAGACTAAAGCAGGAGAAGGAGACTAAAGAAGGAGACTAAAGAAGGAGAAGGAGACTACAGCAGGAGAAGGAGACTAAAGAAGGAGACTAAAAAAGGAGACTAAAGCAGGAGAAGGAGACTAAAGAAGGAGACTAAAGAAGGAGACTAAAGCAGGAGAAGGAGACTACAGCAGGAGAAGGAGACTAAAGAAGGAGACTAAAGCAGGAGAAGGAGACTAAAGAAGGAGACTAAAGAAGGAGACTAAAGCAGGAGAAGGAGACTAAAGAAGGAGAAGGAGACTAAAGAAGGAGACTAAAGCAGGAGAAGGAGACTAAAGAAGGAGAAGGAGACTAAAGAAGGAGACTAAAGCAGGAGAAGGAGACTAAAGAAGGAGAAGGAGACTAAAGAAGGAGACTAAAGCAGGAGAAGGAGACTAAAGAAGGAGACTAAAGCAGGAGAAGGAGACTAAAGCAGGAGAAGGAGACTAAAGAAGGAGAAGGAGACTAAAGCAGGAGAAGGAGACTAAAGAAGGAGACTAAAGCAGGAGAAGGAGACTAAAGCAGGAGAAGGAGACTAAAGAAGGAGGAGGAGACTAAAGAAGGAGGCTAAAGCAGGAGAAGGAGACTAAAGAAGGAGAAGGAGACTAAAGAAGGAGACTAAAGCAGGAGAAGGAGACTAAAGAAGGAGAAGGAGACTAAAGAAGGAGAAGGAGACTACAGCAGGAGAAGGACACTAAAGCAGGAGACTAAAGCAGGAGAAGGAGACTAAAGCAGGAGAAGGAGACTAAAGAAGGAGACTAAAGAAGGAGAAGGAGACTACAGCAGGAGAAGGAGACTAAAGAAGGAGACTAAAGAAGGAGACTAAAGCAGGAGAAGGAGACTAAAGAAGGAGACTAAAGAAGGAGACTAAAGCAGGAGAAGGAGACTACAGCAGGAGAAGGAGACTAAAGAAGGAGACTAAAGCAGGAGAAGGAGACTAAAGCAGGAGAAGGAGACTAAAGCAGGAGAAGGAGACTACAGCAGGAGAAGGAGACTAAAGCAGGAGAAGGAGACTAAAGCAGGAGAAGGAGACTACAGCAGGAGAAGGAGACTAAAGCAGGAGAAGGAGACTAAAGCAGGAGAAGGAGACTAAAGCAGGAGACTAAAGCAGGAGAAGGAGACTAAAGAAGGAGACTAAAGAAGGAGACTAAAGCAGGAGAAGGAGACTACAGCAGGAGAAGGAGACTAAAGAAGGAGACTAAAGCAGGAGAAGGAGACTAAAGCAGGAGAAGGAGACTAAAGCAGGAGAAGGAGACTAAAGCAGGAGAAGGAGGCTAAAGCAGGAGAAGGAGACTAAAGCAGGAGAAGGAGACTAAAGAAGGAGAAGGAGACTAAAGCAGGAGAAGGAGACTACAGCAGGAGAAGGAGACTAAAGCAGGAGAAGGAGACTAAAGCAGGAGAAGGAGACTAAAGCAGGAGAAGGAGACTAAAGCAGGAGACTAAAGCAGGAGAAGGAGACTAAAGCAGGAGAAGGAGACTAAAGCAGGAGAAGGAGACTAAAGCAGGAGAAGGAGACTAAAGCAGGAGAAGGAGACTAAAGAAGGAGAAGGAGACTAAAGCAGGAGAAGGAGACTAAAGCAGGAGAAGGAGACTAAAGCAGGAGAAGGAGGCTAAAGCAGGAGAAGGAGACTAAAGCAGGAGAAGGAGACTAAAGAAGGAGAAGGAGACTAAAGCAGGAGAAGGAGACTAAAGAAGGAGAAGGAGACTAAAGCAGGAGAAGGAGACTACAGCAGGAGAAGGAGACTAAAGCAGGAGAAGGAGACTAAAGCAGGAGAAGGAGACTAAAGCAGGAGAAGGAGACTAAAGCAGGAGAAGGAGACTAAAGCAGGAGAAGGAGACTACAGCAGGAGAAGGAGACTAAAGCAGGAGAAGGAGACTAAAGCAGGAGAAGGAGACTAAAGAAGGAGACTAAAGCAGGAGAAGGAGACTAAAGCAGGAGAAGGAGACTAAAGCAGGAGAAGGAGACTAAAGCAGGAGAAGGAGACTAAAGCAGGAGAAGGAGGCTAAAGCAGGAGAAGGAGACTAAAGCAGGAGAAGGAGACTAAAGAAGGAGAAGGAGACTAAAGAAGGAGAAGGAGACTAAAGCAGGAGAAGGAGACTAAAGCAGGAGAAGGAGACTAAAGCAGGAGAAGGAGACTAAAGCAGGAGAAGGAGACTAAAGCAGGAGACTAAAGCAGGAGAAGGAGACTAAAGCAGGAGAAGGAGACTAAAGCAGGAGAAGGAGACTAAAGCAGGAGAAGGAGACTAAATAAGGAGACTAAAGCAGGAGAAGGAGACTAAAGAAGGAGACTAAAGCAGGAGAAGGAGACTAAAGCAGGAGAAGGAGACTAAAGCAGGAGAAGGAGACTAAAGCAGGAGAAGGAGACTAAAGCAGGAGAAGGAGACTACAGCAGGAGAAGGAGACTAAAGCAGGAGAAGGAGACTAAAGCAGGAGAAGGAGACTAAAGAAGGAGACTAAAGCAGGAGAAGGAGACTAAAGCAGGAGAAGGAGACTAAAGCAGGAGAAGGAGACTAAAGCAGGAGAAGGAGACTAAAGCAGGAGAAGGAGGCTAAAGCAGGAGAAGGAGACTAAAGCAGGAGAAGGAGACTAAAGAAGGAGAAGGAGACTAAAGAAGGAGAAGGAGACTAAAGCAGGAGAAGGAGACTAAAGCAGGAGAAGGAGACTAAAGCAGGAGAAGGAGACTAAAGCAGGAGACTAAAGCAGGAGAAGGAGACTAAAGCAGGAGAAGGAGACTAAAGCAGGAGAAGGAGACTAAAGCAGGAGACTAAAGCAGGAGAAGGAGACTAAAGAAGGAGACTAAAGCAGGAGAAGGAGACTAAAGCAGGAGAAGGAGACTAAAGCAGGAGAAGGAGACTAAAGAAGGAGACTAAAGCAGGAGAAGGAGACTAAAGAAGGAGACTAAAGAAGGAGACTAAAGCAGGAGAAGGAGACTAAAGAAGGAGAAGGAGACTAAAGCAGGAGACTAAAGCAGGAGAAGGAGACTAAAGAAGGAGACTAAAGCAGGAGAAGGAGACTAAAGCAGGAGAAGGAGACTAAAGCAGGAGAAGGAGACTAAAGCAGGAGAAGGAGACTAAAGAAGGAGACTAAAGCAGGAGAAGGAGACTAAAGAAGGAGACTAAAGAAGGAGACTAAAGCAGGAGAAGGAGACTAAAGAAGGAGAAGGAGACTAAAGAAGGAGACTAAAGCAGGAGAAGGAGACTAAAGAAGGAGAAGGAGACTAAAGAAGGAGACTAAAGCAGGAGAAGGAGACTAAAGAAGGAGACTAAAGCAGGAGAAGGAGACTAAAGAAGGAGAAGGAGACTAAAGAAGGAGACTAAAGCAGGAGAAGGAGACTAAAGCAGGAGAAGGAGACTAAAGAAGGAGAAGGAGACTAAAGCAGGAGAAGGAGACTAAAGAAGGAGACTAAAGCAGGAGAAGGAGACTAAAGAAGGAGGAGGAGACTAAAGAAGGAGGCTAAAGCAGGAGAAGGAGACTAAAGAAGGAGAAGGAGACTAAAGAAGGAGAAGGAGACTAAAGAAGGAGACTAAAGCAGGAGAAGGAGACTAAAGAAGGAGACTAAAGCAGGAGAAGGAGACTAAAGAAGGAGAAGGAGACTAAAGAAGGAGAAGGAGACTACAGCAGGAGAAGGAGACTAAAGCAGGAGACTAAAGCAGGAGAAGGAGACTAAAGCAGGAGAAGGAGACTAAAGAAGGAGACTAAAGAAGGAGAAGGAGACTACAGCAGGAGAAGGAGACTAAAGAAGGAGACTAAAGAAGGAGAAGGAGACTAAAGAAGGAGACTAAAGGAGACTAAAGCAGGAGAAGGAGACTAAAGCAGGAGAAGGAGACTAAAGGAGACTAAAGCAGGAGAAGGAGACTAAAGAAGGAGACTAAAGAAGGAGACTAAAGCAGGAGAAGGAGACTACAGCAGGAGAAGGAGACTAAAGAAGGAGACTAAAGCAGGAGAAGGAGACTAAAGCAGGAGAAGGAGACTACAGCAGGAGAAGGAGACTAAAGCAGGAGAAGGAGACTAAAGCAGGAGAAGGAGACTAAAGCAGGAGAAGGAGACTACAGCAGGAGAAGGAGACTAAAGCAGGAGAAGGAGACTAAAGAAGGAGACTAAAGAAGGAGACTAAAGCAGGAGAAGGAGACTAAAGCAGGAGAAGGAGACTAAAGAAGGAGACTAAAGCAGGAGAAGGAGACTAAAGAAGGAGAAGGAGACTAAAGCAGGAGAAGGAGACTAAAGCAGGAGAAGGAGACTAAAGCAGGAGAAGGAGACTAAAGAAGGAGAAGGAGGCTAAAGCAGGAGAAGGAGACTAAAGCAGGAGAAGGAGACTAAAGCAGGAGAAGGAGACTAAAGCAGGAGAAGGAGACTAAAGAAGGAGAAGGAGACTAAAGCAGGAGAAGGAGACTACAGCAGGAGAAGGAGACTAAAGCAGGAGAAGGAGACTAAAGCAGGAGAAGGAGACTACAGCAGGAGAAGGAGACTAAAGCAGGAGAAGGAGACTAAAGCAGGAGACTAAAGCAGGAGAAGGAGACTAAAGCAGGAGAAGGAGACTAAAGCAGGAGAAGGAGACTAAAGCAGGAGAAGGAGACTAAAGAAGGAGAAGGAGACTAAAGCAGGAGAAGGAGACTAAAGCAGGAGAAGGAGACTAAAGCAGGAGAAGGAGACTAAAGCAGGAGACTAAAGCAGGAGAAGGAGACTAAAGCAGGAGAAGGAGACTAAAGCAGGAGAAGGAGACTAAAGAAGGAGACTAAAGCAGGAGAAGGAGACTAAAGAAGGAGACTAAAGCAGGAGAAGGAGACTAAAGCAGGAGAAGGAGACTAAAGCAGGAGAAGGAGACTAAAGCAGGAGAAGGAGACTAAAGAAGGAGACTAAAGCAGGAGAAGGAGACTAAAGAAGGAGACTAAAGAAGGAGACTAAAGCAGGAGAAGGAGACTAAAGAAGGAGAAGGAGACTAAAGAAGGAGACTAAAGCAGGAGAAGGAGACTAAAGAAGGAGAAGGAGACTAAAGAAGGAGACTAAAGCAGGAGAAGGAGACTAAAGAAGGAGACTAAAGCAGGAGAAGGAGACTAAAGAAGGAGAAGGAGACTAAAGAAGGAGACTAAAGCAGGAGAAGGAGACTAAAGAAGGAGACTAAAGCAGGAGAAGGAGACTAAAGCAGGAGAAGGAGACTAAAGAAGGAGAAGGAGACTAAAGCAGGAGAAGGAGACTAAAGAAGGAGACTAAAGCAGGAGAAGGAGACTAAAGCAGGAGAAGGAGACTAAAGAAGGAGGAGGAGACTAAAGAAGGAGGCTAAAGCAGGAGAAGGAGACTAAAGAAGGAGACTAAAGCAGGAGAAGGAGACTAAAGAAGGAGAAGGAGACTAAAGAAGGAGAAGGAGACTACAGCAGGAGAAGGAGACTAAAGCAGGAGACTAAAGCAGGAGAAGGAGACTAAAGCAGGAGAAGGAGACTAAAGAAGGAGACTAAAGAAGGAGAAGGAGACTAAAGAAGGAGACTAAAGCAGGAGAAGGAGACTAAAGAAGGAGAAGGAGACTAAAGAAGGAGACTAAAGCAGGAGAAGGAGACTAAAGAAGGAGACTAAAGCAGGAGAAGGAGACTAAAGAAGGAGAAGGAGACTAAAGAAGGAGAAGGAGACTACAGCAGGAGAAGGAGACTAAAGCAGGAGAAGGAGACTAAAGCAGGAGAAGGAGACTAAAGCAGGAGAAGGAGACTAAAGAAGGAGACTAAAGAAGGAGAAGGAGACTACAGCAGGAGAAGGAGACTAAAGAAGGAGACTAAAGAAGGAGAAGGAGACTAAAGAAGGAGACTAAAGGAGACTAAAGCAGGAGAAGGAGACTAAAGCAGGAGAAGGAGACTAAAGAAGGAGACTAAAGCAGGAGAAGGAGACTAAAGAAGGAGACTAAAGAAGGAGACTAAAGCAGGAGAAGGAGACTACAGCAGGAGAAGGAGACTAAAGAAGGAGACTAAAGCAGGAGAAGGAGACTAAAGCAGGAGAAGGAGACTAAAGCAGGAGAAGGAGACTAAAGCAGGAGAAGGAGACTAAAGCAGGAGAAGGAGACTAAAGCAGGAGAAGGAGACTAAAGCAGGAGAAGGAGACTAAAGCAGGAGAAGGAGACTAAAGCAGGAGAAGGAGACTAAAGCAGGAGAAGGAGACTAAAGCAGGAGAAGGAGACTAAAGCAGGAGAAGGAGACTAAAGCAGGAGAAGGAGACTACAGCAGGAGAAGGAGACTAAAGCAGGAGAAGGAGACTAAAGCAGGAGAAGGAGACTAAAGCAGGAGAAGGAGACTAAAGCAGGAGAAGGAGACTAAAGCAGGAGAAGGAGACTAAAGCAGGAGAAGGAGACTAAAGCAGGAGAAGGAGACTAAAGCAGGAGAAGGAGACTAAAGCAGGAGAAGGAGACTACAGCAGGAGAAGGAGACTACAGCAGGAGAAGGAGACTAAAGCAGGAGAAGGAGACTAAAGCAGGAGAAGGAGACTAAAGCAGGAGAAGGAGACTAAAGCAGGAGAAGGAGACTACAGCAGGAGAAGGAGACTAAAGCAGGAGAAGGAGACTAAAGAAGGAGACTAAAGAAGGAGACTAAAGCAGGAGAAGGAGACTACAGCAGGAGAAGGAGACTAAAGAAGGAGACTACAGCAGGAGAAGGAGACAAAGAGAGGAGAAGATGTTTAGTAAATGTTTAACACTTCCGGAACTCGCGACGCAGATCCACATTTTGTCCAGGAGTCTCATTTATAACAAGCAAGTCCAACGCCTCAAACCTTGATGACAGAGGAACAAAAGGTACATTTAGGAGTAACGGTGTAAGTAAAGCCCTCACCAACAACCAGCTGAACGTAGAAGGTTTGAGGCGTCTGGAGACGTGGAAAAGCACAGCTGTAGTTTCCACTGTCGGCCGTCTTGGTGTTTCTGATGACGATGGAGGCGTTGCCGTGTTTCAGCTCATCTTGAAAATGAGAGACTCGTCCTCTGAACCCTGGGTTCTGACCATCACGGCCGTTGTTGTAGTGAACGCCTTCATCATACATGAACACCTCCTTCTGACCATGACCTCCCTGAGCTACTTTCTTCCAGTCAAAGAGAGCGGCTGCGATGTTCTGGGTGCCGAGGGAACAAGGTAAGAGGACATCGTTCCCTTCTTTGACGACCACTCTGACACCGGCCCCTGGAAGACAAAGCATATTTTAATCATTACGTTCAACAGAGGAAGTCCGGTTAAGAGGAGGCCTGCAGGTGAATACAGGTAAACATTAGGATCGGACAAATCAGCTGTTCCTCCTCAAAGGAAAACACCAAAAGACCCTGAAGACCCAGGAGACCTCTGAAGGGGAGGAGTCACAATTATTTCCTTAATGGGCTCGTTGGTGATGAAGTGGACGAGGTCAAAGGTCAGGCAGCAGCAGGAGGATATGAGGAACACGACAGCTTCAGCAGGACCTCCACCAAAACATCAACTACAACACTATGGAGGACCGGAAATGACTTAATTATAAATAAATAAATGCATGAATGAATAAATAAATGCTTAAATAAATGTATAAATAAATAAATACAGGAATATAAGTTATACCTAAACAGGACATCATTAAATAAATCTATTTCTACATTTCTGTATTTCTTCATTTATTTATTTATGTATTTCTGTGTCCTTGTATGCAAATGAGCTGGGCGGTCCGAACCTCTGTCTGAAGCCTGATTGGTCACAGGAGTGTGATGCTCCTGCTATGTTGTGCTCTACTACTTCTGCCTTCACATGTTGTTGAAGCTCAGCTAACCGTTAGCAGAAGTCCTGGTTTTCAACGCCCTGTCCGGCGTCCGGCGCAGCATCAAGCCGGACGCCGGACGCCGGTCTCTGCTGCCCGATGAGAGCAGCCTGATCCCGGCAGGACTTTTAGAAATGATCCGCTGGCTCCGGTTTCTCCGTAGCGGTTAAACATGAGATATAATTCAGTTTTGAGGATCTAACGAGCAATCTTTATTAGTTTATTATTTATTCACAGTAACGTTACATCAGTTTAACGGAGGTGTTAGCTTCTTATAAAAACGTCTATAACATAGGTGTGCTGTTGTGGTTGTTTAGAGATTTCCACTCTGTTAAGTAACACACACATAGAGTTATGAACTGATATAGTCCATTGTTGTAGCTTTATATTATTGGTTAGTTTACGTAATAAATTATGTAAAAAGGGGGATTGATAATATAAATCCTTATATTCTGTAGATATTCTTCATTGTATTTCTCTTCATGTCTATTAAAGTTCAGGTTAGCGAGGTCAGTATAACACAGCTATGCAGCTGTTGTGTCTATGAATTGTCCAGTTCCCAAGGGAAGTTAGTCACACGCCTGCGCACTTCAACACCACAACTGTTTATCAGTATGTTGACATTAAGGAAGCAGACTGGTCGTTGTGTTCCAGTCTTGTGAGAAAAGATGAGAACACGGGATTCTCCTCCTCTTGACAGGATAGAGCGAATCAGATGTTAGGACGAGGCGAGACGAACCTGTGACGATAAACTGTGTATGAAAGGCCCCACTTCCGTGGTGGGGCAGTTGTTCTTTGCCCAACCTGCGTGTTGCTGTACCACTCACTGCTTTTGCAGTTGCAGCGCTTGTTACTTTACTTGTGATCATTTAGTAAATAAATTTAGAGAACGAGAGAAGTTGTTGAACTGAGTTCTTCCAGGCATCCAATAATTGACACACGCTATCAGGGGGAAAGGTTAAGATTCATAATTTAAGATTTTAATTGAACTTTTACTTTGAACTACAGCAGTGTCTTATTACTTTTTACCGAATTGATTGCAATATATTAAAATATATTAAAAAAATACATATTAATTCATTGTTAATTACAATTAATAATTACATATTAATAATATATATATTTATATATATATATATATATATATATATATATATAATATACATAACATATACATATAACAAATACAAATACATATTAATTAGTTGATAACGCAGGGTATGCTCCAAGGAGATCAATTACAGTAAAAAGGGCTCACATCTCTCTTCACACTTAATAAAATCAAACTGCATCCATCACTCTGAGCACAGGGGCCCCTCAGGGCTGTGTGCTCAGTCCACTGCTCTTCACCTTGCTGACACACGACTGCAAAACCACCTACAGCACCAATCACATGGTCACATTCGCAGACGACACCACTCTGATAGGTCTCATCACCAAGGATGACGAGACCCACTACAGGAAGGAGGTCAACCTTCTGACCACGTGGTGCAGAGACAACAACCTCCTTCTGAACAACAGCAAGACCAAGGAGATTGTTGTTGACTTCCGGAAAGGCCACACCCAACACCCACCACTGACCATCAACGGTGCTGACATTGAACAAGTCAGCAGCACCGAGTTCCTGGGGGTGGACATCAGTGAGGACCTCTCGTGGACAGTCAACACGAAAACCCTGGCAAAGAAAGCACAGAGGCGCCTCTACTTCCTCCGGAAACTGAGGAAAGCAGGAAGCCCTCCATCCATCATGTGCACCTTCTACCGTGGCACCATGGAGAGCATCCTGACCAACTGCATCACTGTGTGGGGCGGAAGCTGCACAGACTACAGCAGGAAAGCCCTGCAGCGCATAGTGAATGCAGCTGGAAGAATCATTGGTGCCTCACTCCCCCCCCTCCCCTCCCTGCAGGACACATACAACACCCGCCTCACCCGCAAAGCGACCTCGATTGTGAGCGACTCCTGCCACCCCTCACACGGTCTCTTCAGCCTCCTGCCCTCTGGGAGGAGATACCGGAGCCTCCGGGCTCCACCACCAGGCTGTCAACCAGCTTCATCCACCAAGCTGTCAGGAAGCTGAACTCTCTACCTCACCACTCCCACATCTAGACTCTGCTGCTGAACTGTCTGACCGCTGCTACTAACACACACTTAAATAGTTCCTAATCTGTTTTTGCACTATATGTTATATGTTTTTGCACTATATGTTATATGTCTAATTTGTTTTTGCACTATGTTTATACGTTTCTGTACTGTTTATACGTTGTTTATGTTATATGTTGTCTATTTTTACTTTTTCTTAACTGGTGCACTATTCACTTTATGTTTCTGCACTATGTTTATATGCTGTTTATGCTATGTTGTCTAGTTTATATGTTGTTTATATGGTTATATGTTATATGTTGTCTAGTTTATATGTTTATATGTTATATGTTGTCTAGTTTATATGTTTTTTTTTCTAAAAGTTGCACTATTCACTTTATTTTCAGACAGTAGAGAAACTAAATTTCAGGTCTTCTGTATGTTTGCACAATATGGAAGAAGTGACAAATAAAACTGACTTTGACTTTGACTCCTGTTTAATTATTCACAGCCTCACAAAACACCGCATAGTGTCCTCCTTTCTGGTGTTATGCTATGGTCACCTGGCCTAGACAGCTTGTTGACTACAGGCCGTGTGAAGGGATCGGTTGCTTCTGTCTGGCTCCTTACTGACCAATCCTGTTTAACAATGAGGTTCAGACCGCCCAGCTCATTTGCATACAAGGACACAGAAATACAGAAATAAATAAAAGAAATACAGAAATGTATGTTAATGATGTCCTGTTTAGATATCAACTTATATTTATTTATTCCTGTATTTATTTAAGCCTTTATTTATTTATTCCTGTATTTATTTATTTATAATTAAGTCATTTCCGGTCCTCCATACCACACTGTCCTCCACATTCAAATCACAAATCAAAACCCACCTCTTCAGAACTGCTTTTAATGTATGACTGTGTGCTCTTATTGTTTTTATTTATTTTTATCTGTTTTATTATTCTACTTGTTTTATTGCATAGTTTTTAGGACATTGTACATGTTGTGTAAAGTGACTGAGTACTAAGAAAAGCGCTATATTAATTAAATGCATTATTATTATTATTATAAAACCATCAACTACAACACCTCCTGTTTCTCACTATTGCCATCTTGATTTTTCCTCTATTGTTAGTCGTTACCATGCGCGTCACAGTGTAAACAGGAAGTAGGTTTAGCCCATTTTTCTGCACCATCCAGCACGTGACTTCTTTATCAGAGGACACGCTGGATAGTTTGTCATATATATAATATATATATATATATATATATATATATATATATATATTATATATACAATACAATGCAGATGCATTTACACACACATATGTATATGTATAATTACATATGTGTGTGTAAATGCATCTGCATTGTGTTATATTTAATTGATTTGCAGAGTTAAAGTTAGTTTCACGATTGAGCGACTGGTTTTATAGAATGAATGAATGAATGATTGTCTCACCGTGTTCATGTCCAAGTGTCGCAGTTAAAGTCAGCAGACTGCAGCACACAGACAGAAGCTGCAGAGACATGTTGTCACGAAGAGAGCTAGCAGGCTAGCAGGAAGAGAGGCTAGCAGGCTAGCAGGTGAGCTGGTTAGCAGGATAACAGGCTAACAGGAGCAGGTGAGCTGGTTAGCTCGCGCTGCTAGCTCACTTGACGACGTCAGAGAGCGTTAAAAGTGATCAGTCCCAAATAAAACGACAGGGAGTAACTAGTGAACGATTAAGCGCGTTTAAAAAACAAACTACAACAACTTTGGACCGACGTTCTCCTGCTTCCGGGTCTCCTCTTCGAGCTGAAGCTACTCTCTCTGTCAGGCTGGTGACTACGTCACGTCAGGGGGCGGAGCCAAATAGTCGAGACTTTTTTCTTTTTTTTTATAATTCTTTATTCAACAATTTCATAAATTGTCAATAAGAAACTGCAAACATACATTTGAAACTTCAGAGAAGAAAAAGAGAAGACAGAAGAAAAAGCATTAAATAAAAATAAAAAGAGGACCTTAAGGCACAAACTGTGATTGTATACATACAGAATCAGAAACCGTTTATTGCCAGGAATGTTTACACAAACGAGGATTTTTTCTAGGCGGAAGGTGCATAAACATTAGACATGAGATGTTAGACGAGACAAACATCAATCAACAACAACAACAGTGCAATGGTATTAAATTAAGTATAAGATAAAGTGCTCAGACAAACAGATACGTTAATGTAAGTGTATGTTAAGAGTCATGAGTGTTTAAATATGAAGTGTGCAGGGGAGTGACCGGTAAGAAGAAAGAAAATAAGAATAAAAATAGTCCTGGGGGTGACAGTCAGTCAGTGGGGGACCCGGGTTCTGTTGATGAGCCGACTGCCGACGGGAAGAAGCTGTTCCTGTGGCGTGAGGTCTTGGTCCTGATGGAGCGTGAGGTCTTGGTCCTGAAGGAGCGTGAGGTCTTGGTCCTGAAGGAGCGTGAGGTCTTGGTCCTGAAGGAGCGTGAGGTCTTGGTCCTGAAGGAGCGTGAGGTCTTGGTCCTGATGGACCGTGAGGTCTTGGTCCTGATGGAGCATGAGGTCTTGGTCCTGAAGGAGCGTGAGGTCTTGGTCCTGAAGGAGCGTGAGGTCTTGGTCCTGAAGGAGCGTGAGGTCTTGGTCCTGAAGGAGCGTGAGGTCTTGGTCCTGAAGGAGCGTGAGGTCTTGGTCCTGATGGACTGTGAGGTCTTGGTCCTGGTGGAGCGTGAGGTCTTGGTCCTGATGGAGCGTGAGGTCTTGGTCCTGGTGGACCGTGAGGTCTTGGTCCTGAAGGAGCGTGAGGTCTTGGTCCTGAAGGAGCGTGAGGTCTTGGTCCTGAAGGAGCGTGAGGTCTTGGTCCTGAAGGAGCGTGAGGTCTTGGTCCTGATGGACCGTGAGGTCTTGGTCCTGAAGGAGCGTGAGGTCTTGATCCTGATGGACTGTGAGGTCTTGGTCCTGAAGGAGCGTGAGGTCTTGGTCCTGAAGGAGCGTGAGGTCTTGGTCCTGAAGGAGCGTGAGGTCTTGGTCCTGAAGGAGCGTGAGGTCTTGGTCCTGATGGACTGTGAGGTCTTGGTCCTGGTGGAGCGTGAGGTCTTGGTCCTGGTGGAGCGTGAGGTCTTGGTCCTGATGGAGCGTGAGGTCTTGGTCCTGGTGGACCGTGAGGTCTTGGTCCTGAAGGAGCGTGAGGTCTTGGTCCTGAAGGAGCGTGAGGTCTTGGTCCTGAAGGAGCGTGAGGTCTTGGTCCTGGTGGAGCGTGAGGTCTTGGTCCTGGTGGAGCGTGAGGTCTTGGTCCTGGTGGACCGTGAGGTCTTGGTCCTGATGGAGCGTGAGGTCTTGGTCCTGGTGGACCGTGAGGTCTTGGTCCTGAAGGACCGTGAGGTCTTGGTCCTGAAGGACCGTGAGGTCTTGGTCCTGAAGGAGCGTGAGGTCTTGGTCCTGAAGGACCGTGAGGTCTTGGTCCTGATGGAGCGTGAGGTCTTGGTCCTGATGGAGCGTGAGGTCTTGGTCCTGAAGGAGCGTGAGGTCTTGGTCCTGAAGGACCGTGAGGTCTTGGTCCTGATGGAGCGTGAGGTCTTGGTCCTGATGGAGCGTGAGGTCTTGGTCCTGAAGGAGCGTGAGGTCTTGGTCCTGAAGGAGCGTGAGGTCTTGGTCCTGATGGACCGTGAGGTCTTGGTCCTGATGGAGCGTGAGGTCTTGGTCCTGGTGGACCATGAGGTCTTGGTCCTGGTGGACCGTGAGGTCTTGGTCCTGGTGGACCATGAGGTCTTGGTCCTGGTGGACCTCAGCCTCTTGCCAGAATGATTGTCATCCTTAGTAAATAAGAGCAGAACAGGCTGTGGAAAAATGTATTTGCTGTTTGTCCTCTTGGTCTTTCACTCAAAAATAGACAGAAATCATACCTTTTCATTGAAGTAACATTTCACTCTGTGGATCACAGTACTGTTTCATTACCAGCTGAAAACCTAACAAACACAAAGTCTAAAAAGAGTCAGTCAGCATCAGTGTGAGGAGACGAGGAAAGGAGACGAGGAGACAAGGAGAGAAGGAGAGAAGCTCTTTTATTAAAGTAGAACTCGTCCACTGAACCGAACCATTTACAACAATGCAAACAGATTTATATACAAAACAATCTATTATAAAACTGTAGCGGCTCTGAAACACATTCCTATGACACACACACACACACACACACACACACACACACACACACACACACACAGAATAAATTAATGATCAAAACACTCCAAACCTTCAGACACGCTGCAGATTGTTTGACGCAGTTTCAGAAAGAAGGTTAAACGGCGTGAGGTCGTCTGGTGTTTGGACTCAAAGGTCAAAGGTCGACGGAGGAATAGAAAATCTGCTTCTATAAAACATAACTTTCCCATCTTGTACATTTTAAGACTTTGCAGCAGCTGATGATGAAACAGCTGAATAATAATGTTTCACACATTTAACCTGTTATATTTAACGTGTTATATTTAACGTGTTATATTTAACGTGTTATATTTAACGCGTTATATTTAACGCGTTATATTTAACGCGTTATATTTAACCTGTGATATTTAACCTGTTATATTTAACCTGTTATATTTAACGTGTTATATTTAACCTGTTATATTTAACGTGTTATATTTAACGTGTGATATTTAACGTGTGATATTTAACCTGTGATATTTAACCTGTGATATTTAACGTGTGATATTTAACCTGTGATATTTAACGTGTTATATTTAACGTGTGATATTTAACGTGTGATATTTAACGTGTGATATTTAACGTGTGATATTTAACCTGTGATATTTAACCTGTGATATTTAACCTGTGATATTTAACGTGTTATATTTAACCTGTGATATTTAACCTGTGATATTTAACGTGTGATATTTAACGTGTGATATTTAACCTGTGATATTTAACCTGTGATATTTAACGTGTGATATTTAACCTGTGATATTTAACCTGTGATATTTAACCTGTGATATTTAACGTGTGATATTTAACGTGTGATATTTAACCTGTGATATTTAACCTGTGATATTTAACGTGTTATATTTAACCTGTGATATTTAACCTGTGATATTTAACCTGTGATATTTAACGTGTTATATTTAACCTGTGATATTTAACCTGTGATATTTAACGTGTTATATTTAACGTGTGATATTTAACCTGTGATATTTGACCTGTGATATTTAACCTGTGATATTTAACCTGTGATATTTAACCTGTGATATTTAACCTGTGATATTTAACGTGTTATATTTAACCTGTGATATTTAACCTGTGATATTTAACGTGTGATATTTAACCTGTGATATTTGACCTGTGATATTTAACCTGTGATATTTAACCTGTGATATTCAACCTGTGATATTTAACCTGTGATATTTAACCTGTGATATTTAACCTGTGATATTTAACGTGATCAGCTGCTACAAACAAAGTGACTCCAACTCCTCCGACTCTTTAACAGCGTTTAGATTTCTGCTGAAAGCGCCGGGCGATAAGAGCAGGAAGTAAAGCGAGAGAGACGTTCTCCTCGTGAAGAGGAGCGACTCCTCCTGAAACCAAACAGACTAAAAGCGTCCAAAAAGAAACAGTTAGACTTTCCTCTGATATAAACGTCTCTAGTGTCGTGAGTGTAGACGTTACCCCGATGTTGATGCTCACAGGACCGACACTCTTCCTCTTCCTCTTCCTCTTCAGGCGTGACCTGTACTCTCTCTCTCCGTGTGAAGCGTTGGAGTGTGAACATGTTTTGCTGCAAGAGGTTATTGTTCGGATCATTCGAGAGGAAAAACAAACATCAGCATCAGAAAAAGGAAAGCTTTGGCCAGTGGATTTAAAATAAACACAATTTAATTTGTAATCATGGCTCCACGTTTGTGTTTGTTTAGATTAAACCTGAGTGATTCGTCCGTGAACTCAACGTGTTCGTGTTCCCGGGCGGTTTGGAAGGTCAGTGAATGCAACGTGAAACATCAGGAACAACTTCCATCTGATCCTCTGGGGAACATTTATTCAGCGTCAGCGTCTAAAGTCTCTGGAGCTCAGAACATGAAGAGGAACTCCTCTGGTCCTCGGGGAGTTCAGTCAACTCGCCGGGTGCTGTGAGAAAGTTCTGCTGTTTTAGCTTTTAAAGAGCAGAACACGTCCTTGTTGAGGGTCCTGGTGTCAGGAGGACCAACCGTCACTGAGGTCCTGGAGGAGCCGGCTCTCATCATCCGACTGCTGTGGGAGGTCTGAGGAGGGGGGGGGGGAGCTGTTTTATTATTATTATTGTTGTTGTATTTTTGTGTTTGTGCTGTATAATATTGTTGTTACAACATTCATGCCAATAAAGCCAATTGAATTGAGAGAGAGAGAGAGAGAGAGAGAGAGAGAGACATCATCCAGCATCTATTATCACTTTCATCTAGTATCCATCCATCTAGTATCTATCCATCCATCTAGTATCCATCCATCCATCTAGTATCCATCTATCCATCTAGTATCTATCTATCCATCTAGTATCTATCCATCTAGTATCTATCTATCCATCTAGTATCTATCTATCCATCTAGTATCTATCCATCTAGTATCTATCCATCTAGTATCTATCCATCCATCTAGTATCTATCCATCTAGTATCTATCTATCCATCTAGTATCTATCCATCCATCTAGTATCTATCTATCCATCTAGTATCTATCTATCCATCTAGTATCTATCTATCCATCTAGTATCTATCCATCTAGTATCTATCCATCCATCTAGTATCTATCCATCTAGTATCTATCTATCCATCTAGTATCTATCCATCCATCTAGTATCTATCCATCTAGTATCTATCCATCCATCTAGTATCTATCTATCCATCTAGTATCTATCCATCCATCTAGTATCTATCCATCTAGTATCTATCTATCCATCTAGTATCTATCTATCCATCTAGTATCTATCCATCTAGTATCCATCCATCCATCTAGTATCTATCCATCCATCTAGTATCTATCCATCCATCTAGTATCTATCCATCCATCTAGTATCTATCCATCCATCTAGTATCTATCCATCCATCTAGTATCTATCCATCTAGTATCCATCCATCTAGTATCTATCCATCTAGTATCTATCCATCCATCTAGTATCTATCCATCCATCTAGTATCTATCCATCCATCTAGTATCTATCCATCCATCTAGTATCTATCCATCCATCTAGTATCCATCCATCCATCTAGTATCTATCCATCCATCTAGTATCTATCCATCCATCTAGTATCTATCCATCCATCTAGTATCTATCCGTCTAGTATCTATCTATCCATCTAGTATCTATCTAGTATCTATCTATCTAGTATCTATCTATCCGTCTAGTATCTATCTATCCATCTAGTATCTATCTATCCATCTAGTATCTATCTATCCATCTAGTATCTATCTATCCATCCATCTAGTATCTATCTATCCATCTAGTATCTATCTATCCATCTAGTATCTATCTATCCATCCATCTAGTATCTATCCATCTAGTATCTATCCATCTATCTAGTATCTATCTATCCATCCATCCATCTAGTATCCATCCATCTATCTAGTATCTATCTATCCATCCATCCATCTAGTATCCATCCATCCATCTAGTATCCATCCATCTAGTATCCATCCATCCATCTAGTATCCATCCATCCATCCATCTAGTATCCATCCATCCATCCATCTAGTATCCATCCATCCATCCATTGCTGAACCAAACCGTTCTGAACATTCAAGCTGATGAACAACTTTAACTCACAGTTTTCAAAGTCGAATGCGTCGGAGAGATCCTCACTTCCGTCTGATTGGTCTGAATTCACGGAGTCATCATCATCATCGTCATCATCATCATCGTCGTCGTTGTTATCGTCGCTGCCGGGAGGATCTGCAGCCTGAGGGATTGAGAGAGATTATCTATACTTTAACCCCAGAGGCCTCTCTCTCTCCATTGTTCTATTGTTTTTATTGTTTAGATATTATCCTCGTGGATAATTACAATCAGACACAAAAACAAAAGGTCACTCATTTGAAAAGCACGTTTTCTTTTTGTTAAATGTTTTGCACCTCCCACCAGGACAAAGTCCATGTATGTGTAAACTTACTTGGCAATAAATGGTTCTGATTATGATTATCGTCAGATATTCATCTTTCGGGCGGTCCTTGAACACATCTTGTGTGACCAACGCTTCAGTCAGAAATAGAAACCCAAAAGCTAAGCTTAAAATTGTGATATTTCATCAAAAACATTTTATTCTACTCGTCTCATTTAAAATCTCTTTTTACTTTCACCAGATTCTGTAAAAACATTAAATCTCTGCTGGCCTAAACAGAATCACAAAGTTATAGCTATTTTATCATTTAGTTGTTTTTCACAAATACACTACATGTGTTATAATTATGTTCTCATGTCACAGCTCCTGTCTTCCTCTGTTGCTCTGCTTCTAGTGCAGCTGGTTTTAAGGAGAGCTCTTATCCAATCAGATGTCACCTCTGTGTCTCTATGGAAGCAGAGCGCTTCTAGCTGGCCTTCTAGATTAAAGTACACGGAGACGTTGTCGTGATGTCATAGTCTTCAACCAATCAGATCTTTAGTTTGACATGCTGGCCGTATTCTTTGACCTGTTAGCGCCTGCATGCATTAACATGCGCTCTGATTGGTCGGTGGCCCAGCGTGACTTTAGTCAACAGAAAGCTAGCTAGCTGCTACAGAAGAGTTCAGGCTCAATCATAAGAGAAGTTATGACATGGGGGATGGACTTTGTCTTTATTAAGTGAACAGCATCTGGTGAGTGAACTGCTTTTTGTGTTTGTTTTTTTCACCCCGGCACCCACCTCCACAGTGCTAGCTTACGAGCTAGCCTATATTGATTTTCTCTGTAATTATATATATATATATATATATATATATATATATATATATATATATATATATATATATATATATATATATATATATATATATGTATATATATACATATATATATATATATATATATATATATATGTATATATATACATATATATATATATATATATATATATATACATATATATATATATATACATATATATATATATATATACATATATATATATATATATATATATATATATATATATATATATATATATATATATATATATATATATGTATATATATATACATATATATATATATATATATATATATATATACATATATATATATATATATATATATATATATTTTCACCTCTTCATCTTGATGTTCGTTTTCCGCGTCGCTGTTATTGGCCAGCTCCCTTAAGAGCGGGTCCGTGTCCATGTCGTCATCGTCGTCATCGTCTTCGTCGTCGTCGGAGTCCGAGGAGTCATCATCGTCTTGGTCTTCATCCTGGAAGACACATAACATGTTGTACATGTTTACATGTTTAAAGGTTACTCGTGACGCATGCGTAGCTTATAAACATAAACCACGCCCCTCTGTTTGTTTATTTGTAATTAAAGACACGTGAATACATGACTCATCATGGCTGAACGTCTCGCTGTGGATGTTAGTCCTTCATTTAATGAACATTTAATCTGCGCCCCCATAACCGACGCACGGGCACAAACACCAACTCGCCATCTGAAGCGTTGAATCCTTGTGTTTTTCTCACCTGGTCGTCGTCGTCTCCCTCTTCTGCCAGTTTGTGTCTTCCGACCTCGTACAGACGACACACCGTGTCCAAGCTCACGGTGTCCTGGTTCTACAGAGGCAAAGAGGAAAGAGACAAACAACCAAACTACAAACAATGAGTCAACTCATTCCTCATGCAACTATTGTATTATTACCTAACTCAAGCTTTGTAAACTGATTTTCTTTCAAAAGGACCAAAAACCTGAGATTCACTCTATATTCATCCTCTTCATCTCCTTCATCTCCGGGCTGGGTTTATATTTCTTCTGCACTGCGTCTGATATTTCTGGAGCTTCTTCTCAGTAACTTCTGCTCATTCTGCCTCCAAGAGTTTTGGAGTGTTGTGAACCTTCATTTATTAACATTTTCTAACATTTCAACATGAATTCATCGCGAAAATAAAAGCCGGATGAATCAATGAATACAATAATCGTTGGAAAGTGACACAACATCATCCTGCAGTGACATCATGTGTGACATCATCCTGCAGTGACATCATGTGTGACATCATCCTGCAGTGACATCATGTGTGACATCATCCTGCAGTGACATCATGTGTGACATCATCCTGCAGTGACATCATCCTGCAGTGACATCATGTGACATCATCATGCAGTGACATCATGTGTGACATCATCATGCAGTGACATCATGTGTGACATCATCCTGCAGTGACATCATGTGTGACATCATCCTGCAGTGACTTCATGTGTGACATCATCCTGCAGTGACTTCATGTGTGACATCATCATGCAGTGACATCATGTGTGACATCATCCTGCAGTGACTTCTAATGAAGAGACGATCTCTTTTAGAATCTGCACATGCCGGCTTTAGAACACGTTCACGAACCTCAATGACGGCCAGGTAGCAGTCCTTCCTGTCGGTGCACAGGTCGAAGATGTTCCTCTTCACGTCCACTGTGGCTGAAAACAACAACAACAACAACAACAACAAGTTCTGGAATAAAAAGTCAGCGTCAGGAGAAACAAATCTGTTGAGGCCTTTTCATTGTTCTTATCAATAAATCTTTGACCAATAGGATTACAGTCTGCAACAAACAGGAAGTGCAGCCTACCAATGGGCTTGTAGTCTGTGGCGTCGAAGGTCCTGAAGGACGAGCCGAAGGGACTCTTCATCTGCTGGTCCATGGCGTCGTCCTCATCATCGGCTTGCAGCATCGCTGTGTGTGTGTGTGTGTGTGTGTGTGTGTGTGTGTGTGTGTGTGTGTGTGTGTGTGTGTGTGTGTGTGTGTGTGTGTGTGTGTGTGTGTTAGAGGATAGCGCGTCAGTAAGAAGTGAGACACACATGCTGCTCTCTGTAGGTCGTCGTGGTTCTCTCACGTACCTCCATACATGATGGTGGCGTTGCTGTTGAAGACCAGTCTGCACTGGTCCAGCGCTGGGACGGTGTGCAGGAGGTGGAAGGTCCTCAGGTCCCACTGACGCCTGCTGTCAAGGCCGACAACTACACAACAGGTGCAACAACACTAAGCTAAGCTAAGCTAATGGTTCTCAAACTGTTTCTGTCGCGCCCCACCGGCATGAACGTTGTTCTTCCTCCACAGTGGGGCGTGACAGAAACAGTTTGAGAACCACTGGTTTAGTTCAAAATTCAGACCATTTTGTTAGAATTTTGTTGGGGCAACAATATTCTAACAACATGGTCCTTAATGAGTTTTTATTGAAACAACTTTGTGACTTTTTGTGACTTGAAATCCCCTTCAAGTAAACCAGATCGCTCCATCAGACAAAAACTAATAAACACGTGCAATCACTTTGTTAGAACAATGCAAATAAAGTTCTATCTGTGCAAAAAATTACTAAGATTGAGCAAAAAAAATGCCTATTGTGGCTTCAAATAACCTGTTTTGCATTGAATATAAAGATCATAACAATAACGTTCAACTTGTGTCAAACAAAACGAGTGCAGATAGGAGGATGGGTCAAATGCAGAGAATAATTTCCCCACTCTGGGATTAACAAAGGATTATTCAAAGAATGTACCTGCCCCACCTGTAATACCTCCGCGCCCCACTAGAGGGTCGCACCCCACAGTTTGAGAACCACTGAGCTAAGCTAAGCTAAGCTGCTGGCAGCTTCTCATTTCCCCGTTTAGCATCTCATTTAGCGTCGCTTAGCATCGTTTAGCATCTGGTTTAGCGTCGCTTAGCATCGTTTAGCATCTCATTTAGCGTCGCTTAGCATCGTTTAGCATCTCGTTTAGCGTCGCTTAGCATCGTTTAGCATCTCATTTAGCGTCGCTTAGCATCGTTTAGCATCTCGTTTAGCGTCGCTTAGCATCGCTTAGCGTCGCTTAGCATCGCTTAGCGTCGCGTATTTTCCAGACGCAGCTCAGAGCACGAGAGGATACGACCTCCGTGTTGACGATGACCTCCAGGCCGTTGGGGTGGAACACGCCGCTGATGTTCATGTTGAACTTGTCGAACTTGTGCACGGCGCTCGCCGCCCGCACGTCCCACAGCACGCCGTCGTTCAGCACCAGGTCGTCCGTGGGGTTGAAGCTGGCGCAGTTCCTCTTGTAGTTGTTGGCCAGCGCCGCGTCGCTCAAGGTCACGACCTTCTGGCCCGTCTGGATGTCGTAGATCTGAGAGAGAGGGAGAGACGGAGAGAGAGAAAGAGAGAGAGAGAGAGAGAGAGAGAGAGAGAGAGAGAGAGAGAGAGAGAGAGAGACGGAATGAGAGAGGGAGAGAGAGAGAGAGAGAGACGGAATGAGAGAGGGAGAGAGAGAGAGTGGGTGATGGGGTGAGAGAGAGATAAATAGAGAGAGATGGAGAGAGAGAGAGAGATAAATAGAGCGGGAGACGGAGCAGGTGATGAGAGAGAGAGAGAGATAAATAGAGAGAGAGACGGAGAGTGAGAAGGAGAGACGGAGCGGGTGATGGAGAGAGAGAGAGAAAGATAGAGAGATCCTTTATTACTTTGTTTTCGCTACAGCAGCATTTATACATACAGGTAAGCAACTAAATCTAAACTCCTCTAGTTATTTATGTAGATGATAGTTATTGATGAGATATTAATGATGAATGAATGAATGAATGAATGAATGAATGAATTAAAGCCCTTTCAGGAAAACAAACAGTGTTGGAGAAACACAGATTTCTTATGTAATAAGAAACAACGACTCCATGATGCTTCAGTCTGAATAAACTCTTAGATCTTAAATGTTTTCACAGTTATTTTACTTTAATTAAAGGGTTAAAATATCTCAGCTGACGTACGTGAGCGACTTGGTCCTCGGTGCCGATGACTCGGTCCTGACAGTGTTTACTGAACTCCACGTAGTGGTCGTTCACAAAGGAGTTCCTGAGGGGAGAGAACACACGTTAGACACACACACACACGTTAGACACACACATACACACACACACGTCAGAGACACACACACACGCACGTCAGAGACACACACACACACACACACACTGTGTGAGATTTACTTCAAGCTGAAGCCACCGTTCATACTCCAGAGAGCAGACAAGGGGACGCTCCATGAGGCAGAGGTGAGGAGCAGCTTCCCATCCTGAGAGAGAGAGAGAGAGAGAGAGAGAGAGAGAGAGAGAGAGAGAGAGAGAGAGAGAGAGAGAGAGAGGTTTAAAAAGGCTTTTTTTAAACAATTAAATTAAAGTGTCAATCATTCAGATTTCAGTTCTGGTTCATTTAGAATTTCTATTCGAGTGAAAAATAAAATAAACTTATTTTATTTCATCAGTCTGGAGTTTAACGTTCACACTAAACCTTTAAGACTCCGACCACAGGAGGCGCCGCAGAGCCGTCAGTCTGTGGAGCGCCGCAGTGGGAGGAGCTTAGCCTTTAACGCCCGAGAGGTGCATTATTCCCCCGAACCACCAGAGGGCGCTCAAATGAACCGCGAAGAATCTCCAAGACGACGAGCGTAAACGGATCAAACCTCACATCCATATTCATGACCTTCTTTATGGACTTCACACAAACCCGTGAAGAAAGAAGCTTTAACACTAAATTAATATTTACTACTTATTATTACTTCCTGTTTCTAAAACATCTCTTCTTCCTCAAATCCTCAGCAAACAAGTGAACTATTTTGTCACGCGATCCAAAATCGACGATCTATTACGTAATAATGTTCTCCACTTGATCCTGATCTGTGTTAATAATGATGATGCACAATAAGCAGCGAGAGCTCTGTGAACACGTCTTTGAACCCGTGAGGAGCTGAACGCACCCTGGAGGGCTGCAGGTGGGTGATGGCCGACGAGTGGCAGGTGTAGTTGGCCTCCTCCTCGCCGGAGAACACGTTGTAGAACTTGAGGTGGCCCGAGCAGGTTCCCAGCATCAGGAAGCGCTCGCGGGCCGAGAAGGCGCAGCAGGTGAAGCCGCTCTCGTCGCCGTCGCCCTCGTGGAACACCGACATCGGGCGGAACCTGAGCGTTAAAGAGAGAGAGGTGACGTCACCCTCCGACCCCGGAGCCAAAACACCTCGTTTTTAAACGGTCATTATCGCCAGATCTTCATCTTTCAGACGGTCCTTGAACACATCGTCTGTGTTCAGCCTCAGCTGATTTCATTAAAACATTTTATTCTACGCGTCTCATTTAAAATATCACCCCAAATAATCTGTTTACTTTCACCAGATTGTGTTAAAAACATTAAACTATGAGCTCCTCGGTGAAACTATGACGTCATGATTTATTCACCTGAGACCAGCAGTCATGTGACCGACAGTCAGAGAAACTGGAAACAGGAAGTGAACACAGAGGAGAAGAGAGAGAGAAGAGGCTGTAATAATGTGAATAGTTCAAGAACTCAAATACTTTGAATTTCTTCAGTAAATAATTTCACAAAAAAATGCAAAACAATGGAATCTATAAATGCAGATCTAGACACGTGTCTAGATCTGCATTTATAGATTCCATTTTTTGTGAAATTATAAATGATTGTGAAAGTATTTTCTGGAGTTCTTCTGCACTGAAGACGTGTTCTAGTTCTCTGCTGGTGGTTCTGGTGGTTCTGGTTCCAGAGAGGACTTTCCTTTACAGCTCAAAGAGAAGCTGGGACCCAAAGCCCGAGGTGTCGGTGGTTCAGGGTGCAGAGAACTGGAGGCTACCTGCTGAAGATCAGGTTCCGGTCCAGGCAGCCGCGGTCCACGCCTCCGTACTTGGGGTACAGCACCCGGCTGCCCAGGCGGGCGGTGAAGCTGGGCGACGCCTGCCTCCGCTGCTTGGGCTCGGGGCAGCGGTGGGGCGCGAACAGGGAGAAGGGCGGGCAGGTGGTGACGGGGTTGGGGCAGCGGGCGTGCTGCTGCCTCAGGTACTCCGTGATGATGCTGTCCAGGGTCGGGGGCGAGGGGAGGTGGCGCTCCGGCTGCTTCTTCATGGCCGGAGTCTGAAGGAGGAAACGATCGTTCGAACCAGTATTTCAAACTGTTCCTTTAATGCAGTGGTTCTCAAACTGTTTCTGTCACGCCCCACTTTGGAGGAAGAAAAACGTTCATTTTCATGAACATGTCCGTCATTTTTCATGCCCGACAGAAACAGTTTGAGAACCACTGGTTTAGTTCAAAATTCAGACCATTTTGTTGGGGCAACAATATTCTAACAAAATGGTTCTAGCTGAATTTTTATTGAAACAACTTTCAGTGACTCCTCCATCCGTGGTTTTTCAAATAATAGAATAAAGAAAATTGAAATCACTTTCAAGTAAACCAGATTTCTCCATCAGACAAAAACTAATAACATGTGCACTCACTTTGTTAGAACAATGCAAATAAAGTTCTATCTGTGCAAAAAATAACTGATATTTGACCCCAAAAAAAAGCCTATTGTGGCTGCACTAAAAATAAGATCATAACAATAACGTTCAACTTGTGTCAAACAAAAACAAAATGAGTGTAGATATCTGCGAGGATGGGTCAAATGCAGAGAATAATTTCCCCACTCTGGGATTAATAAAGGATTATAAAAATAAAAAAATAAAAATCTGTAATACCTCCGCGCCCCACTAGAGGGTCGCGCCCCACAGTTTGAGAACCACTGCATTAATGCAAATCTGCTTTGTGCAAAACAATCTAAAGCCGGTATCAAACTCATCATGAGCAGATATTCAGTATCAGAGGACTTGGAACAACAAAAAGTCATAAAAGGCCACAAATGAGGACGTTCAACATGTCGTCACCTTCCTGAAATAATGGTCTACGTCATTTTTTGACAAAAATGATACTGGCCACCTCTGGTAAAATCTCCTCCATCCTCAGTTGAACAGATCATGTGATTCTACCCCTGTAGTATAACTATGTCAAGAGTGTGACTGAGGACATTTTATTTTGCCAAAGTCAAAAGACAATGTGACTTAGGCCATTTACAAGCTTTTGAAAAGCTTGTAAATGGCCTAAGTCACATTAAGTAAATTACTAGCTTAAATGAAATTACTGATATTATGTTCCAGTGAGATTTTCATTGACAAAAAATGCTCACAAAAATGCTAACTAAATTCCTAGCTTAAATGCTATCTTCAAAATGCCATCTTCAAGAGTTGACAAAAAATGCTAACTAAATTGCTAGCTTAAATGCTAGCTTCAAAATGCCATCTTCAAGAGTCGACAAAAGTTCTCGCAAAAATGCTAATTAAAATGCTAACTAAATGCTAGCTTCAAAATGCCATCTTCAAGATGGCATTTTTAAGATAGCATTTAGTTAGCATTTTTGCGTGGATTTTTGTCAATGAAAATCTCACTGGAACATGATATCAGTAATCATAACATAACAGTATGCCTGTGTCAGTGTCTAGAGGCAGCTTGTTCACTATATTACATTTGGTCAGTTTTTTTGTGTTTTCTGAAAAAAAGACTTGTGACGATGTGTTAGTTTTTTTTTTTCATTGATAAATTGTGTAAAAGGACCAACACGAGTTCTCAGAGACAAACATAACACATATTCAACTTTTAAAGTGCAATATTAACTTTGACATAACAATCCACTGATCAACACTGACCTGGATGAAGGCCCCGTGGTCAGACTTCTGCTTCAGCGCCCGCAGCTTCTTCCCCGAGTGGCTCGCCGTCGGCGTCGCCGGCGCCGGGCGCTCACGCGTGAACAGAATCCGGCCGACCGGATGCGAGCCGGCCGACCCGTGAGCCGCCGGGTGAGGAGGAGGAGGGAGGGGGGTGGCGTACGAAGAGGACGGGTGAGGAGCGACGAGGGAGCGAGAGGAGGAGGAGGAGGAAGAGGAGGCGGCCAACCGGCAAGACCGGGGAACCATGGGCGAGGACGGGGGAGGGGTGACGCAGGAGGAGGCGCTGGGCAGGTTGGCCTCCCGGACCAGCGCGGCGGCCGTGTCCTGCAGGCCTTTGGCCACCAGGTGGTTCCGGATCAGCACCAAGAGCTCGCGCTCCGAGAAGGTGATGCGCGACTGGGCGACCACGTTGGCCCTCTGCAGGCGGGCCAGAGACACGTCGGTGCCCATGAGCAGCGGCTTCCCCGACACGCGCTCCGTCAGCTCGGCGGCGTAGCGGCAGAAACGGACGTGCTCGCTGCGCTTGTCCTGCAGCACCGGCTCCTTCATCAGCTGGGGGGAGGGGGGGATGTATTAAACCTCACGGCAATCCACCCGATCGGTACAGAGATATTTCAGCCTGGACTGCCTGTCTGTTATTATTACGTCATTTGTCTACTTTGGACGCATATTCGTGATACTTGTCATTCGAAAACTCACCAAATTTTGCACGCGTGTCAGGCCTGGTGAAAACAGCGGCAAATTTATGTAAAAAGAAAAGGCTGTCTAGCGCCCCCTAGAGGTGGGAGCGGCGACGCCCCTCACCCAGAATGTCCCATTGAAATCATTCACACATGTCCATCTCCACCTGCTCTACAAAGCTGTTGTAATTCCTATACATGATGCAATACAACCCAAACTCCTCATGCAGGATGCCGGTCCGGAACCGAGTACATGTACGTGAAGAAATGATCACATTGTCATAGCGCCACCTACTGGTGAAAGGAACTCAGCCATACGACATCGGATTTACATGTAATTTACATGACGTGGTCTACTCTTCACGGTGTATTGAAGTATTTGCAAAGCCGCAATTTCCCGCGTCACGCGCTCCAGGAGGTAGGAGAACGTTCTCGGCCGGGCGCCGGCGCCCCGACGTGCTCAAGACTGTGATAATATAAATCCTTATATTCTGTAGATATTCTTCATTTCATTAATCTCATGTCTATTAGAGTTCAGGTTGTGCAAGGTCAGTTTAACAGATACTGTCTGTGAGAAACGTTCCTCAAGGTTCCTGAAGGTTCCTCAAGGTTCCTCAAGGTTCCACGCTCTGCACTCCAACACTCACACCTGTTCATCAGTATGTTGACATTAGAGAAGCAGACTGGTCGTTGTGTTCCAGCCCTGTGAGAAAAGATGAGGACACGATTCTCCTCCTCTTAGAAACGTTAGAGCCAATAGAAATGTTAGATGTTCATGACGGAGAGCCGTGTATTAAAGAGCCGACCTTCCAGCTGGTCGCGGTGTTTTTGGACGGGTGATCAAGGAAAATAAATTCAAAGAACGAGAGAAGTTGTTTGACTAAGTTCTTCTGGAGGCTACACCAGGCATCCAATAATTAATACGCATTAACAACTGCTCGCAGCTTTAATTATTATTATTAATAATACTATTATTGCTCACCTGTTGAATGTGGCTGCTGGTGAAGAGCGGCAGTTTGCTGATGATCTGTCTGATGGCCGCGCTGCGCGAGAGCCCCACCAGAGCCTTGCAGGCCAGAGCGCGGATCAGGTCTGCGTCCGTGATGGGCATCTTCACCGACAGCAGCGACAGCAGCACCTGCAGCAGGAGGGAGTGAGCGGCTGCCTCCACTTCTACCTTTCATTGGAGGAGGAGGAGAAGAAGAAGAAGGGCGGACGGCCCCGTTTTCTGCTCACCTTTATGCCGTTGTTGTTCTGCACCATCTGCCACATGTGGGCCAGCACTCTGCTGTGGGGCGCCGGGGCCTGCTGGGGGTGCAGCGACGGCCTGAAGGGGGCGACGGCCAACGCACCCACAGTGTTCAGGCTCTGCTCCGGGGCGCACACACAGTTATTTATCACCTGGTGGTCAGGAGAGAGAATGCAGCTTTAACACATGAAGCATAGACTTCTATACAACCAGAGTCGCCCCCTGGTGGTCAGGAGAGAGAATGCAGCTTTAACACATGAAGCATAGACTTCTATACAACCAGAGGAGTCACCCCATGGTGGTCAGGAGAGAATGCAGCTTTAACACATGAAGCATAGACTTCTATACAACCAGAGTCGCCCCCTGGTGGTCAGGAGAGAGAATGCAGCTTTAACACATGACGCATAGACTTCTATACAACCAGAGGAGTCACCCCCTGGTGGTCAGGAGAGAGAATGCAGCTTTAACACATGAAGCATAGACTTCTATACAACCAGAGGAGTCACCTCCTGGTGGTCAGGAGAGAGAATGCAGCTTTAACACATGAAGCATAGACTTCTATACAACCAGAGGAGTCACCCCCTGGTGGTCAGGAGAGAGAATGCAGCTTTAACACATGAAGCATAGACTTCTATACAACCAGAGGAGTCACCCCCTGGTGGTCAGGAGAGAGAATGCAGGTTTAACACATGAAGCATAGACTTCTATACAACCAGAGGAGTCGCCCCCTGGTGGTCAGGAGAGAGAATGCATCTTTAACACATGAAGCATAGACTTCTATACAACCAGAGGAGTCGTCCCCTGGTGGTCAGGAGAGAGAATGCAGCTTTAACACATGAAGCATATACTTCTATACAACCAGAGGAGTCGCCCCCTGGTGGTCAGGAGAGAGAATGCAGCTTTAACACATGACGCATAGACTTCTATACAACCAGAGGAGTCACCCCCTGGTGGTCAGTAGAGAGAATGCAGCTTTAACACATGAAGCATAGACTTCTATACAACCAGAGGAGTCGCCCCCTGGTGGTCAGGAGAGAGAATGCAGCTTTAACACATGAAGCATAGACTTCTATACAACCAGAGGAGTCGCCCCCTGGTGGTCAGGAGAGAGAATGCAGCTTTAACACATGAAGCATATACTTCTATACAACCAGAGGAGTCGCCCCCTGGTGGTCAGGAGAGAATGCAGCTTTAACACATGAAGCATAGACTTCTATACAACCAGAGGAGTCGCCCCCTGGTGCTCTAACAGCATGCTAAACGCTAACATGCTGATGTTTAGCAGGTATTTTCTTTGTCAAGAGGATCACAAAAAACCAGTAAGATTCATCTCCTGGGAGCCATGAAGGTCAGTTGAGATGTTTCACAGGCGTGGTGAACAACAACATCACCGGTCTCTGCTTACTTGTAGTGCAGACTTCTGGATCTCGGCGTCATTGACGAACACCTCGCCCTCGATGACACCCAGGATGATGCTCATACCTGCAGCGGACACGAGACACACACATCGATGCACATCCAGGACAAAAACATCCAGAAGGCTGAAAACTCTTGAGCGGAACCGAGAGCTCTACTGACCCACGGTGGAGACGGACGACCTGGTCTCGTCCAGAACCTCCACAGTGTCCACCAGCACCAACTGGACCTTCGGGACCACCACCAGCATGGCCAGGATGTCCAACACATAACGCACCGTGTCACTCCTGGACAGACAAGCATGAATAACAGCTTCAGTTCTACTGGAGTGAAACACAGACTACTGTCCCTTTAAGTGACCTCATCACGACCAACCACAGCGAGCCACTTCACCTGCCGTAGTAGGTCCTCCAGTCGCAGGCGGCAGATATGAGCTGCAGCATTAAAGGCACGCAGGACAACTTGTAGAACACCTCCACCGGTTCCCAGTAGAGCTGAGGAGGTCCGCACTCGATGAGGAACTCCATCATCTCGATCACCTGCTCTCTGGTGTACGTATACGCCTGGAAACAGGAACACACACATATATATATACATATACACACATATATATATATATATATATATATACACACATATATATATAT
>JBAMJR010000572.1:0-46515 GCA_038501785.1 Myoxocephalus aenaeus
GCTATCGTTAGCTACTGTAGCTATAGAAACGATAGGCTATCGTTAGCTACTGTAGCTATAGAAACGATAGGCTATCGTTAGCTGCTGTAGCTATACACACGGTAGGCTATCGTTAGCTGCTGTAGCTATACACACGATAGGCTATCGTTAGCTGCTGTAGCTATACACACGATAGGCTATCGTTAGCTGCTGTAGCTATACACACGGTAGGCTATCGTTAGCTGCTGTAGCTATACACACGGTAGGCTATCGTTAGCTACAGTAGCTATACAAACGATAGGCTATCGTTAGCTGCTGTAGCTATACACACGATAGGCTATCGTTAGCTGCTGTAGCTATACACACGGTAGGCTATCGTTAGCTACTGTAGCTATTTACACGGTAGGCTATCGTTAGCTACTGTAGCTATATACACGGTAGGCTATCGTTAGCTACTTTAGCTATACACACGGTCGGCTATCGTTAGCTACTTTAGCTATATACACGGTAGGCTATCGTTAGCTACTGTAGCTATACACACGGTAGGCTATCGTTAGCTGCTGTAGCTATAGAAACGATAGGCTATCGTTAGCTACTGTAGCTATACACACGGTAGGCTATCGTTAGCTACTTTAGCTGTACACACGGTAGGCTATCGTTAGCTACTTTAGCTATATACACGGTAGGCTATCGTTAGCTACTGTAGCTATACACACGGTAGGCTATCGTTAGCTGCTGTAGCTATACACACGGTAGGCTATCGTTAGCTGCTGTAGCTATACACACAGTAGGCTATCGTTAGCTGCTGTAGCTATACACACGGTAGGCTATCGTTAGCTGCTGTAGCTATACACACAATAGGCTATCGTTAGCTGCTGTAGCTATACACACGGTAGGCTATCGTTAGCTGCTGTAGCTATACACACGGTAGGCTATCGTTAGCTACTGTAGCTATTTACACGGTAGGCTATCGTTAGCTACTTTAGCTATATACACGGTAGGCTATCGTTAGCTACTTTAGCTATACAACCTGCTGCCAGGACGGACTCATCAGTAGTGTACAAAAAGTATTTCAATCGGCTCAGGCACCGGAAGCTGTGTTTGCGTTTCGGTCGTATAGGCGCCGGTTTTTCGGTACCAAACCCAAGAGAGAAGGAGGTAGGAGAGGAAGGGGGAGGGTGAATGATGGTAGGAAGCAAGGGAGGGGTTAAGGAGGAAGGGAGTGAGGAGGTGAGCGAGTGAATAAGGGTTTTGTTTCAAATCGCAAACTTATTTTATATATTTTTATTTTGAATTACTGTGATTAGCATGTTAGCTTGTTAGCATGTTCCTCGTTGACCCCGTGACCCCCCCGCTCCTCCTGCAGGACGGCGCCCGGACGTTCCTGCGCGCGGCAGCGAGCCCTACACTCGGCCCTGCGGGTGGAACCGGCTCGGCCTGCGCGTCACGCGGCGCTACGACGACGGCGACGACGGCTGGCTCGGGACGGGCGGCGCCGCCTGGCCCGTGTCCTACCAGGGCCCGGGCATGGACGGCTCGCTCGGCATCATCCTGACCCGCGGCGCCGGCGGCGGGGACGACGCGCCGGAGTTCCTGGACGCCGCCGCCTCCGCCCTGATGGGCGGGGCCACGCGGGGGCCGCGGCGTCTACTCCACGGCCGACGTGGCCACGGCCGAGGCCTTCTGCCGGAGGTTCAGGTCCGCCGCGGACGGGAAGACCTACAAGGTGGTCCTCCAGAACCGCATCAACCCGGAGAGGAGGCGGCGCTGCCAGCGGGACGGCGTCTGGCTGGTCTACGTGCCGACGGGCCTCAGCGACGTGCAGACCAGGGCCCTGGTGCAGGACGCCATGCGGCCCTACGGGCTGCTGCTGAAGGAGGCCTGAGGAAGAGCTGCTCGTCTTCCTCAGGCCCTCAGCAGGAGGCCTGAGGAAGAGCTGCTCGTCTTCCTCAGGCCCTCAGCAGGAGGCCTGATGAAGAGCTGCTCGTCTTCCTCACTCCCTCAGCAGGAGGCCTGAGGAAGAGCTGCTCGTCTTCCTCACTCCCCTCAGCAGGAGGCCTGAGGAAGAGCTGCTCGTCTTCCTCACTCCCTCAGCAGGAGGCCTGAGGAAGAGCTGCTCGTCTTCCTCACGCCCTCAGCAGGAGGCCTGAGGAAGAGCTGCTCGTCTTCCTCACGCCCTCAGCAGGAGGCCTGAGGAAGAGCTGCTCGTCTTCCTCACTCCTTCAGCAGGAGCCTGAGGAAGAGCTGCTCGTCTTCCTCCCTCCTTCAGCAGGAGGCCTGAGGAAGAGCTGCTCGTCTTCCTCCCTCCCTCTCTCCCTCCCTCTCTTCCTCCCTCCAGTCCTTTACTTCCTTCCTCCGTCCCTTCCTCGCTCCCTCCCTCCCTCCTTCCTCCTCCCTCCTCCCTCCCTCCCTCCTTCCTCCTCCCTCCCTCTCTCTCCCTCCCTCCCTCCCTCCTCCCTCCTTCACTCCCTCCCTCCTTCCTCCCTCCAATCCTTTACTTCCTCCCTCCCTCTCTTCTTCCCTCCCTCCTTCACTTCCTTCCTCCGTCCCTTCCTCCTCCCTCCCTCCTTCTCTTCCTCCCTCCCTCCCTCCTCCCTCCTTCCTCCTCCCTCCCTCCTCCCTCCTCCCTCCTCCCTCCTCCCTCCCTCCCTCCTTCCTCCTCCCTCCTTCACTCCCTCCCTCCTTCCTCCTCCCTCCCTCCCTCCTTCACTTCCTTCCTCCGTCCCTTCCTCCTCCCTCCCTCCTTCTCTTCCTCCCTCCCTCCCTCCTCCCTCCTTCCTCCTCCCTCCCTCCTTCCTCCTCCCTCCCTCCCTCCTTCACTCCCTCCCTCCTCCCTCCTCCCTCCCTCCCTCCTTCACTTACTCCCTCCCTCCCTCCTCCCTCCTCCCTCCTCCCTCCCTCCCTCCCTCCTTCACTCCCTCCCTCCTCCCTCCTCCCTCCTCCCTCCTCCCTCCCTCCCTCCTTCCTCCTCCCTCCCTCTCTCCCTCCCTCCCTCCCTCCTCCCTCCTTCACTCCCTCCCTCCCTCCTCCCTCCTTCACTCCCTCCCTCCTTCCTCCCTCCCTCCTTCTCTTCCTCCCTCCCTCCCTCCTCCCTCCTCCCTCCTCCCTCCCTCCCTCCTTCCTCCTCCCTCCTTCACTCCCTCCCTCCTTCCTCCTCCCTCCCTCCCTCCTTCACTCCCTCCCTCCTCCCTCCTCCCTCCTCCCTCCTCCCTCCCTCCCTCCTTCACTTACTCCCTCCCTCCCTCCCTCCCTCCTCCCTCCTCCCTCCTTCCTCCTCCCTCCTTCACTCCCTCCCTCCTTCCTCCTCCCTCCTTCATGAATTATGTCTTCTTCATTATCCACGAAGATAAAAGTAAATTCTACTGACGGTCTTTTTAAGAAGTGGTTTGTTTGGCTGCATTTAGATAAAACACGTTTTTCTTACTTTTAATCCTAAATAATAATGAAAATAATGATTAATTTCCTCCGTATAATCATATGACACAGGAACATATATAAAGTCATGGAAATGTGTTATTGTTGGAAGAAAAAACGTCTTTACTCTGAATAAGTGACTGTTTCCCGGTTATATTAATAATCATATGTTCAGTGTGTAAAGGCTTGAGATTGTGATCAATGTATTTAACTCTTCATTGAGCCGTCCAGGTTACGCAACAGTCTGTCATGTTGCGTAATTCTTCTCTGCTCCTTCCTCGCAACGAACAAAATCACGATTGAATGATTTTACTTCACGGGTGTCGAGTAAATATTTAAATATATATTAATATATAAATATGTGTTCATGTCGTTCATTGACGCTGAGTTTGAAATAATGAATATGCTTTTAAAAGAAAGACTCAGAATATAAGCAGGCATACATACAGGCATCTATATAAATGTTTATTCTTTTAATCAAACTATTGTCTCATTCATTTGTGTCATTTAAGGTTTACTGTATGCTTTGTATTCTCATTGTTAGTTTAAATACTACATTTACTCACTTTTTACTGTTTACACCCAGATTTCACTAAATGTTTGTCATGGACATTTAGTTAAAGTCATGAAATGCATTGGTCAGAATGTGTGTGAACCTTTAGTTCAAACGAGCTCCGTAGAAATTAATGTAACTTTATTTGACGGGTTTCTGTGGTTTCATCCGCTTTCTTCACGATGTGTTCAAGTGCACGAGAAGACTGCGGGAAGAATCGGTGCTGCCATCTAGTGGGGAACTCTATGATCTTTGTTTCTTGTGGGAGTCAAACAGGTGAGGAAGCGGTTTCATTGAATTAGTTTTCATTTAAAAAGATAACAAAACCCACACAGATCATCTTGTTGAGACAGAAAGTCTGATGACATCACTCTGAAGAATGACATCACTCTGAAGTATGACATCACTCTGAAGAATGACATCACTCTGAAGAATGACATCACTCTGAAGTATGACATCACTCTGAAGAATGACATCACTCTGAAGAATGGCATCACTCTGAAGTATGACATCACTCTGAAGAATGACATCACTCTGAAGAATGACATCACTCTGAAGTATGACATCACTCTGAAGTATGACATCACTCTGAAGAATGACATCACTCTGAAGTATGACATCACTCTGTATTCAATACCCAATACTATATATTGGGTACATGTACTGTGTACTTTCCACCACTGGGTGGGGACAATTGTCCTCTGTCAATGTCCTCACAAAGATAGACGTAAAGGACACACACACACACACACACACCTGAGCGCAGGAGGAGTCCCACGATGAAGACGAGGAAGATGAGGAAGAGGACGAGCAGAGCGGGAAGAACACAGATCCCCAAACTCCAACATGGCGGCCGGGCCGACTCCCCACCGCCTCCTGGAACCCGAACATGATACATTTGTATCCATTTGATTCCGTCACATCTTCAATAACTTATATATATATATATATATATATATATATATATATATATATATAAAAGTTATTGAAGATGCTAAGTTAATAAAAAAAAAAATCTTCATTTTAATGCTCTTATCAACATGAAAAAGTGGATTGGCTTGCTGTAAACAATTTATTACAAAATAAAATTATAAAGTGCACATTTCAGGTAAACAAGGGTTTACAAAATAAAATTATAAAGTGCACATTTCAGGTAAACAAGGGCTTGAGAGAGAGAGAGAGAGAGAGAGAGAGAGAGAGAGAGAGAGAGAGAGCTGTGAACATAGCATCAGGCTCCTGAAGGTAACTCGTAGGTCCTGTCGTTGGATGCGATGCGTATTCTATCAGCTGGACCCTCGTCCTCCACAACGTTAACAGGCTACACGCAGTAGCACCATGTAGCTATGGCTGCAATAAGTCTGTTCTTGTTGTGGTGTCCATGTGTTTCTGAAGTCATCATTCTTGTCTGCTATGACGAGGGGGCGCAGAGTTAGCATCAGCTGTGTGTTGGCCATCAAGTGGTGTTTCAGACTGGAGAGGCTACGATGATAGCTCAGTTCACAATGACTAATGGCACATACCACTTTGGTCTTGTCAAGGGAACATCTGACAACTTGTTGAAAGTAAACTTTCCATTCATTAGCGTCTTATCATTCATTTTGCCGTATCGCGCTCACCGTTCATTCATTTAAACCGTAACGTTAGCCTAGCTTCCAAGCCCAAACGGCGTGCCTATTGTTTTGCTTCCGGTTGAGCTACATCCGGCGTGGCGCTCGCGAGAAAAAAATTGAAAAATTAAAATGCGTTAACGCCGTTAATAAAATTGACGGCGTTAAAATTGGTTTGTGTTAACGCCGTTAATAACGCGCTAATATGACAGCACTAGTATATATATATATATATAAAATGAAAATCGTTTTTTATTGTCATAGTAGGGTTCAGTGTATATATATATATATATATATATATATATATATATATAAACGAATATATATATGAAAAGCCCCTCAGTGCCCCCACACTTCCTGCCAGCCCAGAAACCGCCGTCGTGCTTCGACAGCAGATTATAAGAAACATTCTCACCACTGAAACTTCATCTTTCCACAGAAACGTCAGCATGACTTCTTATTTATTTATTTATTTATTTATTTAGAGGAAGTCTTCAACTTATTAAATGTCAGCAGTTTTATTTGTGAATTAAACAGTTAAAGAGTTTCTTTGTCAGAACGGTTCACTTTAACTGGGTTCCTCTTTACAAACGTTACGGACTGTTAGTTTTGATCTGTGTCTCATATTCTAAAGAGCCCAACTGCATTCTGGGTAAACGTGTAGAAGGAAGCGGCGAACGAATGGAAAGTTTCCCCATTTCATTTTCAATTCTCCATGTTTTGGTGCAGAAACAAGATGAGATTCGTTTCACTGACACCAGCTTAACATATACACACACACATATACACACACATATATATATATATATATATATATATATATAAATATATATATATATATATATATACATAAATATATATATATATATATACACATAAATATATATATATATATATATATATATATATATAAATATATATATATATATATATATATATACACATAAATATATATACACATAAATATATATATAAATATATATATATATATATATATATATATAACCATACAGCGGAGACTTTTCATCATTTAAAGGGAAACTCATTCATTAGGTTCACAGTGATGTTTGATTGACAGACGTCATATCGTAACTGTTGCTTCATTTAAAGGGCCAGTGTGCCGCACAAATAGAATATATTGTTAATAAGTACGTTTTTATTAGCATTTAATGACCTGAAACTAATAATTGTTGCATTTACCTCAGAATGAGCCCTTCGTGTCTACACATGGAGGCGGGGTCCGCCATGTTTCTACAGGAGCCCAGAACGGACAAACCAAACAAGAAACCTTCACTTTTTTATGTCAGCTGAAGGCCACCGTAGTTTTTAGCCGTACAGGGAGCAATACTGCAGCCGCGCCACTAGATGGCACCGAACCCTGCACACTGTCCCTTTAAAACCATCTCTTTTTTTAACCGCGTGACATTTGTTTCACACGTTCACGTAAAAACACATTCCTTTACCGTCAGAAAGACACGACTTTAAAAGACATTTAAACTCTTTCCACTGTTTTCAAGTGCAACGTTTCATCTGGAAAGTCTCTACATCAAACTAAACACAGCCCTACACCTTGAATGAGGAAAGTATTCAGTAGCACTTAAATGTTACTTACTGACAGCACTTTGTAGTTTCACTTTATTGAAGACATTGTACTTTCTTGATTCTTTGGTTGAATTATTGCAAGTCGCTTTGGATAAACGGATCAGCTAAATGAAATGTAATGGAACCAACCATATAAAATACGTTATTAATGTATTCATGTTCGCTGAAATATAAGTCCTGCTCACCGTCGACCACCAGACGAGTTTCCCCGCCGACGCAGACGGCCTCCTGGCAGCGGCAGCTGCAGAAGTACAGGCCGGCGTCCGGCTCCTGCACCTGCTGCACCCCCAGGTGCAGCTGGCCCTCCAGGTCGCCCGCCTCCAGGTCGCCCCCCTCCAGGTCGCCCCGGCTGGAGACCCGGGTCGGGTCGGCGTGGTGGAAGTTGACGACGGCTCCTCCTCCCAGCTTGGACGACGCCACCGTCAGCAGAGGAAGCAGCCGGTCGGAGCGCAGGAGGAACCAGGTGACCCCGGAGCCGGAGGTCAGGTTACAGGTGAGCGAGGCGTTGTGACCCGCCGGGACCACCAGGGTGGGGGCCGGGCGGGGGACGGCCGAGGACGAGGAAGAGGAAGAGGACAGGTGAGGTACTGCCACACCTGAGGGGAGCCGACAGGAGAGGGGAGGAGGAGAAGAAGAAGAAGAAGAAGAAGAAGAAGAAGAAGAAGAAGAAGAAGAAGAAGAAGAAGAAGAAGAAGAAGATGATTATGTTTCTGGTACCCTAAAACAGGTTTATTGTAGCAGCGTCTCCTCCTCTTCCTCTCTTCCTCCTCTTCTTTTTTCTCCTCCTCCTCCTCCTCCTCTTCCTCCTCCTCTTCCTCTTCCTTCTCCTCCTTCTCTTCCTCCTCCTCTTTAAATTCAGTTTTTCTTCTTGTGAAATATTTAATTTCTTTTTTATTAAATTGTTTACATATTCAATAAAATAAATGAACTAAACACGATCACAAACCTAACGAGACATTTTTATGATTTTTGGGGTTTTCTGTATTTCATTCAAAAGTTGCATTAAAACCCCAGTGAACTCTGGGTAATCTGCATCCACCAGGCGGTCCCCTCGGAGGCTCTCGGACCTGCCAACTTTCTTTCAGTTTAGTTTGGCATCACGGTGACGTCACACATTAAATAAACAAACAGCCCATAATAAACAACAACAACAAGCTCCATAAATCAGCAAAGAAATATCAAACAAACAACTTACAAATAAAAGAGAGGATCCACGAGACAGCTGCCATCACGAGGGCTGCAGGAGGAGTGAGAGAGAGAGGAGGAGGAGAGGAGGAAGAGTGATGAAGAGGCTGAGAGACCTCCAGCATTGTGTGAGCACGTGACGGAAGATGGAGGTTTCAGTCTCCGTTTCAGAGGCAGAGAGGCTGCAGGTTGTTAGGTTTCGTTTCTGCAGACTGGCTCGCTTTATGGAACCAGGGATGGCCTTCAAAATAAAAGCGCAACAGCTCCTAGTGGTGGAGTTTCTCTTTAAAATAAAAAAAGGCAACAGAATACGTACACATCTGTTTGCATGTGTTATTGCCCTCAATCACTGAATTAAAACGATTTTTCTGTAAATGTTTCACAGATTGATTAATCAGTCCAGTGATGTTTGAGAATAATTATTATAATATTTATATTATATTATAAAACAACAGACATAAATAAACACAGTCGACAAACACAAATTACACAACATATAAAACTGAATTTAATTAATTACCCTGTTGCCAGTGAGTTTAAAAGTAACAGTAAAAGCTCTTTCATTTTTTTATTTTTGAAGGCTTATATGCTAATTAAGATATTATATTATGTGTTTTTGTACTTTATAAGAAAAAGAGGTTCCAAAAAATATTAAAAACCAACAAAAATAAAAACACATTTAAAAAAACCGTGATGTATAGTGTAAGTAAAATAACATAAACGCAATACAAATCTCTACTTCTAAGTTTCTGATAATAATAATTATATAAAAATGCTTTTATTTTCTCAGATCAGACCGGAAGTGGCGCTCTTGATAAATAGGCTCTCCCTCTGGGTGTCACACAGCAGATTCAGAAGCTTCTTCAGGAGAGACGGAGCTGAGCTCAGCCGGTGACGTCATGAAGCCCGTCAACAAGCCGCTGTGGTGAGACACGCGACATTACATTACATTACATTACATTACATGTCATTTAGCTGACGCTTTTATCCAAAGCGACTTACAATAGTGCATTCAATCATGAGTACAAACTCAGAAAAACAACAATCAATAATCAATAATCAATAAAGTGCAGTTTCTTCGCTAGAGTTAAATTTCGAAAATTACAAAGTGCTATAAATAAGAGACATCAAGTGCTACTAGAGTGCTAGTACAGTGCTAGCACTCTATTGTGCGACACTTTATTTTGAAATGTAAACGCTCCTCTGCAGCTTTCATAACTTTCCTAAGTTTCTGTGTTTGTTGCGTTGTTGTTTGTCATAATGTTCATGCAGAATGATGTGAAGGATTGAACACGTGCACGGTAATAACATCGGCTTGGTTTGCAGAGAGGCGCGCGCACGAGGCGCGTGAGCGCGCTGCGCATTTCGTTTGGAAGGAAACGAAACTTATGAGAAGAGTGAAACTCTGCAGGAGAGGACGTTTAAATAATAATAATAATAATAATAATAAATACACTAAATGGTTTCTTTACTTCAACTATATGAATATGCTTTAAAAATAATAAAATAAATATATAAGGCTTTGTCTTTACTCACTGTCTCATGGTTTCTAATAATAGAATAATAACAACAAATATTAATATATTAGTTTCTTTAGTTCAACTATATAAACACATATAACAAAATTAAAAGTAAATAAATGAATACAAATAAATAATTAAATAAATAAGGTTGTCTCTTTCAAATAACAAAAGAAGAATATGAACAAATAACAATAAAAAACTAAATAGTTTCTTTGGTTTAACTATATAATATATACTAAATTAATTTATACAAATAAATAAATAAGGATGTATCACTCCTCATTGTCTATATAACATATAAATATTAAAAATATCTAATATATATAAAAAAAATATAAATCAATGAATACAAATAAATAAATAAAAAAGGTTTTCTCAGTGTCACGGTCTCATGGTTTCAATAACAACAGAATAACAGGAACAAATAACAATAAATAAACTAAATGGTTTCTTTCCTTTGAGTGAATACACATATACATATATATATATATATATATATATATATATATATATATATATAAATATATATTTGCAGAATGAGCCTCTGAAACAGGATCTTTTGATCCTCGCTGTTACATTTATGTAAACATAGTTTTCTGTCTTTAACAAACCCACCATGTAAACAGTTTAAAACATGTTTAATAACAGTTATGATATGGAGGTGATGAAGAAATGAAAAGCGAACTGAATAAGATTTACATCTCAGTTTCCCTCTGTCGTCTCTGAAGGTCACGATAAGAAGAGGAGATTTGTTTCCTGTGGTCCGCTCCGTGTCCTTTAAACATGTCTACTGTGTTTGTGTTTCAGGGTTCTCACGTTTCTACACAGTCTCCTGGTCGGCAGTTTAGTTGGTGAGTTTCATCCTTAGAGATTAAAGATGAAAGATTAAACCCTGATGCTCTTAATCTAAACTCATTGTGATGAATCTCCTCCTCGCCGGTCGCTGGAGAGGACAGAAGAAAAGCATAATAAATTACCTTTTTTCAGAGAATAATTCTAGATTGAAACTTTGTTTACATGCAAACTTTTATTCACAATATTCAGAGTTTGATACGCGTCGTGAAAACAGACTCTTATTCTGAAAGAAGCAAGCATTTCTGGTTGGATAAGAAAAACACCAACTCTTAAACATCATTTTTTATTATTTGAATATTTAACTAAAATCCTCTTCTATGTTCTATGGAAAACATTCAACATGAATTAAATTATGAATATTAAAAGTTTTCAGAATCCTTAAACAGGAGAGCAGATTCTGAAAACTTTTATTATTAATAATTGTATTTATTTTTAATGTTTTCCATAAAAGGACGTGAATATTGTGTCGATTAAATTGCAGCACGCTCGTTCTCATTCGTTTGTATTTTTATGGCGCAAAAAAAAAAAAAGAACCGGCGGGAGAACCTGAAGTGGAGCGAGCCGCGGAAAAGAGAACCGGCAGCAAGAAAAAAGTACCCGGCCCACGAGAACTGGTAACGTACGAAACTTACGTTAAAGTCAACTTATGTTAAAGTCAACTTATGTTAAAGTGAACTTACGTTAAAGTGAACTTACGTTAAAGTCAACTTATGTTAAAGTCAACTTACGTTAAAGTCAACTTATGTTAAAGTCAACTTATGTTAAAGTCAACTTTTACGTTAAAGTGAACTTATGTTAAAGTCAACTTACGTTAAAGTCAACTTACGTTAAAGTCAACTTACGTTAAAGTCAACTTATGTTAAAGTCAACTTACGTTAAAGTCAACTTACGTTAAAGTCAACTTACGTTAAAGTCAACTTACGTTAAAGTCAACTTACGTTAAAGTCAACTTACGTTAAAGTCAACTTACGTTAAAGTCAACTTACGTTAAAGTCAACTTACGTTAAAGTCAACTTATGTTAAAGTCAACTTACGTTAAAGTCAACTTACGTTAAAGTCAACTTACGTTAAAGTCGACTTACGACGTGACAGATCAGAATCAGAATCAGAATCAGAACCATTTATTGCCAAGGAACTTTTCCTGGTGGGAGGTGCATAACATTTAACATTAAACATTTAACGATAAACATAAAACAGAGTGCAATAAAAAGGGAGCATGAATGAATATTTACAATGGGATCTACAGAATATAAAAATGTAAGTTAAAATTAAAGTAAAGTGCATGGAATGAAGTGATTATGTGAAAGTGAAGTAAAGTGTATTTAAATATGAGGTGTGGAGGGGAGTGAACAGACACACTTTTCCTGAACCTGACCAAGTGGTGCTGTTGCTTTAAGAGAACCAAGTTGGCAACAGAAGTTTATTTTGAAAAATCTGACGCCAGAAGCGCCACAGTTTCCTCTGGACTTGTTCTCTACCCTCCACTCCGGACCGTTAACTTACGTTAAAACCTATTTTTCTAAACTTTTTTTAAGTTTATTTAGAAAAGTTTGACGCTAGAAGCACCACAGTTTCCTCGTTTTCAACTCCGTCCCATTAACGTACGTTAAAACCTACGATAAAACCTACGATAGAAAACCTACGTTAAAACCTACGATAGAAAACCTACGTTAAAATCTACGATAGAAAACCTACGTTAAAACCTACGTTGAAACCTATGTTATAACCTACGTTGAAACCTACGTTACAACCTACGATAAAACCTACGATAGAAAACCTACGTTAAAACCTACGATAGAAAACCTACGTTAAAACCTATGTTACAACCTACGTTGAAACCTACGTTAAAACCTACGATAGAAAACCTACGTTAATACCTACGTTAAAACCTACGTTAATACCTACGTTAATACCTACGTTACAACCTACGTTAATACCTACTTTAAAACTTACGTTAAAACATACGTTACAACCTACGTTGAAACCTACGTTAATACCTACGTTAAAACCTACGTTAATACCTACGATAAAACCTACGTTAAAACCTCGTAACTACTTCACAGACTTACTTAATTTACTTAACTTAACAACAATCTTCCCTCAGGTTTTTCCCCTTGAAAACATAACTTTATTTTGAAAGGCCTGCCGTTGTTCCCCCCCTTCTCCTCCCCTCCAGAGCCCGCCTCCCCGGCCTCCTACCTGTCCGTCAGCTCCCGGGTGGGCAGCCGGGCCGTGCTGCCCTGCAGCTGGAAGCAGCGGCTGGGCTCGGCGCCGCCCGCCTGCCACGTCCAGTGGGCCACGCCGGACCACACGGTGTTCGAGCTGCGCGGCGACGCCCGCTGGGCGGCGGAGGCGTTCCGGGGCCGGCTGGAGGTCCCGGGGGACGGGCTGGGGGCCGGGGACTGCTCCCTGGTCATCAGGGACGTCCAGATCGGAGACGCCGGCCGCTACGAGAGCTTCATGCTGCTGGACGGCCTGAGGGCCAGGACCCGGGTCTTCATCCAGAGCGTCCGGCTGTCGGTGTTCGGTCAGTCGGTCTTGATTCTATTGTCTTCATTCTATTGTTCTCTCCTATTGGTCTCTAATCTATTGTCTCCTATTGGTCTCTAATCTATTGTCTCCTATTGGTCTCTATTCTATTGCCTCCTATTGGTCTCTATTCTATTGTCTCCTATTGGTCTCTATTCTATTGTCTCCTATTGGTCTTCATCCAGAGCGTCCGGCTGTCGGTGTTCGGTCAGTCGGTCTTTATTCTATTGTCTTCATTCTATTGGTCTTCATTCTATTGTCTTCATTCTATGGGTCTTGATTCTATTGTCTTCATTCTATTGTTCTCTCCTATTGGTCTTTATTCTATTGGTCTTTATTCTATTGTTGTTCATTCTATTGTCTTCATTCTATTGTCTTCATTCTATTGTTCTCTCCTATTGGTCTCTATTCTATTGTCTCCTATTGGTCTCTAATCTATTGTCTCCTAGTGGTCTTCATTCTATGGGTCTTGATTCTATTGTCTTCATTCTATTGTTCTCTCCTATTGTTCTTTATTCTATTGTCTCCTATTGGTCTCTATTCTATTGTTCTTCATTCTATTGTTCTTTATTCTATTGTCTCCTATTGGTCTCTATTCTATTGTTCTTCATTCTATTGTTCTTCATTCTATTGTTCTTTATTCTATTGTTGTTCATTCTATTGTTCTCTCCTATTGGTCTTTATTCTATTGTCTCCTAGTGGTCTTCATTCTATTGGTCTTTATTCTATTGTTCTTCATTTCATCTACTTTCATCACTTCTGTCCTTCTCTTTCTTTATTCTATTGTTCTTTTACTGTATTTTTTTCTTCTCATCTTGATTCGTCTCATTTTTCATCTTCTCATGTCGTCGTTTCTCATAATTAATTATCTCTCTTTCTTCTCTCATGTTTCCATCTCAACTCTCATTTTTCTATCTCATCTCGTGTCCTTTTTCTTATATTATATTCTTATATTTTAATCTTATCTCATGTTCTTTCATCTGTTCTTTTTCTCATTAAATTAATGAACTTTAATGCTAAATAATGCTGGTCGTTATGAATGAAGACGACAGATTGTCATGTTGGATTCTCTCTCGCTCTACTGTTATCAAAGCTGACGTCTTTTTCCTCGTTATTTATTTCTCCCTCTCAGACCACAAGGCCGTCAGGTCTCGAGGTCCCGGTGAGGACTTGGTCCTGGATCTCTACACCCGGCACTCCGTGAGAGTCGTCTTCCAGGACAGGTGAGCTGCTCCGGGTCACCGACGCGGAGGACGTGACCTCATGAGTCACCGGGGGAGAAAAGCATGAATGACGTCAGGAATATATGAAACGTCCAGATATCGTTGCACAAACTTCACCTTTTTAATTCCCCCTGATGTTCCGTGCCCGTCCCCCAGGAACAGCTCGGCGTGGGCGGTGCTGTGGGCGAGGGAGGACGGGGACAGCGAGCGGCTGGTGAAGCACCCGCTGGACGAGCGGCTGACCATGAAGACGCTGTCGCGCTCGGACGAGGGAACGTACAAAGTCCTGGACGAGCACGGCCTCGCCGTCAGCACCGTGCAGCTCTCCGTGGAAGGTGAGGGCGGGGCTTCTGGTGAGGGCGGGGCTTCTGGTGAGGGCGGGGCTTCAGAGGGTTTCTCTTTTAGCAAGAAAAATAAATACAAAAACGCTCTAAATATTCTGATTCCAGCTGCTCTTGTTTCACGTCTTTGCGGATCGATAATCTTTGGGTGTTTTGGGGATTGTTGGAGCGTTTAAGCTGCAAATTCTAGTTATTAAAATCCAGATTTAAAGTTTGAGTTTCTCTTCTCGTGTTTCTTCTCATCGTCTTTTTAAATGAGCGAGTTCTTTTCCCACGAAACCAAACGTCCCGACTGAAACTTGAGCCTCATCGTCTCTGCTTCTGTTTCCAAAACGTGAACTCGCCTGTCGTTGCAAACCATGCTGCACCCCACCTGCTGCACCCCACCCACCTGCTGTTCTCTCCATTCCACCTGCTGCACCCCACACACCTCCTGTCCTGCACCTCACCCACCTCCTACACCCCACCCACCTGATGCACCCCACCCACCTCCTACAACCCACCCACCTGCTGCACCCCACCTACCTTCTGCACCCCACCATCTGCTCCCTCCATTCCACCTGCTGCACCCCACCTACCTTCTGCACCCCACCATCTGCTCCCTCCATTCCACCTGCTGCACCCCACCTACCTTCTGCACCCCACCATCTGCTCCCTCCATTCCACCTGCTGCACCCCACCCACCTGCTGCTCCCTCCATTCCAGCTGCTGCACCCCACCCACCTGCTGCACCCCACCCACCTCCTGTTCTGCACTGTCCTAAACTGAATTCTCCATCGAGGTCAGCAAGAACATTTTAGACTTCTCTGAACCGGTTTCTGTTGAAAGTTTTTATTTATTTATTTTGTAATATTGACTTCATGAGTTCATCATAACTGAAGGAACCGTTTCCTGTTCCACAGAAAACTCCACGTCTCTCAGAGTCCAGCAGCTTCTGGAGGATCGAGCTCCGACAGGTGAGAGAGAGAAGCGTCCTCCGTGTGCGGCACGTTTTCAATAAATTATAATAATATAAATCGTGACCTTGAATGACCTTCTGTCTCCTCTAGATGGCGTCACCACAAGCGGCTGCTCGGCACGCCTCGTCTTCACCCTGCTCGTCACGAGTTTACAAATCACTCGTCTCTGAGGAGAATTATCTGCTGAATAATGTGTATATATATATATATATATATATATATATATATATATATACACACACACATATATATACACACATATATATAAAAACAACCACATACACTATACCAGTAAATGAAAAGTTTTCGTGGTGTTTCTAGTGAGTCGAGTGTAACGTGACGGCTCTGAGTGAGACGCGTGATAGAAGTGATGAAGAGTTGTTGTTGTTGTTGTGTTGTTATTGTTGTTATTGTTGTTATTGTGATATTCCGGCGTCTACAAAGTCCAAATGAACTGATGCAAACAAAATGAGTTTTAAATGAATAATTCTACATTTATCAGTGAGGATGAGACCGTCGCTCACACACCCGTCCTGGTGGATATGAAGGCGGAGCCGTTAGCATTAGCTTAGCACAAAGACTGGAAGCAGAGGGAAACTGCTAGCCTGCTCTGCTAAAAACAAGCTAACATTCAGGAATATTTCACCTCATGAAGAACTAGAAACACAGAATGAAGTCAAAGGAACGTGAACGACGTGTTCATGAACGGCATGCTGGGAAATAGTGTGTGTGTGTGTGTGTGTACACATACACATACACGTACGTACGTGTGTGTGTGTGTGTGTGTACGTACGCACGCACACATACACACACACGTACGTACGTGTATGTGTGTGTGTGTACGTACACACGTGTGTGTGTACGTACACACACACACACACATACGTGTGTGTGTGTGTGTACGTACGTGTGTGTATGTGTGCGTATGTGTGTGTGTGAGTATGTGAGTGAGTACGTGTGTACGTATCTGTGAGTACATATACACACACACATACGTACGTACACACACACACACACGTAGACATACATACACACACATTGATTTTATATATATATATATATATATATATATATATCAGAGTATTTTATGATATTTTATCCGACTACACACATTTCTTGTCTTCTTTCATTTCAACACAAATCTATTTGATGATTTTGGTGAAAGGTTTTGTAAAATAAAGGTTTTTCATTCTTCTGGTGGGAATTGTTTGTTGTTGTGAAATATTTTAAAATAAAATATTGATATAATATAAGATGTATTTGTGTGTCAACTACAACTGCAATCTAATAAAATATGAAAATAAACACAAGCAGACGTCACGTTTCATCATTCATTGATAAACGTCTCATGTTGATCACAAATCAAAAGAAACGAGCGAAGGCACAACGACAACGTCGGGATTCACGTTTCACAACAAAGTGACGCCTCACGGTAAAACAAAATCATAATAAATAAAAACTACAGTAAACATGAAACAATATATTTGTACGTCCAGTGGAGCGGAGAGAGAGAGACAGGAAGTCAGACCGTATAGAGAGACGGACAGGAAGTCAGACCGTATTGAGACGGACAGGAAGTCAGACCGTATAGAGACGGACAGGAAGTCAGACCGTATAGAGAGACGGACAGGAAGTCAGACCGTATAGAGAGACGGACAGGAAGTCAGACCGTATAGAGAGACGGACAGGAAGTCAGACCGTATAGAGCGACGGACAGGAAGTCAGACCGTATAGAGCGACGGACAGGAAGTCAGACCGTATAGAGCGACGGACAGGAAGTCAGACCGTATAGAGAGACGGACAGGAAGTCAGACCGTATAGAGAGACGGACAGGAAGTCAGACCGTATAGAGACGGACAGGAAGTCAGACCGTATAGAGCGACGGACAGGAAGTCAGACCGTATAGAGCGACGGACAGGAAGTCAGACCGTATAGAGCGACGGACAGGAAGTCAGACCGTATAGAGACGGACAGGAAGTCAGACCGTATAGAGCGACGGACAGGAAGTCAGACCGTATAGAGCGACGGACAGGAAGTCAGACCGTATAGAGCGACGGACAGGAAGTCAGACCGTATAGAGCGACGGACAGGAAGTCAGACCGTATAGAGACGGACAGGAAGTCAGACCGTATAGAGCGACGGACCGGAAGTCAGACCGTATAGAGCGACGGACAGGAAGTCAGACCGTATAGAGCGACGGACAGGAAGTCAGGCCGTATAGCGACGGACAGGAAGTCAGACCGTATAGAGCGACGGACAGGAAGTCAGACCGTATAGAGCGACGGACAGGAAGTCAGACCGTATAGAGCGACGGACAGGAAGTCAGACCGTATAGAGCGACGGACAGGAAGTCAGACCGTATAGAGCGACGGACAGGAAGTCAGACCGTATAGAGCGACGGACAGGAAGTCAGACCGTATAGAGCGACGGACAGGAAGTCAGACCGTATAGAGAGACGGACAGGAAGTCAGACCGTATAGAGAGACGGACAGGAAGTCAGACCGTATAGAGCGACGGACAGGAAGTCAGACCGTATAGAGCGACGGACAGGAAGTCAGACCGTATAGAGAGACGGACAGGAAGTCAGACCGTATAGAGACGGACAGGAAGTCAGACCGTATAGAGACGGACAGGAAGTCAGACCGTATAGAGAGACGGACAGGAAGTCAGACCGTATAGAGAGACGGACAGGAAGTCAGACCGTATAGAGACGGACAGGAAGTCAGACCGTATAGAGCGACGGACAGGAAGTCAGACCGTATAGAGCGACGGACAGGAAGTCAGACCGTTTAGAGACGGACAGGAAGTCAGACCGTATAGAGAGACGGACAGGAAGTCAGAACCGTATAGAGCGACGGACAGGAAGTCAGACCGTATAGAGAGACGGACAGGAAGTCAGACCGTATAGAGCGACGGACAGGAAGTCAGACCGTATAGAGCGACGGACAGGAAGTCAGACCGTATAGAGCGACGGACAGGAAGTCAGACCGTATAGAGAGACGGACAGGAAGTCAGACCGTATAGAGCGACGGACAGGAAGTCAGACCGTATAGAGCGACGGACAGGAAGTCAGACCGTATAGAGCGACGGACAGGAAGTCAGACCGTATAGAGCGACGGACAGGAAGTCAGACCGTATAGAGACGGACAGGAAGTCAGACCGTATAGAGAGACGGACAGGAAGTCAGACCGTATAGAGAGACGGACAGGAAGTCAGACCGTATAGAGACGGACAGGAAGTCAGACCGTATAGAGCGACGGACAGGAAGTCAGACCGTATAGAGCGACGGACAGGAAGTCAGACCGTATTGAGAGACGGACAGGAAGTCAGATCAACTTAATGTTGTTGGTCTTTATTTATTTTTTAAGACAAAAGGAAACAATCAGCAGCTTCGTCCTTTAAAGTTCAAGTAAACTGAAAGAGCTTCTCTCTCTAGTGCGGCGCTACAGATGATTTATTAATGCACATTAAATAAAAACTAAGTGTTTCACGGTGAAAGTCCAACTTCTCGTTTCCTGTTTTGATTCCTTTTAAATTCTCGTGTCGTCGTCGTTTTCCTCGGTCCGCCATCTTGGTGATGTTTAGTTCATGCTGAGGCTTTAAATGCTCTAAAGTCAAACTCTGATTATTTAATAAAATATGTGTTTTCTTTATATCATTAATACAGTTATCTTGTTGTTTTTAATCTCACAAGTTTAGACGGAAAGTGAAATAAAGAACAAACATTCAGTGACTCCATGCAGACGCTTAGACAACTTAATGTTTCTGGTGTTTTCCAGGTGTTTTCCAGGTGTTTTCCAGGTGTTTCCAGGTGTTTTCCAGGTGTTTTCCAGGTGTTCCCGGCTAGAAGTTGGGCTTGTGCTTCTTCACCTCCACCATCAGGTGGTGCAGGTTGATGAGCTCTGAGCGGACGGCCAGGCTGCGGAACGTGGGCTGGTTGAGGATCTTGTGGAAGCCGTGGTAGTACTGGATGAGCTGGGTCAGGGCGCCCTGCGGCACAAACAGGAAGTAGAGTCACTTCCTGTTTGTCAATATGGAACCAATAACATCTCAAAGCTGGGAGGGACCACAACACTCAGGATTCTACCAATTAAACCCAATTCATCTAAATAATTAGTTGACATTTCACTAAAGTCTGAAAATACGTTCATGGTAAATTCCCTGGAGACTGGAACAGCTGCTGTTGTTGTTGTTGTTGTTGTTGTGGTGGCAGAGCGGCTCACCTGGATGATGCTGGTTCCGTTCTTGAAGTTGGTGAAAGACCTCATGACGTCCTGACTCATCGCCTCCACCGACTGCTTCCACGAGCTGGAGAAGCCCCGAACCAGCTGAGTGATGCGGGCTGCACACACACACACACACACACACACACACACACACACACACACACACACACACACACCACACACACCACACACACCACACACACACACACACACACACACACACACAGGAGAGGAAACACAGAGACTTGTGGTGAGACGTCACTAACAGGAAGTGGGAAGCTTTCGAGAAACGAAACCGAAGAATTAACGTTCGTTGGTCTGTAAAACAAAACTGAGAATCCAGGAAGTCGTGTTCTTTAAGTCTCACTCTTTGAGTTCTATTAGTTAGTTAGAACGTCTCACTCTTTGAGTTCTATTAGTTAGAACGTCTCACTCTTTGAGTTCTATTACAGGGTACCCCCAGGATTTTTCATCTCAAATTTAAGACTTTTTAAGACCTTTTCAAGACCACTTTAAATGAAATTTAAGACCAACATCGCACCTTTCCTGATATGCGTATGAATGAAAAAAATAGGAAATCAATCAATCAAATAACTTTAATCATAAGACAGAACCATTTAAAACAATAACTGTGAGGGGTGTGTGTGTGTGTGTGTGTGTGTCTGCACCTGTGTGCATTCAGTTCATTAAAATGTACTCTAACATTTTGGTCTACGTGTCTTATTTTATTGTTATATAATAATGAACAATATTTTCTTATTATATATAAAATGTTATCTTATTTGGCATTTGTTGGACTGCTTGTGTTACCAAACAATGGGATCTTGATCGGCTTAATTTAGTAAGTAAAGTATTGTTTTTGTGTCATGATGAATATATTCAACTCGATTCTGGGGCGTCATTCTGAGACTTCGCTGAGTCGGCAACCGGACCCTGGCGACGTGTTTTCTGTACCGGCTTCAGGCCAGTGCTGGCCCCAGGTTAGTTTCAATTACGGCCGAGTGACGGCAGTGACGGCGTCGTTCATGTCGAGTCTCAGCAGAATCGGCAACGGGACCCGGGCCGGACATGTTTCTTCCGGCGTGTCTAGCTTAAGCCGGATCCGGACACGGTCATTTTGGCTACCTGGGGAAGAACCCTTTAATTTACAGAGAAGAAACATCTTCAGCTGGAGGACTGTGGACTCTGTAACACTACTGGCAAGTGCATCTGACCCTGCTGGTGAGACGCGCGATGGAAACGGGAAAGCAGGTTCGCATAGCTCCATGCTAACCTGCGAGCGCGCTAGTTAGCTGTTAAACTCTACAGTCTCAGCAGTTCAGAGCCATATACAGGTTGCCTGATATTTTGGATGCGACGTTTGCGTGTACTAAGATTCGTTGTAACAACGAACAATAAACAAATGTTGTGGCGCCGTATCAAATAAGGAAGGGGGTAAAAATTAAGACTTGATGAACGAAATTTAAGACCTGTTGACAAAATGTAATACCTTTTAAGGCCTTAAATTATGAATACTAAATTTAAGACTTTTTCCTAAGTTTTTAAGACCTCGCGGGTACCCTGTATTAGTTAAAGTCTCACTCTCTGTGTCCTATTGGTTAAACAGTCAAGAACCCACAAGATTGGTCAAATTGTTCTAAAAGCCTCCTGGTTCAAATATGAGGTTGAATTGTGTTAAAAGGAGAAATCACCAAATAAAAGTCTAACATGAGATCCATCGTCAAACAGGAAGTCGCGTTCGTCAAACAGGAAGTCGCGTTCGTCAAACAGGAAGTCGCGTTCGTCAAACAGGAAGTCGCGTTCGTCAAACAGGAAGTCGCGTTCGTCAAACAGGAAGTCGCGTGTGTCTTCTCACCTTCGTCGTTCTTCAGCCGGTCCAGCTGACCTTTCTCCATCAAAGCCTCGGCCTCCTTCACGAAGGAAATCATCCCTCCAAACGGAGGAGACAGAATCTCCTCTATGAACTCCTGGAGGAGGAGGAGGAGGAGGAGGAGGAGGAAGATGAAGAGGAGGAGGAGGAGGAGGAGGAGGAGGAGGAGGAAGAAAAGGGGAAGGAGGAAGAAAAGGGGAAGGAGGAGGAGGAAGAAAAAGGGGAGGATTTTTAGATCTTTGTTGTTTTTAACTCTATATTTGTATTCTGTATTCATCGGTCAACTACAACTCCCATGATGCCGCGCTGCTCCACCAGACTACAGCTGCTCCCTCAGCAGCAGAAAAGGTAGAACTCTGCTTCTAAACGAGCTCTAAAAGCTTTTAATTTAGTGGCAGGTGTTTCAAAATAAAAGCTTGGAGCACAAAGCGCACTGGGGGCTTCATATTACCCACAATGCCTCTGTGACGTTTACCTGCGTGCGCGCCAGGAGCAGCTGCTGGAAGCCCTCCACCTCTTTGCTGTCGTCCGCCGCCCTCTCCTGGACAAACAGAGGAACAACAGGTGATTTAGAGGGGAGGAAGGGGGCGGGGCATGTGATGTCACAGCAGAAGGGGGCGGGGCATGCGACGTCACAGTATAAGGGGGCGGGGCCTGTGACGCACCATGAGGACGCTGAGCATCATGTCGTAGTTGTTCATGAGGAAGATCAGCTGGTCTCTGCGGGAGGGAAACTCAGCGGCCATCTTGAGCACGAAGTTCTCCACCTCCACCTGGAGACACAAAGGGGCGTGGCTTAACCTTCAGTACATAAATAATGATACATAAATAATAAAATTAAAAATAATAATAATAAATATATATAATACATAATTAATGATGTATAAATAATGATACATAAATAAATAAAAATAAACCATAATAATAAAAAATTATGATAATAAATAATACTAATAATCATAATAATACATAAATAATGATGCATACATAATAATACAAAAATGTATCATAATCAATAATGATAATAATAAATAATAATAATAAAAAATACGAGGCATAATAAATAATAATAATAAAATATTTTAAAATAATTATAAAAGGAAATTTACTGCAAACTAGAGACATTTTGTGTTTTTATTCTTGTCTCTTCGTCTCAAGGAGGGAGGAGCCCAGAGTGTGTGTGTGTGTGTGTGTGTGTGTGTGTGTGTGTGTGTGTGTGTGTGTGTGTGTGTGTGTGTGTGTGTGTACCAGCAGCTGTCCCAGCAGAGTGTTGGTCCTCTCGTTGGGAACGTCTGGTTGATGCTGACGATGGCCGACGAGAACTCAGCGTAGCGACGCGTGATCTAAAAGAAACACACACACTGAAGCACGCTGTGTGTGTGTGTGTGTGTGTGTGTGTGTGTGTGTGTGTGTGTGTGTGTGTGTGTGTGTGTGTGTGTGTGTGTGTGGTTCCTACGTAGTGGGGTCTGGTGTCCAGGACTCCGAGTCTCTGGGGGTCCGTGTTCCGGATGCTGTGGATGTTCATCTCCAGGATGAGCTCAAACCTCGGCCACAGCAGCTCCAGCACCGCCTCCCAGTACCTGAACAGGTGAGGAAGACACGCCCACACGTGAGGAAGACACGCCCACACGTGAGGAAGACACGCCCACACGTGAGGAAGACACGCCCACATCTTCGTCAGCAGAGAACAGTTACCACCAGCTGGTCTTTACTGGTTCTTACTTTTGTTAAATTATATTAAATCAATATGTATTTAATTACATAATATTTCACTTTTATTATATTAAATAAAAATATATTAAATTACATTTGTATCATATTAATATAAAATATATATTAAATGTCCTTTTTATTGTATTCAATTACATAATATGTCATTTATCAAAATTTCATTACATTAAAAATTATTATATAAAATGATATTTCATTTTTTATTATATTAGATATTTTGAGTCAGAAACTTAAAAAAAAAATCTTTACTGGGTTCTTACTTTTATTATTAAAAACAATTATATTAAAATATATTAAATTACATTTGTATCATATTAATATAAAATATATTAAATGTCCTTTTTATTGTATTAAATTACATTATATGTCATAGCAATTACGTTATATTAAATTGTATTACATTACATGATATTCAATTTATCACATTGTATTAAATTAAACATTATTATATTAAATTATATTTCATTTTTATTATGTTAGATATTTTGAGTCACAGAAACATAACACATTTTTTTCTTACTGTTATTATATTAAAATATATTAAATGTGTGTATAGCTCACTGACTTGTCCAGAGCCGGGATCGTCCTCTTCAGGCTGATGGCTCTGAAGCGAAGAACGATGTGAATGCAGAGAAACACGGCGATGCTGTCGAAGCAGTCAGACACGTAGGAGGACAAGCTCTTCTGGAGGAGGAGAGGAGAACATGAGGAGGAGGAGGAGGAGGAGGAGGAGGAGGACAAGCTCTTCTGGAGGAGGAGAGGAGAACATGAGGAGGAGGAGGAGGAGGAGGAGAGGAGAACATGAGGAGGAGGAGGACATGAGGAGGAGGACAAGCTCTTCTGGAGGAGGAGAGGAGAACATGAGGAGGAGGAGGAGGAGGAGGAGGAGGAGGAGGACAAGCTCTTCTGGAGGAGGAGAGGAGAACATGAGGAGGAGGAGGAGGAGGAGGAGGAGGAGGAGGAGGAGGAGGACAAGCTCTTCTGGAGGAGGAGAGGAGAACATGAGGAGGAGGAGGAGGAGGAGGAGGAGGAGGAGAGGAGAACATGAGGAGGAGGAGGAGGAGGAGGAGGAGGAGAGGAGAACATGAGGAGGAGGAGGAGGAGGACAAGCTCTTCTGGAGGAGGAGAGGAGAACATGAGGAGGAGGAGGAGGAGGAGGAGGAGGACAAGCTCTTCTGGAGGAGGAGAGGAGAACATGAGGAGGAGGAGGAGGAGGAGGAGGAGGAGGAGGAGAGGAGGAGGAGAACATGAGGAGGAGGAGGAGGAGGAGGAGAACATGAGGAGGAGGAGGAGGAGGAGGAGGAGAGGAGGAGGAGAAGGAGGAGGAGGAGGAGAACATGAGGAGGAGGAGGAGGAGGACAAGCTCTTCTGGAGGAGGAGAGGAGAACATGAGGAGGAGGAGGAGGACAAGCTCTTCTGGAGGAGGAGAGGAGAACATGAGGAGGAGGAGGAGGACAAGCTCTTCTGGAGGAGGAGAGGAGGACATGAGGAGGAGGAGGAGGAGGAGAGGAGAACATGAGGAGGAGGAGGAGGAGGAGGAGGAGGAGGAGGAGGAGGACAAGCTCTTCTGGAGGAGGAGAGGAGAACATGAGGAGGAGGAGGAGAACGAGGAGGAGAGGAGAACATGAGGAGGAGGACAAGCTCTTCTGGAGGAGGAGAGGAGAACATGAGGAGGAGGAGGAGAACGAGGAGGAGAGGAGAACATGAGGAGGAGAGGAGAACATGAGGAGGAGGAGGAGGAGGAGGAGAGGAGGAGGAGGACAAGCTCTTCTGGAGGAGGAGAGGAGAACATGAGGAGGAGGAGGAGGAGGAGGAGGAGGAGAACATGAGGAGGAGGAGGAGAACATGAGGAGGAGGAGGAGGAGGAGGAGAGGAGAACATGAGGAGGAGGAGGAGGAGGAGGAGGAGAGGAGAACATGAGGAGGAGGAGGAGGAGGAGGAGGAGGAGGAGGAGAACATGAGGAGGAGGAGGAGGAGAGGAGAACATGAGGAGGAGGAGGAGGAGGAGGAGAGGAGAACATGAGGAGGAGGAGGAGGAGGAGGAGGAGGAGAGGAGAACATGAGGAGGAGGAGGAGGAGGAGGAGGAGGAGGAGGAGGAGGAGGAGAGGAGAACATGAGGAGGAGGAGGAGGAGGACAAGCTCTTCTGGAGGAGGAGAGGAGAACATGAGATGGAGGAGGAGGAGGAGGACAAGCTCTTCTGGAGGAGGAGAGGAGAACATGAGGAGGAGGAGGAGGAGGAGGAGGAGGAGAGGAGAACATGAGGAGGAGGAGGAGGAGGACAAGCTCTTCTGGAGGAGGAGAGGAGAACATGAGATGGAGGAGGAGGAGGAGGACAAGCTCTTCTGGAGGAGGAGAGGAGAACATGAGGAGGAGGACAAGCTCTTCTGGAGGAGGAGAGGAGAACATGAGGAGGAGGACAAGCTCTTCTGGAGGAGGAGAGGAGAACATGAGGAGGAGGAGGAGGAGGAGGAGAACATGAGGAGGAGAGGAGGAGGACAAGCTCTTCTGGAGGAGGAGGAGGAGAACATGAGGAGGAGGAGGAGGAGAGGAGAACATGAGGAGGAGGAGGAGGAGGAGAACATGAGGAGGAGGAGGAGGAGGAGGAGGAGGAGAGGAGAACATGAGGAGGAGGAGGAGGAGGAGGAGGAGGAGAGGAGAACATGAGGAGGAGGAGGAGGAGGAGGAGAGGAGGAGGAGGACAAGCTCTTCTGGAGGAGGAGAGGAGAACATGAGGAGGAGGAGGAGGAGGAGGAGGAGGAGAACATGAGGAGGAGGAGGAGGAGGAGGAGAGGAGAACATGAGGAGGAGGAGGAGGAGGAGGAGGAGGAGAGGAGAACATGAGGAGGAGGAGGAGGAGGAGGAGGAGGAGGAGGAGGAGGAGGAGAACATGAGGAGGAGGAGAGGAGAACATGAGGAGGAGGAGGAGGAGGAGGAGGAGGAGGAGAGGAGAACATGAGGAGGAGGAGGAGGAGGAGGAGGAGGAGGAGAGGAGAACATGAGGAGGAGGAGGAGGAGGACAAGCTCTTCTGGAGGAGGAGAGGAGAACATGAGGAGGAGAGGAGGAGGAGGAGGACACGCTCTTCTGGAGGAGGAGAGGAGAACATGAGATGGAGGAGGAGGAGGAGGACAAGCTCTTCTGGAGGAGGAGAGGAGAACATGAGGAGGAGGAGGAGGAGGAGGAGGAGGAGGAGAGGAGAACATGAGGAGGAGGAGGAGGAGGACAAGCTCTTCTGGAGGAGGAGAGGAGAACATGAGATGGAGGAGGAGGAGGAGGACAAGCTCTTCTGGAGGAGGAGAGGAGAACATGAGGAGGAGGAGGAGGAGGAGGAGGAGGAGGAGGAGAGGAGAACATGAGGAGGAGGAGGAGGACAAGCTCTTCTGGAGGAGGAGAGGAGAACATGAGGAGGAGGACAAGCTCTTCTGGAGGAGGAGAGGAGAACATGAGGAGGAGGAGAAGCTCTTCTGGAGGAGGAGAGGAGAACATGAGGAGGAGGAGGAGGAGGAGGAGAACATGAGGAGGAGAGGAGGAGGACAAGCTCTTCTGGAGGAGGAGGAGGAGAACATGAGGAGGAGGAGGAGGAGAGGAGAACATGAGGAGGAGGAGGAGGAGGAGAACATGAGGAGGAGGAGGAGGAGGAGGACAAGCTCTTCTGGAGGAGGAGGAGGAGAACATGAGGAGGAGGAGGAGGAGGAGGAGAACATGAGGAGGAGGAGGAGGAGGAGAACATGAGGAGGAGGAGGAGGAGGAGGACAAGCTCTTCTGGAGGAGGAGAGGAGAACATGAGGAGGGGGAGGAGGAGGAGGAGGAGGAGGAGGAGGAGGAGAACATGAGGAGGAGGAGGAGGAGGAGGACATGAGGAGGATCAGGAGGAACAGGAAGAAGAAGAAGAAGAAGAAGAGGAGCAGGAGCAGGAAGAGGAAGAGGAGGAGCAGCAGCAGGAGCAGGAAGAGGAAGAGGAGGAGCAGCAGCAGGAGCAGGAAGAGGAAGAGGAGGAGCAGCAGCAGGAGGAGGAAGAGGAAGAGGAGGAGCAGCAGCAGGAGGAGGAAGAGGAGGAGGAGGAGGAGCAGCAGCAGCGTACCAGGAACAGGCTCAGCGTCTTCCCCATGATGCTGTTGAAGAGGTCGAGGGCGGAGTTTCCGTTCACCATGAAGAAGTCCGACAGGAAGAGGAACTCCCGGCAACCGTTGTCTAGCAACGCGTAGTGCTGGCTGCGGAACAGCGTCTCGTAGGGATACTGAGAGAGGACACGGTGAGAGGGTCAGGAAGTAGTTCCTACATGTAGGGATACTGAGAGAGGACACGGTGAGAGGGTCAGGAAGTAGTTCCTACATGTAGGGATACTGAGAGAGGACACGGTGAGAGGGTCAGGAAGTAGTTCCTACATGTAGGGATACTGAGAGAGGACACGGTGAGAGGGTCAGGAAGTAGTTCCTACGCGTAGGGATACTGAGAGAGGACACGGTGAGAGGGTCAGGAAGTAGTTCCTACATGTAGGGATACTGAGAGAGGACACGGTGAGAGGGTCAGGAAGTAGTTCCTACATGTAGGGATACTGAGAGAGGACACGGTGAGAGGGTCAGGAAGTAGTTCCTACATGTAGGGATACTGAGAGAGGACACGGTGAGAGGGTCAGGAAGTAGTTCCTACATGTAGGGATACTGAGAGAGGACACGGTGAGAGGGTCAGAAAGTAGTTCCTACATGTAGGGATACTGAGAGAGGACACGGTGAGAGGGTCAGGAAGTAGTTCCTACATGTAGGGATACTGAGAGAGGACACGGTGAGAGGGTCAGGAAGTAGTTCCTACATGTAGGGATACTGAGAGAGGACACGGTGAGAGGGTCAGGAAGTAGTTCCTACATGTAGGGATACTGAGAGAGGACACGGTGAGAGGGTCAGGAAGTAGTTCCTACATGTAGGGATACTGAGAGGAGACACGGTGAGAGGGTCAGAAAGTAGTTCCTACGCGTCTCGTAGGGATACTGAGAGGAGACACGGTGAGAGGGTCAGGAGAGAAAGTAGTTCCTATGCGTCTCCACTAGAGGTCGCTGTCGGGCAGAACATCTCATTTAAAGCACAGCAGTGATGCGCCGCCACTCAGTTATTCAGATTTCATTCACAATGCCACAGATTGATGTAAAAACAAACTAAAAAGGTGATAATAGTGACTTTTATTATATTATATAAAATTAAATGAATTAATGACACTATATCTTGTTATTAAATGACACTATATAATATAATATATATATGTTACCCTGCTGTCGCCCCGCTGCGCTGTGTGCGGCACCAGGATGACGTGTTATATTTAATATAATATAATATATATATATATATATGTTACCCTGCTGTCGCCCCGCTGCGCCGTGTGCGGCACCAGGATGGCGTGTTATATTTAATATAATATAATATAATATATATATATGTTACCCTGCTGTCGCCCCTCTGCGCCGTGTGCGGCACCAGGATGACGTGTTATATTTAATATAATATAATATAATATATATATGTTACCCTGCTGTCGCCCCGCTGCGCCGTGTGCGGCACCAGGATGGCGTGTTATATTTAATATAATATAATATAATATATATATGTTACCCTGCTGTCGCCCTGCTGCGCCGTGTGCAGCACCAGGATGACGTGTTATATTTAATATAATATAATATAATATAATATAATATATATATATGTTACCCTGCTGTCGCCCCGCTGCGCCGTGTGCGGCACCAGGATGACGTGTTATATTTAATATAATATAATATATATATATATATATGTTACCCTGCTGTCGCCCCGCTGCGCCGTGTGCGGCACCAGGATGACGTGTTATATTTAATATAATATAATATAATATAATATATATATGTGTTACCCTGCTGTCGCCCCTCTGCGCCGTGTGCGGCACCAGGATGACGTGTTATATTTAATATAATATAATATAATATAATATATATATGTTACCCTGCTGTCGCCCCTCTGCGCCGTGTGCGGCACCAGGATGGCGTGTTATATTTAATATAATATAATATAATATAATATATATATGTTACCCTGCTGTCGCCCCTCTGCGCCGTGTGCGGCACCAGGATGGCGTGTTATATTTAATATAATATAATATATATATGTTACCCTGCTGTCGCCCCTCTGCGCCGTGTGCGGCACCAGGATGACGTGTTATATTTAATATAATATAATATATATATGTTACCCTGCTGTCGCCCCTCTGCGCCGTGTGCGGCACCAGGATGACGTGTTACATTTAATATAATATAATATATATATATATATATATATATATATATATGTTACCCTGCTGTCGCCCCTCTGCGCCGTGTGCGGCACCAGGATGACGTGTTATATTTAATATAATATAATATAATATAATATATATAAATGTTACCCTGCTGTCGCCCTGCTGCGCCGTGTGCGGCACCAGGATGACGTGTTATATTTAATATAATATAATATATATATATATATATATATATATATATATATATATATATATATATATATATATATATATATATATATGTTACCCTGCTGTCGCCCCGCTGCGCCGTGTGCGGCACCAGGATGACGTGTTATATTTAATATAATATAATATATATATGTTACCCTGCTGTCGCCCCGCTGCGCCGTGTGCGGCACCAGGATGACGTGTTATATTTAATATAATATATATAATATAATATAATATATATATATGTTACCCTGCTGTCGCCCCTCTGCGCCGTGTGCAGCACCAGGATGGCGTGTTATATTTAATATAATATAATATAATATAATATAATATATATATATGTTACCCTGCTGTCGCCCCTCTGCGCCGTGTGCAGCACCAGGATGGCGTGTTATATTTAATATAATATAATATAATATAATATAATATATATATATGTTACCCTGCTGTCGCCCCGCTGCGCCGTGTGCGGCACCAGGATGGCGTGTTATATTTAATATAATATAATATAATATAATATATATATATATGTTACCCTGCTGTCGCCCCGCTGCGCCGTGTGCGGCACCAGGATGGCGTGTTATATTTAATATAATATAATATAATATAATATATATATATGTTACCCTGCTGTCGCCCCGCTGCGCCGTGTGCGGCACCAGGATGGCGTGTTATATTTAATATAATATAATATAATATAATATATATATATGTTACCCTGCTGTCGCCCCGCTGCGCCGTGTGCGGCACCAGGATGGGACCCTCCAGCTCGGCGGCGCTCAGGACGCTTCCCCTCTGACCCACCGTGAAGATGGTGTTCCTGCTCCTCAGGGACGGCTTGGAGAAGAAACCTGAGGGGGAGTCAAGGAAGACGAGGAGGAGGGAGTCTCCACAGACAGCGTGACCCCAATGCATGATGGGAAACGCCTGGCAGAGCTGATTTCTACAACAACGTTTTGACCTAACAGGAAGTGACCGTTTGTCTGAATCCTCATGAAGCAGATTCCACTTCAACTTGTTTTTATCTTTTCTTTTTGAATCTTTCTTGACTTCATTATTTCTTTAATGAAAATATGAAATACTTCCTGTTCGCTCTATAAACAGACGCCGAGGCTTCTGGGTAGTCAACAGACGCCGAGGCTTCTGGGTAGTCAACAGACGCTAAGAAACCCAAACCGGGTTTAATAAATAAAAGTGTGTCGTCGGTTTCATTTCTCTCTGAAGCGAGCCGGTGGAACAGGTGTGTGTGTGTGTGTGTGTGTGTGTGTGTGTGTGTGTGTGTGTGTTATGCAAATTTATGAATCGTGCCATATGAACGTGAGCCAGCGGGTCAGAGGAGACATTTAGACATCGTGTTCTCGTCTCACGCCAACAACAACTCTGAAGATACGCCTGAGGTCGTGTGTGTGTGTGTGTGTGTGTGTGTGTGTGTGTGTGTGTGTGTGTGTGTTATGCAGGTGCACGTGTGTGTGAAAGAGACACGCACCTGCATACCGAACACACACACACGTGTGTCACGCACACTGACCTGTACGTACGTACACACACACACACACACACACACACACACACACGCGCACGTGTCTTCAGAGTTGTTGTTGGCGTGAGACGAGAACACGATGTCATCATGTTGAACATCATGATGACATGAACACATGAACTCATGAGGACATGAACTCATGAACACATGAACTCATGATGACATGAACACATGAACTCATGAAGACATGAACTCATGATGACATGAACACATGAACTCATGAAGACATGAACTCATGAACTCATGAACTCATGATGACATGGTGTTCTGTGCAACATGTTCTGCCAACGCGTCTCATTTGCATAAACACACATCGAAGTGGGTCACTGAACGGAAATTCATTGAAGCGTGCCGTCCCACACACACACACACACATACCTACACACACACACACACACACACACACACACATACCTACACACACACACACACACATACCTACATACACATACCTGTACCCACGCACACACATACCCACCCACACACACACACACACACACACACACACACACACACACATACATACTCTCTCTCTCTCTAAAGGATATCTTTCTTGGCCGTGTCTTCGACTCCCATCAGGTCGTCTTTGTCTGCGACTTCCTCGTACTGAAGACAGACAGACATGTTAAGGAAATAACTAAATTAATATACACACACACACATTTTATAATATATATATATATATATATATATATATATATATATATATATATATATATATATATAAAAAAAACTCAAAGAAAAAAAAGATCCCCAAAAAAAAGATCCTACAACAAATACTTTTTGGATCAGACTCACAGGTGTACAGACACACAGGTGTACAGACACACAGGTGTACAGACACACAGGTGTCCAGACTCACAGGTGTCCAGACTCACAGGTGTACAGACTCACAGGTGTAGACTCACAGGTGTACAGACAGACTCACAGGTGTACAGACACACAGGTGTACAGACTCACTCACAGGTGTACAGACTCACTCACAGGTGTACAGACTCACTCACAGGTGTACAGACTCACAGGTGTACAGACAGACACACAGGTGTACAGACAGACACACAGGTGTACAGACTCACAGGTGTACAGACTCACAGGTGTACAGACTCACAGGTGTACAGACTCACAGGTGTCCGGCCTCACCTGCACTTTGAGCAGCCGGCCGCTGTAGGACTTGAAGTAGCTGTAGTAGATCTTACTCATCGTGTCCACGTACTCGTCCCGGATCTCCTTCGCCACCGTCCTCTCGTTGGCCAGGAGGAACTGATAGAAGAACCTATAGACAAGCATGTATACAACTTCACCCTTTCATTCATTCATATATCATATTATAGCATTCATAACCTCATTTATTAGGGGTGGGATATCGTAGTATCGCGATATTTTACGTGGTGATATTGTATCGATACACTAAAGCCAAGTATCGATCTTTTATTATATCAAGTATAAACTTTTTGGTCCTAGAATAATAAAACAATTGCTTTTTCTGTCCACTAGATGGTGCTGTGGAGTTTCTGGCGAGGTCAGAGGACCCGGGTCAGCGTGAATTGTCCTTTGGGGACAATTTGCGGTTGAAAAAAGGAATTAGATCGCGATACATCGCAATACTCAATAGTCGCAGTATCATTTATACACATTTATTACTAAAAACACGGAGGAAGTAGATCTGTTGAAACAATACTTTTAACCTGTATGTTGTGTAAATGGATGAACACGAGCACCTGAGCGCTCACCTGTACTTCAGCAGCGTGTTCTGAGGGATCTGGTAGTTGGTCATGGGCTTCCTGAAGGAGTAGATCTTCTGCAGGATGAACTCTCGGATCTTTGACACGGCCTGAAGGGAGGAAGGAAAGATGATGAGGAAATGGAATGAACATTTTACAGCGGCCAGAAAGGAATTTAACCTTTTGGAAACCAAGCCCCGCCCCTATTCTCAGACAGGTTTTAAAAACGCTTCCTCAATTATCTCCGCAACCACAGGGTTGTTTAACTTCACTTGAAGTTCTACGACACCGTATCCCTTGTGAGAAGAGACCTGTGGGTTAAAAATTAAAGTAAGTACTTATGTAAACTCTAAAACGCCGGAAATTTGCCGCGGCGACCGTAAGGTTTCAGTAAACCGTTCATAAATATCTTTACAACGTCAGATCTCACTAACAGACAGGGCTATGGGAGTCCTTATGAACCCTATTAGTGGCTGTAAAGTCACAAAACGAGTGCTCCCTGGTCCGCCCACGTTTCTAACACCGTCTAGCACATGCAGAAGCTGCTGAACATTTCAATACCCAGCATGCCCAATGTTGAACCGAACGACACAGTGAACTCCTTCCCAACATGCCACTGCTTTGTTGTATTGGGATTTTGTTGCATATTCCGATTCTTTAGGTCCTAACCTTTCCAAAAAGGTGTCTTATTAGTACGTGTTGTTGTTGTTAAGGCAAGTTTATTCGTAGCACATTTCAACAACAAGGCGATTCAAAGCGCTTCACATGAAATAATTAAGAGCATCAAAACATAATGCAGAGAACACAGCATTTAAAACAGTTAAGAAAACATTAAAACAGTCAAAAAGCTGAATAAAAAATAAAAATGGAATAAAAGTTGAAATAAGATGCAGCAATTGAATCTGGATCAATGAAAGGCAGCAGCAAACAGAAAGCCTTCCATCTGGAGCCCTGAAGCAAACTGGGGGAGGCATTCACTGTGTGGATGTTCATAGTTATGATCAAAACATCTGAAAGACATCAGATAAAATAAGTATTATGACTCATTGGGGTTCATGCGACTACTTGAACGCGGGGAGCGAGTCTGCTTCTGCTAACAGAAGGAAGATCTGCTAACAGAAGGAAGATAAACAAATCTGCAGAATGTTTATCTTCACGTGTTTTTGCGTTATTTAAATCTTGTCATCCGACTGACGGAGCATTTAGCGGGTCAACAGGTCCGTCCAGCCTCTGCGCTCACCTTCAGCTTCAGCCGGTCCACGATGTCCTGGATGTCGGAGCAGGCCAGCGTCTCCCTGAAGCTCAGCTCTTTGGCGAAGTTGATCTTGTTGTTGAGCTCGTGAAGTTGTTCCAGGAAGTCCTGCTCCGTCACGGGACTGTCCAGGATGGTGCTGCGGGACAGGGGCAGCGTCAGACACACACACACACACACACACCACAACAACAACAACAAACAATACATACACACACACAACAAACAATACACACCACAACAACAAACAATACATACACAAACAACAACAACAACCACAAACAATACATACATACACACACACAAACATACACACACAAACAACAACAACCACAAACAATACACAGACACACAAACACACACACAAACAACAACAAACAATACACACACACACACAAACAACAACAACCACAAACAATACATACATACACACACACAAACATACACACACAAACAACAACAACCACAAACAATACACACACACACAAACAACAACAAACAATACACACACACACACACACAACAACCATACAAAACAAAACACACACAACAACAACAACCAATACATACATAACCACACACACACAACCACACAAAACAAACACACACAACAAACAATACATACATACACACACCACAACAACAACAACCACAACCGCACAAACACAACCACCAACACCAAACACAACCATACAAAACAAACACACACCACAACAACAACCAATACATACATACACACACAAACAACCATAACCACAAACACACACCCCCCCCCCCCCGCTCACGAGATCATGGCCCCCGGCACCACCAGCTCGTCCACCAGCTGGCTGAGGTGGCTGCGCACCGCCTGCCGGTTCTTCAGCCTCACGTTCATGCTGACGGACTGCTGCTGCAGCGTCTGGATCTCGCTGCTGATGGAGGACAGGTCGCTCTGGAAGCCGCTCAGCATGCCCTCCATGCGCTGATGGAGCAGAGACAGAGTCATTATACGGGCTTCTATACAACCAGGGGAGTCGCCCCTGCTGGTCAGGAGAGAGAATGCAGCTCTGACACATGAAGCGTAGACTTCTATACAACCAGAGGAGTCGCCCCCTGGTGGTCAGGAGAGAGAATGCAGCTCTGACACATGAAGCGTAGACTTCTATACAACCAGAGGAGTCGCCCCTGCTGGTCAGGAGAGAGAATGCAGCTTCAACACGAAGTATAGACTTCTATACAACCAGGGGAGTCGCCCCCTGGTGGTCAGGAGAGAGAATGCAGCTTCAACACGAAGCATAGACTTCTATACAACCAGGGGAGTCGCCCCCTGGTGGTCAGGAGAGAGAATGCAGCTTCAACACATGAAGTATAGACTTCTATACAACCAGAGGAGTCGCCCCCTGCTGGTCAGGAGAGAGAATGCAGCTTCAACACATGAAGTATAGACTTCTATACAACCAGAGGAGTCGCCCCCTGGTGGTCAGGAGAGAGAATGCAGCTTCAACACGAAGCATATACTTCTATACAACCAGAGGAGTCGCCCCCTGGTGGTCAGGAGAGAGAATGCAGCTTCAACACGAAGCATATACTTCTATACAACCAGGGGAGTCGCCCCTGCTGGTCAGGAGAGAGAATGCAGCTTCAACACGAAGTATAGACTTCTATACAACCAGGGGAGTCGCCCCTGCTGGTCAGGAGAGAGAATGCAGCTTCAACACGAAGCATAGACTTCTATACAACCAGAGGAGTCGCCCCTGGTGGTCAGGAGAGAGAATGCAGCTTTAACACATGAAGCATAGACTTCTATACAACCAGAGGAGTCGCCCCTGGTGGTCAGGAGAGAGAATGCAGCTTCAACACATGGAGCAGAGACTTCTATACAACCAGGGGAGTCGCCCCTGCTGGTCAGGAGAGAGAATGCAGCTTCAACACATGAAGCAGAGACTTCTATACAACCAGAGGAGTCGCCCCCTGGTGGTCAGGAGAGAGAATGCAGCTTCAACACATGAAGCAGAGACTTCTATACAACCAGGGGAGTCGCCCCCTGGTGGTCAGGAGAGAGAATGCAGCTTTAACACATGAAGCATAGACTTCTATACAACCAGAGGAGTCGCCCCTGGTGGTCAGGAGAGAGAATGCAGCTCTGACACATGAAGCGTAGACTTCTATACAACCAGGGGAGTCGCCCCCTGGTGGTCAGGAGAGAGAATGCAGCTTTAACACATGAAGCATAGACTTCTATACAACCAGGGGAGTCGCCCCCTGCTGGTCAGGAGAGAGAATGCAGCTTCAACACGAAGTATAGACTTCTATACAACCAGAGGAGTCGCCCCCTGGTGGTCAGGAGAGAGAATGCAGCTTTAACACATGAAGCGTAGACTTCTATACAACCAGAGGAGTCGCCCCCTGGTGGTCAGGAGAGAGAATGCAGCTCTAACACACGAAGCATAGACTTCTATACAACCAGGGGAGTCGCCCCCTGGTGGTCAGGAGAGAGAATGCAGCTTTAACACATGAAGCATAGACTTCTATACAACCAGGGGAGTCGCCCCCTGCTGGTCAGGAGAGAGAATGCAGCTTCAACACGAAGTATAGACTTCTATACAACCAGAGGAGTCGCCCCTGGTGGTCAGGAGAGAGAATGCAGCTCTGACACATGAAGCGTAGACTTCTATACAACCAGGGGAGTCGCCCCCTGGTGGTCAGGAGAGAGAATGCAGCTTTAACACATGAAGCATAGACTTCTATACAACCAGGGGAGTCGCCCCCTGCTGGTCAGGAGAGAGAATGCAGCTTCAACACGAAGTATAGACTTCTATACAACCAGAGGAGTCGCCCCCTGGTGGTCAGGAGAGAGAATGCAGCTTTAACACATGAAGCGTAGACTTCTATACAACCAGAGGAGTCGCCCCCTGGTGGTCAGGAGAGAGAATGCAGCTCTAACACACGAAGCATAGACTTCTATACAACCAGGGGAGTCGCCCCCTGGTGGTCAGGAGAGAGAATGCAGCTTTAACACATGAAGCATAGACTTCTATACAACCAGAGGAGTCGCCCCCTGCTGCTCAGGAGAGAGAATGCAGCTTCAACACGAAGTATAGACTTCTATACAACCAGAGGAGTCGCCCCCTGGTGGTCAGGAGAGAGAATGCATGTTTTAACACATGAAGCGTAGACTTCTATACAACCAGGGGAGTCGCCCCTGGTGGTCAGGAGAGAGAATGCAGCTTTAACACATGAAGCGTAGACTTCTATACAACCAGAGGAGTCGCCCCCTGGTGGTCAGGAGAGAGAATGCAGCTTTAACACATGAAGCGTAGACTTCTATACAACCAGAGGAGTCGCCCCCTGGTGGTCAGGAGAGAGAATGCAGCTTTAACACATGAAGCGTAGACTTCTATACAACCAGAGGAGTCGCCCCCTGGTGGTCAGGAGAGAGAATGCAGCTCTAACACATACCTCCAGGATGGAGTCACAGGCGGTGATCTGGTTGTGCAGGAGAGCGATGTTCTGACTCTCCTTGATGTCTGACGGGTGAACGGTCAGGGAAATAAAATAAAACTGAAATATTCATTAAAATATTTGCATTAAAACTACAAAACTTAAACGATGAGAAAACGTCAGATCACCAGCGTTGTATTTAAAGGCTCCAAGAGGAATGCACCAACACATTGTCCAGTATTTACACACCTTAACTAGCATTAGCGTTAGCGTTAGCCGGTGTAGATGGACATTCATATGTAAAGTGAGGATACAGTCTTTGATGGAGGCCTGTTCGATCCTCTGCAGCTCGGACTCCACCTGCTTGGAGTACTGCCGCAGGTCCACACCCTGAACACACACACATCGTTAACACACACACAGACACACACACAGGTTTGAGTCGCCATGACGGTAATATTTGTCTAAATGAAGCTCCTCACCGTTTTGAGCGCCTCCTTCACGAGGTCGTCCTCCAGGTTGGCCTGGATGTGAACTGCAGAGACGGAGAGCAAACACACAAAGTGAACAGAAGCTCTGCACGGCTTCCCTTTGAAGCTCAAACTAAATGACTTTCTGCCGCGTGTGCTGAAAGATGAGGTGAGCTGGAACTTTGTTAATGCCGAAGGAAAACCAAAACTATATAAATATAAAGCAACAATAGAATCATAATGATCAAGAGTAAAGATATAATACTGACACCAATCAAAATAAAACACGATAAGAGTAAAGTAATAAATAATAATTAAAATGTAATTAAAATAGAAAACGCATTGTAAATAAAATGAAAAAAATATATAATTATATTTTCTATATAAATATATTTGCTTTCTTTTCTTTCATACATATACATATATATATATATATATATATATATATATATATATATATATATCATATCAGGTTCCTCGGCCTCCTTTTCCTGCTCTTGATGCCATTTTGCAGAAACATATTTTAGTAAACAGTTTGGCTGTAAACGCCATGTTGACATGTTTTTGTTGTTCTCCTCTGTATGAAAAGTATGGAAGATAAATGCCGCCTTACTGTCCACCTCGTCCAGGATGAACTCGTCCGTGGTGAGGTCCAGCTCTCCAAGGTTCAGGTTCGGGATTTCTCCATCAGCGTTCTAGAAAAACAAACCACAGATACATGATTATTTAATGTGTCTTAAGTGAATATAACACATATAAAAGTAAAGGAAGCTAAAGGTTGGCAAACGTTTTGGACATTTTATTCTCATTTTAAAGTTTCCACGTTGAATCTTCCCAGAATTGCACCATTGTGCCGGAGTTTCATTAAGAAGAAAAACTAAAGCAATAGAATACAAATATAAATATAAAGCAACAATAAAATAACAATTATCAAGTGTAAAGAAATAATACTGACACCATTGTAAAATAAAAACACAAGAGTAAATAGATAATAATAAAAGTAAAGTCAAATACAACAACGAAGATGTAATATATAGATATAAATATATTTTCTATTAAAAAAGAAGCACAAATATATAGAATATATATATATATAGAATAGACATTTAACTTTAATTAAAATAACCATCTTTTTATTCCGAAGCTCTTCAGGCAGATACACGTGACGTCACAGCTCCTATTGATTCCAATGAACAGGAAACGGGAACCAATAAGAGCGCATAAACAGTCGGATATGTTATTTGGTTTCGCTACAGATGAAGCTATGAGTACTCAGACGTCACCTCGTCCTGTAAATACGCCATGGCCATTTCCGTCGGGTTTCCAGCTGTGTTTACATCGAGCCCAGCTCCAACGGCTGCAGCAGCTACGTCCGCCATTACGGCGAATTCACGCCGACGTCATATAGCAAAAAACCATGAAGGGTCAGTTCCGCCTTTTTGTCTCCTTTAGTTTTTTTTAACAGAAACAATCTATTAATATGACTATATACGTTAAGTGAGACAAATACACATTATGTTTTAATATTCATTTCGTGAGACTACGTTAACGTTGCTATGAATATAAATGAGTTCGTTTTTTATTGCACTGGTGTTCAACTTTCTCGTCGGACGGATTAAAAACGACGCACTGACTTCCGTTCTCCGAAGCGCTCAAACTCTCGCGAGAACCTAGCGGCTTCCTCTTCGCACGGAACCTACTTCCAAGATGGTGAGTACATCTTTTTGTCAACCCGATATCGGTTTGAAATCTTCAATCATCTCGCTCTGAACCGTCTCGTTTATTACTTTTTCAACGTAAATAAATTCTGCACACTTTTTGCGAGCGGACTGGTGTTGAATTGTTCGGATATTAGTCAGAAATCGGCGTTTTAACGCAGTTTTAGTGTCGATGCTGCGCCGAGGCGTATGGACGCACTGTGGTTGCGTGTTTTCTGCCCGTGTGTGAAGCTTCACACCGGCACACACGTCTCGTTCGCTCCCGGTGAGAAGCAGAGCTGCGACCGGACAGCGGCTTCACTGAGCCGGCGTTAATGAAGCCGAAGAACCGGTCATGTAACGGCGGTTAGCTTCTAGCTCCATACTTACTAATGGCATCACCCAGGCGGGGGACAGAAGTCCACGTTACACCGGTGTGCTACTTAAATGTATCCGGACTTCTGGGTTTATTTCTTTTAGTTTGAGTCGTTTTCGAAGATGTTATAAACAATAAATGGAGCCAAAATGTTTCTGCAGAGGCTCAGATTCAAGTATTTGACCCCAATAACTACTGAAAAGACCCTAAAAGATGCGTGTTCAAGATTAAATCATATTAAAATGGCTCTGGCTTTGCAGCAGGTTGCATTAATAGCTGCACGTGTATTTTTTAATGATGTTTCTCGTGTCAGCGAGAGGTCTGCTGCGTTTTGAAAATGAAAATCGTTTTTTATTGTCATAGTACATACATACATGAAATGTGTCCTCTGCATTTAACCCATCCTTAATATCCTAAGGAGCAGTGTTCAGCCCTGTGAGGCGCCCGGGGAGCAATCTTAGGGTTCAGTGTGTTGCTCAGGGACACTTCGACATGTGAGCTATGGGGGGACTGGGGATCGAACCGCTCATCCCCCTGAGCTGCAGCTTTTGATGCTAAACAACAAACTAAAGTTTGTTTCCTGGAGCATCCAGATGTGCATTGTGTTATAAACTCAATGTTCTGTGTGTTTTCAGTCTCTGGTCATTCCTGAGAAGTTCCAGCACATTCTTCGTGTTCTCAACACGAACATCGATGGCAGGAGGAAGATCGCCTTCGCCATCACCGCCATCAAGGTGAGTTCCCCTCGAGCAACGAGAGACTCTGTATGAGCAGGGCTCGTGGAGAAGTCATGTAAATGTGTTATATTCATGTGTTCATGACGTTCATTTACGCTGAGTTTGAAATAATTAACATGCTTTTAAAAGAAAGACGCTCAAAATATAAGCAGGCATACATACAGGCATCTATATAAATGTTTATTCTTTTAATCAAACTATTGTCTCATTCATTTGAGTCATTTAAGGTTTACTGTATGCTTTGTATTCTCATTGTTAGTTTAAATACTACATTTACTCACTTTTTACTGTTTACACCCAGATTTCACTAAATGTTTGTAATGGACATTTGTTTTAAAGTCATGGAAACCCATTGGTCAACATGTGTATGAACCCTGCACAGAGTAATACTGCACATCTTTAAAAAGAATACGACCTAAAGCATCTAGATATGCAATAATAATCACAATAAACACAAGCATTGACATGTTAGGAAGCATTCAGTCCAAACAAACGTGTTTTTCGGTTCAGAATTAAAACAAGGACATGCTTATGTAAATGATCGTCTACTTCCGCACTTTCAGAAGAGTCTGAGGACCAATGAGATCGCAGGATCTCTGAATGCCCACAAAAACGTCTGGTCTCGCTTCGCCATTTTAACCACTTCTACGGGTCCTAGCATGACGTTGCTCTCGTCTCTCCTCAGGGCGTCGGCAGACGTTACGCTCACGTCGTCTTGAGGAAGGCCGACATCGACCTCAGCAAACGGGCCGGAGAGCTGACCGACGACGAGGTGAGCGGCCGCCGCGCCGGAGGACGCTTCTCACGCGCTTAACGCCAGCGGACTCTGTTTTTAAGCGAGCGGTGTTTGTCCCGTCAGGTGGAGCGCGTGGTGACCATCATGCAGAACCCTCGCCAGTACAAAATCCCCGACTGGTTCCTCAACAGGCAGAAGGACGTCAAGGACGGCAAATACAGCCAGGTGAGCGGTCGCGTGACCTCGCCTGTCGGTGTTTATGTAGAGGACGCGGGTGTGTCGCTTCAGAGCAATACCAGATCACGAATGTGGCCGCGCCGCATTCTCAGCGCTCCGCTTGTGGCGTGAAATGACGAAAGCGTCTGTCGGCGGTTTCAGGTCCTCGCCAACGGTCTGGACAACAAGCTGAGAGAAGACCTGGAGAGGCTGAAGAAGATCCGGGCTCACCGGGGTCTCCGGCACTTCTGGGGGTAAGACGTCCGATCCCGGCGACGCGCTGAGGACGTGTCCGAGTCTCAACGTCTTTCATGACGGTTCTGTTCTTGTTTTAACCGCCTCCTCTCCTCTCTCCTCTCCTCAGTCTGCGTGTGCGCGGTCAACACACCAAGACCACCGGCCGCCGCGGTCGCACCGTCGGCGTGTCCAAGAAGAAGTAAACGCCCGGCTTCGCTTTGTTTCAATAAAACGCCTCAGTTCAACATCCGGTTGTTTCGTTTCACTTGTTTTAAAGACTCTAAAATATAGTTTAGTGATTTTAATAAAACACGTTGAATTTTTTATTTCTCTCAAACAAGCACAAAACAGACAGCACACCAAGTAATACAAAATAAAAGAAATGTTGTGCAAGTTCAAGAAGGGGCTGAAAGAAGCGAGGCTTATCAAGTTCAGCCCCCCTTAACTTATCATATAATAACACACAAAAAATTAGAAAGAGAAAGAAAAAAGAGAGAAAAGAAGTAATAATAATAATAAATCTTAACATTTAAAACATTTAATCTTTAATATGAAATAAAATAAAATAGAGCCCTACTTAAAAAACATACAATGCCAAGAATAAAAATTAAAAATTACCAGTCCAGTTCCCGATATCCGACCAAGAGAGACTGCCTGAACTTATGTTTGAATTGTCCCAAGTTAATGCACATTTGTTTGTCCTCGTCTAATTTGTTCCACAGTTTCACACCATAAACAGAGATGCACATACTTTTCAGATTTGTGTGGATGGTTGGCTGTTTAAAGTTAAAATTCCCTCTTAAATTGTATGTTCCCTCTCTTAACATGAACATCAATTGAATGTTGCCTGGTAACACGTTGTTAAAGGCTTTAAACATAATTTGACCAATTTTAAAATCAACGAGGTCCTTAAACTTTAAAATACCAGATTTTAAAAACAGGGAATTAGTATGGTCAAGGTAGCCAGCATGATGAATCATCCTTATGACCCTTTTTTGTAATGTGCAAATCTTTTGTATGCATTTCCCCATACCTCAGCACAGTAGGACAGATACGGATCAATAAGTGCATAATAAAGAATTTTGAGTGATTTCTGATCTAAAAAGTGTTTGGTTTTTCCCAGTATTCCAATGCTTCTGGATACTTTGGAGCACAAATATTTAATATGAGGTTTCCAGCAGAGCTTATGATCAATTAAAACCCCCAGAAACTTAATTTCGTGAACTCTTTCAATTGTTATGTTTTCAATTTCCAAACTCACATCTTGCTTAATTTGACGATTTCCAAATATCATAAACTTTGTTTTGTTCAGGTTTAACGAACGTTGGGGCTCATAAGGAAAGATTACTTCAACTTTGAACTTTCCAAGAAATAAAGAGTTGTTTTGAACATCTAACCCGTAAGCACCCAAGACAGATTAAATCAACCACATGGAACACATGACATTGTTTTCAAAATAGTGTCAAATATTTAAGATCTTACATGTGTCACATTGGGCGTTGAGGGTAAACAAAATATATATTAACATATTTTTTGGTTTAAATTTGTTTTAATATGCTTTGGATTGAATATAAAATGTTAGCTAAATATCATTGAATCAGCCAAATTAACTGATCAGATCATTATTTGTGCATGTCAGTTTTTATTTTTAGGTTAAATTCCTGACGTGACTGATTTGTTATAACGTGACAGTAAGTAGCTCTTTATATCGGTTTCTCCCAGCAGGTTCATTAATCTGGTAAATATTACCTTTAACGATGAAAAACAAGCTTTTTACATTTAGCGTTTCCTTCAGATCTGTCACAAGCTGGAGCAGCCATCTTGGAAAGTTATGGGAACACGGTCACATGACCAAGATGTTCAGGAGTCACTTCATGAGTTATAATCAAGGATGAAGCTGTTTATGGAACTTTCCTTCTGGGTAAAACATCACTGAACGTTACATAAACTTCCCAAGAATTAAAACTAGCAAAAACATAGTTTTGAACATTTAAAACCAAAAATTTGACACCAAATGGGTTTTTATTGTTTATTTTGCGGCATGACGAGAGTTTAATTATACAAACAGAAGAAAGGGAAACTATTGCATTCTTAATATACAAATATTCCGTAGAAACTGAGGTGAGCTAGGAAAGAAATATGGCTGCAGAAGTTTATAAAGTGCAAACGGAAAAGAACACGTTATGGCTTCAACTATCGTAGTAAAATAGAGCCGACGGGTTGAACTCGCGTCTCTGAGGACATTTAGGAATCACACAACGAGGAATCTAAAATATTGCTCCTAAAATGCGTACGCACCTTGTCCTACCCCAGTGCATGCTGGGATAGGCTCCAGCCCTTAACAGGATGAGCAGTTAAAAAGAAATGTCATCAAAACACAAAGAGCTTCAGTTGTGTTGGATTAAATTATGCAAAGACTTCATGAATAAATTAAATTACTGAAAGAAACTTTTAAACTAGTTCTCTGATCTTATGGAGAAAAAGGAACTCTAAAAGCGATTAAAAAGCTTTGCAGAAACATTTTGAACCGGAGAACTGAAAACCGCCTTCAGCAGTTTATTATATTTATTATTGTTTATGGAGCCGGTTTCTACACTTTGAATTAGTGCGCTGAAAGAAAAAACTAAACAAATTGTGACAAAGACGATGTGAAATATTGTTAAAGTTTAAATTTAAACTCAAACTCAGTACTTTTCCCCCGACGGCTGAAACAGAACAGTCATACTTTTTTTTATCAGTTGAAAGGAAATTTAAAAAAAGTTTATTTTGAGGATAGATCCTGTTTGGAAACAAACAGCTGGAACTTCTCATTGGAGACTAAAAACATGTTAAATATCAGCTGTGGGGCTTTTTTTACTTGCAGTCGTTAAATAATAAGACGACTATAAAACCGCCTGGAACCGAGAGAACGTCTTCGCTTGAAATCTGCAGGTCCTTCGGCCACAGAGTTGTTTTATAATCCCAGATCTCTGAGGGGGCTTCCTGTGGGCGGGGCTTGCCTCATGTGGGCGGGGGCCTCCCTCACCCCTCCTTCTGTGGGGAGGGGGCTCTTCGGAGCCGGAGCCGGCTGCTGGTCCTTGGTGGGCGCGTAGAACAGCTCCAGAGGTTTCCTCACCTTCCAGTACTTCTCGTTCACCAACTCCAGCGTCAGAGAACCGTTCAGCGTCTGAGGGCAGAGAGAAGGTTCTGTTGGACCGAGGGGAGAACCCGTACAGACGGAACCTTTAAGGGACCGAGGGGAGAACCCGTACAGACGGGACCTTTAAGGGCCCGAGGGGAGAACCCGTACAGACGGGACCTTTAAGGGCCCGAGGGGAGAACCGTACAGACGGGACCTTTAAGGGCCCGAGGGGAGAACCCGTACAGACGGGACCTTTAAGGGACCGAGGAGAGAACCCGTGCAGACGGAACCTTTAAGGGACCGAGGGGAGAACCCGTGCAGACGGAACCTTTAAGGGACCGAGGGGAGAACCCGTGCAGACGGAACCTTTAAGGGACCGAGGGAGAACCCGTGCAGACGGAACCTTTAAGGGACCGAGGGGAGAACCCGTGCAGACGGAACCTTTAAGGGACCGAGGGGAGAACCCGTACAGACGGGACCTTTAAGGGACCGAGGGGAGAACCCGTACAGACGGAACCTTTAAGGGACCGAGGGGAGAACCCGTGCAGACGGAACCTTTAAGGGACCGAGGGGAGAACCCGTGCAGACGGAACCTTTAAGGACCGAGGGGAGAACCCGTGCAGACGGGACCTTTAAGGGACCGAGGGGAGAACCCGTGCAGACGGAACCTTTAAGGGACTGAGGGGAGAACCCGTACAGACGGAACCTTTAAGGGACCGAGGGGAGAACCCGTGCAGACGGAACCTTTAAGGGACTGAGGGGAGAACCCGTACAGACGGAACCTTTAAGGGACCGAGGGGAGAACCCGTACAGACGGGACCTTTAAGGGACCGAGGGGAGAACCCGTACAGACGGGACCTTTAAGGGACCGAGGGGAGAACCCGTACAGACGGGACTGAGGGGAGAACCCGTACAGACGGGACCTTTAAG
>JBAMJR010000573.1:5000-10000 GCA_038501785.1 Myoxocephalus aenaeus
CTATCTGAGTCTTTATGTTGTTATGATGTCATCCTGACTCTCTGAGTCTTTATGTTGTTATGATGTCATCCTGACTATCTGAGGCTCTTATGTTGTTATGAGTGATGTCATCCTGACTATCTGAGGCTCTTATGTTGTTATGAGTGATGTCATCCTGACTGTCTGAGGCTCTTATGTTGTTATGAGTGATGTCATCCTGACTATCTGAGTCTTTATGTTGTTATGAGTGATGTCATCCTGACTATCTGAGGCTCTTATGTTGTTATGATGTCATCCTGACTATCTGAGTCTTTATGTTGTTATGATGTCATCCTGACTCTCTGAGTCTTTATGTTGTTATGATGTCATCCTGACTATCTGAGGCTCTTATGTTGTTATGAGTGATGTCATCCTGACTATCTGAGGCTCTTATGTTGTTATGAGTGATGTCATCCTGACTGTCTGAGGCTCTTATGTTGTTATGAGTGATGTCATCCTGACTATCTGAGGCTCTTATGTTGTTATGATGTCATCCTGACTATCTGAGTCTTTATGTTGTTATGAGTGATGTCATCCTGACTATCTGAGTCTTTATGTTGTTATGAGTGATGTCATCCTGACTATCTGAGGCTCTTATGTTGTTATGATGTCATCCTGACTATCTGAGTCTTTATGTTGTTATGATGTCATCCTGACTCTCTGAGTCTTTATGTTGTTATGATGTCATCCTGACTGTCTGAGTCTTTATGTTGTTATGATGTCATCCTGACTCTCTGAGTCTTTATGTTGTTATGATGTCATCCTGACTGTCTGAGGCTCTTATGTTGTTATGATGTCATCCTGACTATCTGAGGCTCTTATGTTGTTATGATGTCATCCTGACTATCTGAGTCTTTATGTTGTTATGATGTCATCCTGACTCTCTGAGTCTTTATGTTGTTATGATGTCATCCTGACTGTCTGAGTCTTTATGTTGTTATGAGTGATGTCATCCTGACTGTCTGAGGCTCTTATGTTGTTATGATGTCATCCTGACTATCTGAGGCTCTTATGTTGTTATGATGTCATCCTGACTATCTGAGTCTTTATGTTGTTATGATGTCATCCTGACTCTCTGAGTCTTTATGTTGTTATGATGTCATCCTGACTATCTGAGTCTTTATGTTGTTATGAGTGATGTCATCCTGACTATCTGAGGCTCTTATGTTGTTATGATGTCATCCTGACTGTCTGAGTCTTTATGTTGTTATGATGTCATCCTGACTGTCTGAGTCTTTATGTTGTTATGATGTCATCCTGACTCTCTGAGTCTTTATGTTGTTATGATGTCATCCTGACTGTCTGAGGCTCTTATGTTGTTATGATGTCATCCTGACTATCTGAGGCTCTTATGTTGTTATGATGTCATCCTGACTATCTGAGTCTTTATGTTGTTATGATGTCATCCTGACTCTCTGAGTCTTTATGTTGTTATGATGTCATCCTGACTATCTGAGGCTCTTATGTTGTTATGATGTCATCCTGACTATCTGAGGCTCTTATGTTGTTATGATGTCATCCTGACTATCTGAGGCTCTTATGTTGTTATGATGTCATCCTGACTCTCTGAGTCTTTATGTTGTTATGAGTGATGTCATCCTGACTATCTGAGGCTCTTATGTTGTTATGATGTCATCCTGACTATCTGAGGCTCTTATGTTGTTATGATGTCATCCTGACTGTCTGAGTCTTTATGTTGTTATGAGTGATGTCATCCTGACTATCTGAGGCTCTTATGTTGTTATGATGTCATCCTGACTATCTGAGTCTTTATGTTGTTATGATGTCATCCTGACTCTCTGAGTCTTTATGTTGTTATGATGTCATCCTGACTATCTGAGGCTCTTATGTTGTTATGAGTGATGTCATCCTGACTATCTGAGGCTCTTATGTTGTTATGAGTGATGTCATCCTGACTGTCTGAGGCTCTTATGTTGTTATGAGTGATGTCATCCTGACTATCTGAGTCTTTATGTTGTTATGAGTGATGTCATCCTGACTATCTGAGGCTCTTATGTTGTTATGATGTCATCCTGACTATCTGAGTCTTTATGTTGTTATGATGTCATCCTGACTCTCTGAGTCTTTATGTTGTTATGATGTCATCCTGACTATCTGAGGCTCTTATGTTGTTATGAGTGATGTCATCCTGACTATCTGAGGCTCTTATGTTGTTATGAGTGATGTCATCCTGACTGTCTGAGGCTCTTATGTTGTTATGAGTGATGTCATCCTGACTATCTGAGGCTCTTATGTTGTTATGATGTCATCCTGACTATCTGAGTCTTTATGTTGTTATGAGTGATGTCATCCTGACTATCTGAGTCTTTATGTTGTTATGAGTGATGTCATCCTGACTATCTGAGGCTCTTATGTTGTTATGATGTCATCCTGACTATCTGAGTCTTTATGTTGTTATGATGTCATCCTGACTCTCTGAGTCTTTATGTTGTTATGATGTCATCCTGACTGTCTGAGTCTTTATGTTGTTATGATGTCATCCTGACTCTCTGAGTCTTTATGTTGTTATGATGTCATCCTGACTGTCTGAGGCTCTTATGTTGTTATGATGTCATCCTGACTATCTGAGGCTCTTATGTTGTTATGATGTCATCCTGACTATCTGAGTCTTTATGTTGTTATGATGTCATCCTGACTCTCTGAGTCTTTATGTTGTTATGATGTCATCCTGACTGTCTGAGTCTTTATGTTGTTATGAGTGATGTCATCCTGACTGTCTGAGGCTCTTATGTTGTTATGATGTCATCCTGACTATCTGAGGCTCTTATGTTGTTATGATGTCATCCTGACTATCTGAGTCTTTATGTTGTTATGATGTCATCCTGACTCTCTGAGTCTTTATGTTGTTATGATGTCATCCTGACTATCTGAGTCTTTATGTTGTTATGAGTGATGTCATCCTGACTATCTGAGGCTCTTATGTTGTTATGATGTCATCCTGACTGTCTGAGTCTTTATGTTGTTATGATGTCATCCTGACTGTCTGAGTCTTTATGTTGTTATGATGTCATCCTGACTCTCTGAGTCTTTATGTTGTTATGATGTCATCCTGACTGTCTGAGGCTCTTATGTTGTTATGATGTCATCCTGACTATCTGAGGCTCTTATGTTGTTATGATGTCATCCTGACTATCTGAGTCTTTATGTTGTTATGATGTCATCCTGACTCTCTGAGTCTTTATGTTGTTATGATGTCATCCTGACTATCTGAGGCTCTTATGTTGTTATGATGTCATCCTGACTATCTGAGGCTCTTATGTTGTTATGATGTCATCCTGACTATCTGAGGCTCTTATGTTGTTATGATGTCATCCTGACTCTCTGAGTCTTTATGTTGTTATGAGTGATGTCATCCTGACTATCTGAGGCTCTTATGTTGTTATGATGTCATCCTGACTATCTGAGGCTCTTATGTTGTTATGATGTCATCCTGACTGTCTGAGTCTTTATGTTGTTATGAGTGATGTCATCCTGACTATCTGAGGCTCTTATGTTGTTATGATGTCATCCTGACTCTCTGAGTCTTTATGTTGTTATGAGTGATGTCATCCTGACTATCTGAGGCTCTTATGTTGTTATGATGTCATCCTGACTATCTGAGTCTTTATGTTGTTATGATGTCATCCTGACTGTCTGAGGCTCTTATGTTGTTATGAGTGATGTCATCCTGACTATCTGAGGCTCTTATGTTGTTATGATGTCATCCTGACTATCTGAGTCTTTATGTTGTTATGAGTGATGTCATCCTGACTATCTGAGTCTTTATGTTGTTATGAGTGATGTCATCCTGACTATCTGAGGCTCTTATGTTGTTATGATGTCATCCTGACTATCTGAGTCTTTATGTTGTTATGATGTCATCCTGACTGTCTGAGTCTTTATGTTGTTATGATGTCATCCTGACTGTCTGAGTCTTTATGTTGTTATGATGTCATCCTGACTCTCTGAGTCTTTATGTTGTTATGATGTCATCCTGACTGTCTGAGTCTTTATGTTGTTATGATGTCATCCTGACTGTCTGAGTCTTTATGTTGTTATGATGTCATCCTGACTGTCTGAGGCTCTTATGTTGTTATGATGTCATCCTGACTGTCTGAGGCTCTTATGTTGTTATGATGTCATCCTGACTATCTGAGGCTCTTATGTTGTTATGATGTCATCCTGACTATCTGAGGCTCTTATGTTGTTATGAGTGATGTCATCCTGACTATCTGAGGCTCTTATGTTGTTATGAGTGATGTCATCCTGACTGTCTGAGGCTCTTATGTTGTTATGATGTCATCCTGACTATCTGAGGCTCTTATGTTGTTATGATGTCATCCTGACTATCTGAGGCTCTTATGTTGTTATGAGTGATGTCATCCTGACTGTCTGAGGCTCTTATGTTGTTATGATGTCATCCTGACTGTCTGAGGCTCTTATGTTGTTATGATGTCATCCTGACTATCTGAGGCTCTTATGTTGTTATGAGTGATGTCATCCTGACTATCTGAGGCTCTTATGTTGTTATGATGTCATCCTGACTCTCTGAGGCTCTTATGTTGTTATGAGTGATGTCATCCTGACTGTCTGAGGCTCTTATGTTGTTATGATGTCATCCTGACTATCTGAGGCTCTTATGTTGTTATGAGTGATGTCATCCTGACTGTCTGAGGCTCTTATGTTGTTATGATGTCATCCTGACTATCTGAGGCTCTTATGTTGTTATGAGTGATGTCATCCTGACTATCTGAGGCTCTTATGTTGTTATGATGTCATCCTGACTCTCTGAGGCTCTTATGTTGTTATGAGTGATGTCATCCTGACTGTCTGAGGCTCTTATGTTGTTATGAGTGATGTCATCCTGACTGTCTGAGGCTCTTATGTTGTTATGATGTCATCCTGACTATCTGAGTCTTTATGTTGTTATGATGTCATCCTGACTATCTGAGGCTCTTATGTTGTTATGAGTGATGTCATCC
>JBAMJR010000573.1:15000-30000 GCA_038501785.1 Myoxocephalus aenaeus
GTAATACAGTATTTATACACAGTATTTGCACTTATACTAGTAAAAAGATCAAACTCACGGCTTTGAGCTTTAAACCTGCAGCTTTATGAACTCAACCACGATCAATAACAAGCGCTGCCCTGATTATTGATCCATGTAAAGTAGTTTTTTGTATTCTGTGAAAAACTGAATATTTTACTACTTTTTTTCCAGTCTAAACAATTAACTCAGAAAAAAAGAGATAACACAAAAAAGTACCAGGAAATGAAAACAGTACAACGGGAAAACTGCAATTTGTTCAACTTTATTGAGAAAAAAACCCGATCACAGAGCGATCAGGTGATCAATCGGAGCGATCAGGTGATCAATCGGAGCGATCAGGTGATCGATGAGCCGGTGAGAGCTTGAGTTTCATCTTCAGTGCAAAAGAGGAGAACAGTGTCGTGATGAACTAACGGCTCTCGTCTAAAAACAACAAAACAAGAACGGAATAAAACCAAAAGGCTGTCGTTTATTTTTTTGTATATATATAATATCTCAGCAGCACATGAACCAATCACTGACATGCATTAAATTATTATTATTTACTGTAACAGTTCTCTCTTCAGTCCACTGCGTGTTTTCTTTATTGTTTTGCAGTTGGCACTTTCACAGCTCAGACTCCTCCGTCACCCGCTTCTTTTATTTTACTTTTATTTTGAAAAAAAAAGCAGAGAAAGAAAAAAATAAAATAAGTCAAGAATTTAAAAGCATTTTAGGACCAAAAAAGAAAATTATGAACAAATTGCTGTTATTGGCTGATGAGAGGAGGGGGCGTGGCCACATGAGAAGATCAAACAGTTTATTCCAGCAGTGAGAGAGAAGGAGGAAGAGGAGGAGGAAGAGGAGGGTCACATGGCGTATTTCTGAGTCCAGTCCTGAGCGGTCTTGTTGTACCTGCAGGAGGAAGAAGGTACAGGTGAGTCATCAGCTGTTCACGGGAGAGGAGACGATGCCATGCTGCGCGCCGCGCACACACACACACACACACACACACACACACACACACACACACACACACACACACAAAAAAAGAAAAAAAAACATTCAACAAACTCACTGAATGAAGAAATATTACATTTTTGGGGATATTATAATATTTAAAAAAAAAATTCTGATATCCTACACATTATTTTCAGGATATTTATTCACATTTAATTAAATATATTTTACTCTTATTTTTCAGATATTTGAATCAAGCCTTCTGTATATTTTACAAATTATTCAGATATTTTCCTAAAATATTTAAGATATTTTACTCGTCTGAGATAAACTAATATATTAACTAATATATAGTATTTTAAGCATATAATTATAATGAAGTATTTCCCTTTCCTGCTACCTCGTACTTTTTACTCCCTTTACATTTATCCGATAACTTTAATTACTTTACAGTTAAAGATTTTACATTTAGTTAATAAAATTAAACATATTGTTGATTATTAAACAAAAACATTTCCGTTTGCGACCCAATAAAGAACGAGAACTTTTACTTCTGATACTCGTGTACTTCAACTTATGTCGGAATTTGAATGCAGAACTTTTACTCGTATTTATATTGTACTTTTTTAAAGTTCTTTACGTTTAAATCTGCAATAATTATCTGTCGTCATCACTTCTTTATATTTTGCATGCAGAAAAAAAAAAGAAGAAAAGCTTTCACTGGTTTTTCATGTTTTAGCTTCTTTAAATTCCTGCAGAACATTTTAAACTAAAACTCAGTTTCATAAAATCATCTCCAATATGAGTAATTAAGTGAACATTCAGAATATCATCCCCTGAGAACCGAAGCCGTCCTCTCAGACCTCTTCAGACTCCATTCATAAAAACACACATGTTATCATTCATCATCTAAAGGCTCAAACATGAAGCTCAGCAGCCCAGACTCTCCTGCTGCAAACATGCGCTCAGCAACGTGCTTCAAGGCCAAGTCAGAAACCACGTCGTCAGCTGAGCCGCTCTGCTCCAATCAGACGACGGCCGAGCCGCTCTGCTCCAATCAGACGACGGCCGAGCCGCTCTGCTCCAATCAGACGGCAGCTGAGCTCTTACCCTCACAGCATGGCATACTTCTCTGTCCACTCCCTGGCTAGTCTGCTATACCTGAGACAGACCAGCTGGTTAAGACCTGCAGCTGCTGCGCCAGCACAGACCGTGTACTTTATACTGTGTACCGTGTACTTTATACTGTGTACTTTATACTGAACACCAACATCCAGAGATACAGATATCAAATACTTATCAGTTCATCTCTCATCTGCTCAGTGAAGATGACGGATGATGAAGGTTTTTGCACGTGATTTATAAAGAAAAAGGATCTACAAAGTTGTATTTATTTATATATATATTGTGTAAATTATTGTTTTCATTGATCCTAGACTGTTTACTCGTATTTATTGTCTCTTATTTTGGATGTTTCTATTCACACACACACATATATAAATAAACATAGTCTTAAATGAGGTGGACTCACTTAACAGGGTCTGTTTTGTAGATGCGGGCGATCTCTGGCACTAGCGGGTCGTCGGGGTTCGGGTCACATAACAGAGAACAAATGGACAAAAGGACTGAGGAGAAAGAGACAAACACTTAGACATGAAATCTACTGATGAGCAATAAAACTAAATGACCGCTTTGTGCTACAGGTTTGATTATTGATATAAAAGTTACAACCTCCCAAAACTATAAGATCATTTAATGAGTTTCAACTATCAGCTGATCTGGTTATAATAATTATATATTAATTTAATATTTTATAGAGAACAAATATTCTAATGATGCGTCACGAGAGGACTTTAATGATGATTACTAATAATCATATATAAAAATATATAAATAAATATTAAAAAGATAAACATAAATATATATATATATAAATATTTAAAAATAAATATGTAAATAAATATTTAAAAAATTATATATAAACACTGTATATATGCCTCTGAAGAACAACTTTTTGTGAAGCCTGAACGTGGTTATGAATCTTAATAACATGTTAAAGTGAATGAATCACATCATGTTAAAGTGAATGAATCACATCATGTTAAAGTGAATGAATCACAACATGTTAAAGTGAATGAATCACAACATGTTAAAGTGAATGAATCACAACATGTTAAAGTGAATGAATCACATCATGTTAAAGTGAATGAATCACATGTTAAAGTGAATGAATCACAACATGTTAAAGTGAATGAATCACATCATGTTAAAGTGAATGAATCACATCCTGTTAAAGTGAATGAATCACATCCTGTTAAAGTGAATGAATCACAACATGTTAAAGTGAATGAATCACATGTTAAAGTGAATGAATCACATGTTAAAGTGAATGAATCACAACATGTTAAAGTGAATGAATCACATGTTAAAGTGAATGAATCACATGTTAAAGTGAATGAATCACATGTTAAAGTGAATGAATCACATGTTAAAGTGAATGAATCACATGTTAAAGTGAATGAATCACATGTTAAAGTGAATGAATCACATCATGTTAAAGTGAATGAATCACATGTTAAAGTGAATGAATGAATCACAACATGTTAAAGTGAATGAATGAATCACATCATGTTAAAGTGAATGAATCACATCATGTTAAAGTGAATGAATCACATCATGTTAAAGTGAATGAATCACATGTTAAAGTGAATGAATCACATCATGTTAAAGTGAATGAATCACATCATGTTAAAGTGAATGAATCACATGTTAAAGTGAATGAATGAATCACATCATGTTAAAGTGAATGAATCACATCATGTTAAAGTGAATGAATCACATCATGTTAAAGTGAATGAATCACATGTTAAAGTGAATGAATCACATGTTAAAGTGAATGAATCACATGTTAAAGTGAATGAATCACATGTTAAAGTGAATGAATCACATGTTAAAGTGAATGAATCACATGTTAAAGTGAATGAATCACATCATGTTAAAGTGAATGAATCACATCATGTTAAAGTGAATGAATCACATCATGTTAAAGTGAATGAATCACAACATGTTAAAGTGAATGAATCACATGTTAAAGTGAATGAATCACATGTTAAAGTGAATGAATCACAACATGTTAAAGTGAATGAATCACAACATGTTAAAGTGAATGAATCACAACATGTTAAAGTGAATGAATCACATGTTAAAGTGAATGAATCACATGTTAAAGTGAATGAATCACATCATGTTAAAGTGAATGAATCACATCATGTTAAAGTGAATGAATCACATCATGTTAAAGTGAATGAATCACATCCTGTTAAAGTGAATGAATCACAACATGTTAAAGTGAATGAATCACAACATGTTAAAGTGAATGAATCACATGTTAAAGTGAATGAATCACATGTTAAAGTGAATGAATCACAACATGTTAAAGTGAATGAATCACAACATGTTAAAGTGAATGAATCACATCATGTTAAAGTGAATGAATCACAACATGTTAAAGTGAATGAATCACAACATGTTAAAGTGAATGAATCACAACATGTTAAAGTGAATGAATCACAACATGTTAAAGTGAATGAATCACATGTTAAAGTGAATGAATCACATCATGTTAAAGTGAATGAATCACATCATGTTAAAGTGAATGAATCACATCATGTTAAAGTGAATGAATCACATCATGTTAAAGTGAATGAATCACAACATGTTAAAGTGAATGAATCACAACATGTTAAAGTGAATGAATCACAACATGTTAAAGTGAATGAATCACATCATGTTAAAGTGAATGAATCACAACATGTTAAAGTGAATGAATCACATCATGTTAAAGTGAATGAATCACAACATGTTAAAGTGAATGAATCACAACATGTTAAAGTGAATGAATCACAACATGTTAAAGTGAATGAATCACCATCCTGTTAAAGTGAATGAATCACATCATGTTAAAGTGAATGAATCACAACATGTTAAAGTGAATGAATCACATCATGTTAAAGTGAATGAATCACATCATGTTAAAGTGAATGAATCACCATCCTGTTAAAGTGAATGAATCACAACATGTTAAAGTGAATGAATCACAACATGTTAAAGTGAATGAATCACAACATGTTAAAGTGAATGAATCACATGTTAAAGTGAATGAATCACAACATGTTAAAGTGAATGAATCACATCATGTTAAAGTGAATGAATCACATGTTAAAGTGAATGAATCACATGTTAAAGTGAATGAATCACAACATGTTAAAGTGAATGAATCACATCATGTTAAAGTGAATGAATCACATGTTAAAGTGAATGAATCACATGTTAAAGTGAATGAATCACAACATGTTAAAGTGAATGAATCACATGTTAAAGTGAATGAATCACATCATGTTAAAGTGAATGAATCACATCATGTTAAAGTGAATGAATCACATGTTAAAGTGAATGAATCACATGTTAAAGTGAATGAATCACATGTTAAAGTGAATGAATCACCATCCTGTTAAAGTGAATGAATCACCATCCTGTTAAAGTGAATGAATGAATCTTAACATGTTAAAGTGAATGAATGAATCTTAACATGTTAAAGTGAATGAATGAATCTTAACATGTTAAAGTGAATGAATGAATCTTAACATGTTAAAGTGAATGAATGAATCTTAACATGTTAAAGTGAATGAATGAATCTTAACATGTTAAAGTGAATTAATCACATGTTAAAGTGAATGCGTCGCTCCTCTCACCTTTAGAGATAGTTAATGCAGGAGACCACTGTGATCTCAATATATCCAAGCAGATGCTGCCGTTACTGTTAATATTTGGGTGATAAATTCTTGTTGTGAAGGCGACCTGAAGGAAAAAAAGAGAAGCGGAGAATCAGAGAAGCTTTCCATAAAAACAACATGAACAAACATCTTCTGAAATGTAAACATTAAATCACGTTGTCATATTGCTGATAAAATAGAATTCCAACAGCATCACATAAGATGGTGACGTTTGTTTATTGAAACTTGTATAAAACCACTTGTTTTAAGACATTTAACGTAATAAACAACGTAATAAACAACGTAATAAACAACGTAATAAACGAGTGAGAGGAGCGGCTGACTGACCTTCGGTGGTTTGAAGGGATAATCTGTGGGGAAATGAATAGTCAGGAAAAATACACCGCCCTGATAGGGACTGTCAGGCTGCAGCAGAGGAGACACAACACAGATGTATAAATATACGGGTTATACAGATGTATAAATATACAGGTTATACAGATGTATAAATATACAGGTTATACAGATGTATAAATATACAGGTTATACAGATGTATAAATATACAGGTTATACAGATGTATAAATATACAGGTTATACAGATGTATAAATATACAGGTTATACAGATGTATAAATATACAGGTTATACAGATGTATAAATATACAGGTTATAAAGGATATTTAAATACATTCACGCACCATCACTCCAGAGTTCAGTCTGCATGTAGTTTCATTATCGTTTTAGAAAAGTACTACACATTGTTTTATATACTTTTACTACCAGTTTCTTTCTTTCTAATTAATATATATATATATATATATATATATATATATATATATATATATATATATATATATATATATATATATATATATATATACACACACACCTGTTTAAAGTGTATTCACTTTGCAATCTAAGTAAATATATCAGTGTTATATTATAACTTTTGCACTATTCTACAGCTAAGCCTTCGATCCTTCACATGTCCAAGTTATAGTTTCCTCTCAGGATTGTTGGTCTGTGTTTATGTACTTCATGTGCAGTACTTTGTCATAAAGAACCTCGTGAAAACTTCACTTTGAACTCCAGTTAAAAAGTAACCGCTTGTTTAATCTCCTGATGTCGTGAGGAAACCATTAAATATAAAAAGAGGTTTGATACTTACAGGCCCCATAATAGTAGCTTGCCAATGAAACACTGAGGGGAGAAAACAAAACAAAGTAAATGTGCTGAGTCAGACACACACACACACACACACACACACACACACACACACACACACAGAATGTGTCAGAAACCCAAAAGCTCTCACTGTCTTCCCCGACGGGTCCGGCGGAGCACTGAGCCGGAGGATCTCTGGACAGATCGGTCAGCTCCTGAAGACGAGGAGAAGAGAAAGTAAAACCAGGACTTTAGTCTGGAAACAAGAGAAGGTTCATAAAGAATGTTCACAACACAACGGCCTCTTCAGGCTGCAGCAGCCACAGCTCTAGAGATCCGGCTGCTTGGTTTGGGATTTCGTTCTCTTGGACCGGTTCCTGTTTGAAAACAGCAGCTGATCTCCCCTCAGACGGGAAGTTTAACCTCGAGTTTAAAAGGCTTGAACACAAGTTTTAAAGGCTTGAACACGAGTTTAAAGGTTTGAACACGAGTTTAAAGGATTGAACACGAGTTTTAAAGGCTTGAACACGAGTTTAAAAGGATTGAACACGAGTTTAAAAGGCTTGAACACAAGTTTAAAAGGTTTGAACACAAGTTTAAAAGGTTTGAACACAAGTTTAAAAGGTTTGAACACAAGTTTAAAAGGATTGAACACGAGTTTAAAAGGATTGAACACGAGTTTAAAAGGATTGAACACGAGTTTAAAAGGATTGAACACGAGTTTTAAAGGATTGAACACGAGTTTTAAAGGATTGAACACGAGTTTTAAAGAATTGAACACGAGTTTTAAAGAATTGAACACGAGTTTTAAAGAATTGAACACGAGTTTTAAAGAATTGAACACGAGTTTTAAAGGATTGAACACGAGTTTTAAAGGATTGAACACGAGGTTTAAAGGATTGAACACGAGTTTTAAAGGATTGAACACGAGTTTTAAAGGATTGAACACGAGTTTTAAAGGATTGAACACGAGTTTTAAAGGATTGAACACGAGTTTTAAAGGATTGAACACGAGTTTTAAAGGTTTGAACACGAGTTTAAAAGGTTTGAACACGAGTTTAAAAGGTTTGAACACGAGTTTAAAAGGTTTGAACACGAGTTTAAAAGGTTTGAACACGAGTTTAAAAGGTTTGAACACGAGTTTAAAAGGTTTGAACACGAGTTTTAAAGGATTGAACACGAGTTTAAAAGGATTGAACACGAGTTTAAAAGGTTTGAACACGAGTTTAAAAGGTTTGAACACGAGTTTAAAAGGTTTGAACACGAGTTTAAAGGTTTGAACACGAGTTTAAAAGGTTTGAACACGAGTTTAAAAGGTTTGAACACGAGTTTTAAAGGTTTGAACACGAGTTTAAAAGGATTAAACACGAGTTTTAAAGGTTTGAACACGAGTTTTAAAGGTTTGAACACGAGTTTTAAAGGATTGAACACGAGTTCAAAAGGTTTGAACACGAGTTTTAAAGGTTTGAACACGAGTTTAAAAGATTAAACACCCGACAGTCAGAGAAAGATCACCAAAAAACAAGTTGAGTTCAGAGAAGACAGAACTCAAATCATCCCAAAAGTCAGATTCATAAAAGATTATAGTATTTATAAGGGAGAAACAATAAATATATATACAACAAACAATATAGTCTAAAATAAATAATACTGACGCCAGTGCAAAAATAGAATATCAATAAGAGGAAGCTGTGTATAAATGTACATGTTCTATCTTTTTGAGTCAGCTCGACTCAATAATAATAATAAGTTTTGGAGTCAGACGTATTTATATAAATTGTGCATCGAGCACATCGGACTGATCTTTAAAAACATGAATGGTAATATTAATATATATATATATTTTATTTTTATTTTTTTCTTCTTACATTTATTTTGGTTTTTAAACAGTTCTGCTGCTTGGTTGACTCCATTCTTCTGGTTAGCGCTCGCTAAAAGCTACCAAAGGACACCGAGGTGTATGGAGACCAGTATTGAATGGAGACCAGTACGGAGACCAGTACGGAGACCAGTATTGAATGGAGACCAGTACGGAGACCAGTATTGAGGCGAGTATCTTCACTGGCTTCAGCACTACAGCCGCATACAGACAGCAGCGGTGGTTAATCTAAGACCTTTCAGCGCCACAAAAGTGAAAGCACAGCCCGTCCGGTGTCGTCTCAGTCCCACCAAAGATAGAGATGTAGATAGAGATATATATATATATATATATATTTTAGGATTATGTGTAATTTCTGCCTCTGCTGGTATAGTAACTCGTAACGTTGGTGTTTTGTCATCAGTAGAAGTTGTTCTTTGCCTCACACCGATGGAAAACAGTACATTTAACAGCGATCTTCACCGATACTCCAACGGTTAAATAAATCCACGTCGGAACCATTTTAAGTCCTTCAGTTAAGATACTGAACACAGGAACTCGTTTGATTCCGATCATTCGTTTTGTTTTTAAACCGACAGCGGCGGGAACCCGAAGAGACGTTTTATCTCCCGTGTGAACGCACATTAAACACAAACCGACACACACACACACGCACACGCGTGTTGTCACCGACGTGAGAGCAGACCGACTATTTTTACTCGGCGGACAGAAGAGCCGGGAGTCCGGATCGGGATCCACCCGGCTGCTTACCGGACCCGGGTTGTGTTTCAGGTCCGCCTGGAGCCAAACCGGCTGTGTGTGCGTTGGTATGCGACACACACACACACGCAGACACACACACACACACACACGCAGCTCATCTTTCAGATCCGACTTGAGTTCGGGAGGCGAGAAACCGGTCAGGAATTCAGACAGAAGCAGCTGAGAGACACACCGCTCAGACTATTTTACTGAAGGTATTAAACATATTTTACTAGTTTAATTTGTCAACGTTTATGAAAAGAAGCGTTGAACTATTCTGTACCGGCGTTGCGGTACAGAATAGTTCGACGCTTCTTTTCATAACATTGACATTTTAATTATATTAACATTAAAATGTGTATTTTTTTATTGTTTAAAACATGAACGTTGTGACTACGGTCAGGAACTGAAACCTGCCGCTGTGCGTCATAAACACGTCTGTTTTGTGTTATTAATAATTCCCGTCACTGCCAGCAGGGGGAGACAAAAGCTCTGCACAAAGTGCCAGACACTAAAACAAAACAGTTATATTTTATTGACGCGTTTGCTTCCCTGTATCTTTTTGCGTATCGTACAAATAATACAGATTATTATATAGTTATACATTATTGTATACACTGTGGGAAGCAAACAACTGTTCGGCTTCTGTCGTTTTGGTTTTAGTCGGCTGACTTCTTCAGTTTTCTCATTCTGATGACGCGTTTATCGGAAACTTCTCTGGAAAACTCAAGATTATTAACCAGCAAAATAAATTACATTTTACTATGAAGCACGTCATCTTGGTCTCAAACCACGTGATGAAGTGTGTAAAAGTAACGGTAACTAGAAAGTAATAGTAATGTGTTTTATTATGCAGGAGCAGAAAGACTCCATGGATGTTTTTTTTATATAAAGTACCACACTTTGGGTTTAAGTTCGCTGTGTAAAGAACAATAAGAAGTATTTAGAAACTCCTAAACGGGTCAATACTCATTAATCTGAACCACCAACAAAATATCAAACTTAAGAGCGGCGACCACCGTTTCATAATTAATTCATAAGACAATCTTAAGTAGCTCAAAAATATTTTAAAATGTCCAAGATCACATCAAATTAATATGAATTAATTAAAATGCTCACATTTGAGCAGCTGGAACGAGTGAATGTTTGGAAAAAGTTGCAACGTTATTTTTCCCAATCGACTAATTGATTAATTGACGTTTGCTTTGGAAGTAAAGAAAACAAGAAGACCACAAATCATTATGATGGTAAATATGAGAAATTATTCACATGAAATATTGTGTTCGTCCCTCTGGGTTAAGAATACTTTCAGGTTTCAGTGCCGATGTTTTTAACTTTAACTTCAGAAAAACAGAAACCTACGAGCCCAAAGTAAATCTGTACCTCCTTTATACAGATTATTTATTTATGAGTTTTTATCTAACAACAAAGACTAAAGATGGTCGTCATATTTTATCCTCTTGGTTCTCAAACTTCTGGCAAAGTGTGAAACATACAGTTGATACGATTCAATTTGATTATTTATTATCTTTCAATGGAATCGCATCGTGATGAAATCAGACGGCAAAATATCCCGACACATAAATACATCGTCTAAATTGGTATAATTTTTTTTTTAAAGAGCATATACCAACTTTACTCTTTTAACACGTGTAAATATATGGAAATATTAATATTTTCCCCTGTAAATTCACTTTACACTGTTCTTTATTAAATGAGAAAATACTCTGTTTTAATTCACATTCATCTTTACTGATGTGGTTATTTCACAGACGTATTATTAAACTAACAGAACAGTTTAACTAGTTAACAATACAACAGTAATGTGTGATGTATATTGTTAGATATGACATGTCTTATACTGAGGTATAATATGTTGTCCGTACTTCTTCCACCATTAAGTCTTTAACTATTAAAATAAACATATGTGATATTATAACTCAAAATATTGTGGCTTTTGAGTGAATCATTACTTTTACCATCTCCCTGTAAAAATATAAAAAACACAGGAACTTCTTATAAAATTACAATGTACTTATTGTAATAATCAATCATGAAGTATTACATCAGAGTACTACGTGTACTCATAAGATGAGGGTAGATAATTAAGTCATAATATTACAAACACAAGACTACAGATATAAAGTTGTGTTTTTTAAGGGAAAAAAAAGTTTGCCTTAAGTAAAAATATTCGATTTAGTTAACATTTCAATCCAAAACATTTATTGGGAGGAAAAAGTATTCAAATATTATTTAAATAAATTACTTTACTTACTTTTTGTTCAGTAAAACTATAAAAACAGGGCTCGTGCTTTAAATAATCGAGCCATAATATTTTATCATTTAGTAAAATCATACGACTACAAATATACAGTTGTGTGTTTTGTTTTTTGCCTCAAGTAAAAATATTAGATTTAGTTCATATTTATTTAAAAAAAAGCAGTAATATTTCTTGAATTAATTAGTATGAGGAAAATACAACACGTGTCTGGTAATATTAAAAGGACAGTCTTTAAATAACATAATATATATATATATATATATATATATATATAAACAATGACTTTGCCTTAAGTAAAATTATTAAATGTAGTTAATATTTCAATCCAAAACATTTATTGGAGTAAAAAGCATTAATATGTATTGCATTAATTATTATGAGAACAATAGTACAGTCTTTTAAATCACGTAATACAACGACTTCTTGTCATTATATCACGATATTATTATATTGTATTCATGTTTATTTAAAAATAAATAAAAAATGAGTTTTCCTACTTTTCCTGAAGTAGAACTATAAATACAAGGCTCGTGCTTTAAACTCTACATTCGCATTAGCCTCACTTCCCTTCAGCAGAAACGATAAATAAAGAGTTCCTTCCACCGACTAACCGACCGAAACGGAACCGACGAGCGTGGTCAAAATAAAGATGGTGTCAGAGAAATGACTGTACAGTTATTTTAATGGAACACTGCGAGGCCCGCAGCCGAGCCAAACACCGGGGGAGGGTTACGGTTCATGAAGAAGAACACATAAAACACCTCAGTAAGAGTCTGGACGGGGAAACGAACCCAACACGGAAACACGAGCCGTTTAAATAAATGAGAGGAACCCCGGGAGTTAAAAGAAAAAGCCCCGGTTAGAAAAAGCCAACCGTCGTGTCATCGGTGCTTGAGCTAGCTAATAGCTGCAAGCTAACGTTAGCTTGCAGCTATTAGCTAGCTCAGCAGCGGCTAGCTTAAGAGGAAGCCAGAAGCGGTAAACTGGTCGTAATTACACGCGGGGAGGAGGATGAATATAAAGAGAAGTCAGTTACCTTCGTGATTCGTTTTAAAGCCATTGTGTCTGCGTAAAGGGACCGGCTGTCGAGGTGGAGGAGTTGGAGGAGGAGTGGAGGAGGAGGAGGAGGCCAGCTAGGTGGCGCTAACTAACTAGCATCTAGGACGTCGCTAGCCGTTGTAGTCTTAGCTGTAGCTATGCGACGGGCTCAGAACTACAACTGGGTTCTGGTGCTGTTGTTGTTAAATCGGGCTTTTACAGCTCAGGTCTCGGAGACCGGACTCTCCAGCAACACGTCAGCCCCGACGTTCAGGCTGACACTCGAATAAAGGACCGACCGCAGCGGCTCAAAATGTCTTCCGTTCCTCTCAGAGAGCAGCTGTCAGAGGACCGGCAGCAGGAGGTCTCACTCCGACGCGGTTTACAGGCACCGAAAAAAAACGACGCCCAACAACATGGTGGCAGGAACAGCTAGTTGTATTTATTGATTTATGTATTATTATGTATCATTATTTATATTAGTACTATTAGTATTGTTATCATGATAATTACCTTTATTAATATTATCATCATTATTATGATAAATGACGAGTAACTTATTCCAAACCAAATACATAAATACTTACTATGTATATATAAATATATTGATGCTTTCAATGCAATGTATGGAAGCCCGTTTCCGCACAAAATAAATAAATAATTATCATAATAAAAAGTCAAAATTATGACATGAAAGAAAGTTATGAGATAATAAAGTCATAATTATGAGATAATAAAGTCGAAATTATGACTTTTTATCTCATAATTTCGACTTTATTATCTCATGACTTTATTTTTCTTCTTTTTTTCTCAGAAACGGGCTTCCATAGTAATGTGAGAGTATAAGTATGATGTATATTACTGCAACATTGAAGAACTACTGTAAACTACCTTAAACTATAAAGTTGTTTTTCTCAGTTCAAGGTTCTTTTTTTTTTTTTGCACAGTAAAATGCACACAGAAAATGTATAAACACATTAAAATATTGAAATAAAAAGATCCAACATTTCATTTATCTGTGGTTTTACAGCAGCAAAATATTATTTTAATTAGTTAAATTATACACATTGTCTTTATCAGTTAGAGGGACACGATATTTACTGCATTTAATTTGTATCGACCACACATTTAGATTATTCTGTATTTACTAAAACTATGTATATTACTGCAAAAAAGTACAAGCCCTGTTCAACTGTATTGTTTTGTTTAGCTTTAATTTGTACAAATATTTAAAATAGAATAAACAATTAAATCAAACCTAGTATATATAATTAAATAGTATGTAATACAAGTTATATGTGTATTTTTAGGAGAACATCGCAGTACTTCCTGCAGACTTTCTTTCAAAACACAGGGACAAATTTGTAGTACATGACACTAATCAATTAATTTATTTGCAGGTATAAATAAACAGACTTAACAAAAGTGTATATATATATATATATAAAAAAAAAACTTTATTTAAAAAATAACAACCAATGAAAAGCTGGTGTTGAACTGTACAGTGCCGGGCAAAGATATAAATATCAGAGGAGCTTTGGTTTCACACTGAAAAGAGACTACAACTCCTCACAGCTCTGGACTTCTTTTCCCACAATGCCTTGCAGGTCGCCCTCCGCCTCCAGTCTTTGTGCTCAAACTTATCATTTATCTTTTCATAGGAAGACAGAAAGAAACGACCGAAAATACATGAAAAACATTAGTTTTTTTAAACAAGTTCATGAGTTTCTGTTTTTATGAGGAATTTTTTTTTTCTTTCAGTTTTGAGATGGACAACAAAATAAAAAAAGCCCTTAATTAAAAATGAAAAAACACTCAACAGATTTCTTAAAAACGTGAACGTTTAAAAAGAGTTTCAACAGTTTTTTAAAATCGGTCTTAAGACAATGTTCAGAGTCGTTTGTGATGATTCCTCCTGTTCATACTGACGGAAAAGATCTAATAATCATCATAAGTCCAGGACCACAGCGCTGCCGTAATACAGTTTATAATGTTTGTGATGAACAGAAACGTGTCCAATAAATTATAAGTTAATTATCACTGAGCTCTGAGTTACATGTGGAGTTGTCCTGCAGAATATTAGAATATTAGAAACACGTGAGACAACTTCCCCTTTAATAAATCAAGAGAAGTAGAGTCACGTTCAAGACCAGAACCAGAACCA
>JBAMJR010000573.1:35000-45000 GCA_038501785.1 Myoxocephalus aenaeus
CTAAGCTAAGCAAGGCTAAGCGCGTCCAGGTGTGTGTACCTGCAGCCATCAGAAGAGCCGTCAGCTTCACGGAGCCCCGCCCTGCAGCGACGTGGAGGGGGGTGGAGCCATTGAAGGTGAAGCAGTCCACCTCAGCGTTTCCCTGACGACAGAAAGCACCACCGTTAGATCTTACTGGGGACACCTGACCAGTACACCAGTAGACCAGTACACCAGTACACCAGTACACCAGTTCACCAGTACACCAGTACACCAGTACACCAGTACACCAGTAGACCAGTTCACCAGTAGACCAGTACACCAGTAGACCAGTAGACCAGTTCACCAGTACACCAGTACACCAGTACACCAGTACACCAGTAGACCAGTACACCAGTACACCAGTACACCAGTAGACCAGTACACCAGTACACCAGTACACCAGTACACCAGTACACCAGTACACCAGTAGACCAGTAGACCAGTAGACCAGTACACCAGTAGACCAGTTCACCAGTAGACCAGTACACCAGTAGACCAGTAGACCAGTTCACCAGTACACCAGTACACCAGTACACCAGTACACCAGTACACCAGTAGACCAGTACACCAGTACACCAGTACACCAGTAGACCAGTAGACCAGTACACCAGTAGACCAGTAGACCAGTACACCAGTACACCAGTACACCAGTACACCAGTACACCAGTAGACCAGTAGACCAGTAGACCAGTAGACCAGTAGACCAGTACACCAGTACACCAGTAGACCAGTAGACCAGTAGACCAGTACACCAGTACACCAGTACACCAGTAGACCAGTAGACCAGTAGACCAGTAGACCAGTACACCAGTAGACCAGTACACCAGTACACCAGTACACCAGTAGACCAGTAGACCAGTAGACCAGTACACCAGTACACCAGTAGACCAGTACACCAGTACACCAGTACACCAGTACACCAGTAGACCAGTAGACCAGTACACCAGTACACCAGTACACCAGTACACCAGTAGACCAGTAAACCAGTACACCAGTACACCAGTACACCAGTACACCAGTACACCAGTAGACCAGTAGACCAGTTCACCAGTAGACCAGTAGACCAGTACACCAGTAGACCAGTAGACCAGTAGACCAGTTCACCAGTAGACCAGTACACCAGTAGACCAGTAGACCAGTACACCAGTAGACCAGTACACCAGTTCACCAGTACACCAGTACACCAGTAGACCAGTAGACCAGTACACCAGTACATCAGTACACCAGTAGACCAGTAGACCAGTTCACCAGTACACCAGTAGACCAGTAGACCAGTACACCAGTAGACCAGTACACCAGTAGACCAGTACACCAGTAGACCAGTACACCAGTACACCAGTAGACCAGTAGACCAGTTCACCAGTAGACCAGTACACCAGTAGACCAGTACACCAGTAGACCAGTAGACCAGTAGACCAGTAGACCAGTACACCAGTACACCAGTTCACCAGTTCACCAGTAGACCAGTAGACCAGTACACCAGTACACCAGTACACCAGTAGACCAGTAGACCAGTACACCAGTACACCAGTAGACCAGTACACCAGTACACCAGTTCACCAGTACACCAGTAGACCAGTACACCAGTACACCAGTAGACCAGTACACCAGTACACCAGTACACCAGTACACCAGTAGACCAGTACACCAGTACACCAGTTCACCAGTACACCAGTTCACCAGTAGACCAGTAGTCCGGTCCGTACCTCCAGCAGCAGGCAGCCGGCCAGCGACACGTTGTCCCCCTCGGTGGCGAGGTGCAGGGCGGTGCGTCCGCCGCCGCGCTCCTGCGCCTCCACGCTGGCTCCGCCCACCAGCAGCTCCCGCAGAGAAGACAGCTGATTGGCCAGGACGGCCAGGTGGATCGCACACAGACCTGTGGAGACACGCCGGACGTTTGTACACGCTTTCTGTGTGCGTGTGTGTGTGTGTGTGTGTGTGTGTGTGTGTGTGTGTGTGTGTGTGTGTGTGTGTACCTGCTGTGTTGGTGTGGTCCAGCAGCTCTCTCATCTCTCTGTGCTGCAGTAGAACCTGCACTATCCCTCCCCCTCCTCCCCCTCCTCCTCCTCCTCCTCCTCCTCCCCCTCCTCCCCCTCCTCCTTCTCCCAGCCGGGACGCCAGGTGGAGCGCCGTGTTGCCATGACGATCCGTCAGAGTTGGGTCGGCGCCGGCCAATAGCAGCGCTTCCACCGCCTCCCTCTGCTGGGTGATCACGGCCAGGTGCAAAGGAGTCTGGGATACATGGAGGAATGGTAAATGGACCCGTACTTGTAGAGCGCCTTTAACACGACATGACATCATTCACCCTTTCACACTCTGGTGAGAGGAGCACCATGAAGGAGCCTCATCACATCATTCACCCATTCACACTCTGGTGAGAGGAGCACCATGAAGGAGCCTCATCACATCATTCACCCATTCACACTCTGGTGAGAGGAGCACCATGAAGGAGCCTCATCACATCGTCACCCTTTCACACTCTGATGAGAGGAGCACCATGAAGGAGCCTCATCACATCGTCACCCATTCACACTCTGGTGAGAGGAGCACCATGAAGGAGCCTCATCAGATCGTCACCCATTCACACTCTGGTGAGAGGAGCACCATGAAGGAGCCTCATCAGATCGTCACCCATTCACACTCTGGTGAGAGGAGCACCATGAAGGAGCCTCATCAGATCGTCACCCATTCACACTCTGGTGAGAGGAGCACCATGAAGGAGCCTCATCAGATCGTCACCCATTCACACTCTGGTGAGAGGAGCACCATGAAGGAGCCTCATCACATCGTCACCCATTCACACACCATAGAACAGCTACGGGAGACATGTAGGGTTCAGTGTCTCGCTCAAGGACACATCCACATGGTTAGCGGAGCCGGGGATCGAACCGTCGATCCTCTGATTGAAGGACGACCTGCTCACCACTGAGCCACAATGCTTCCTCTTATAGTATAGCTTCCTTGATCCCTAACTAGTGAGCTTCCTTGATCCCTAACTAGTGAGCTTCCTTGATCCCTAACTAGTACGCTTCCTTGATCCCTAACTAGAAAGATTCCTTGATCCCTAGTATGCTTCCTTGATCCCTACCTAGAAAGCTTCCTTAGTCCCTAACTAGTGAGCTTCCTTGATCCCTAACTAGTATGCTTCCTTAGTCCCTAACTAGTATGCTTCCTTAGTCCCTAACTAGTAAGCTTACTTTATTCCTAACTAGTAAGCTTACTTGATCCCTAACTAGTAAGCTTCCTTGATCCCTAACTAGTATGCTTCCTTGATCCCTAACTAGTATGCTTCCTTGATCCCTAACTAGTATGCTTCCTTGATCCCTAACTAGTATGCTTCCTTGATCCCTAACTAGTGAGCTTACTTGATCCCTAACTAGTAAGCTTCCTTGATCCCTAACTAGTATGCTTCCTTGATCCCTAACTAGTATGCTTCCTTGATCCCTAACTAGTATGCTTCCTTGATCCCTAACTAGTGAGCTTACTTGATCCCTAACTAGTAAGCTTTCTTTATCCCTAACTAGTGAGCTTACTTGCTCCCTAATTAGTATGCTTCCTTGATCCCTAACTAGTATGCTTCCTTGATCCCTAACTAGTGAGCTTACTTGATCCCTAACTAGTATGCTTCCTTGATCCCTAACTAGTGAGCTTACTTGATCCCTAACTAGTATGTTTCCTTGATCCCTAACTAGAAAGCTTACTTGATCCCTAACTAGTAAGCTTCCTTGATCCCTAACTAGTAAGTAAGCTTACTCGACATTTTCTCCTGACGGAGGTCATTTCCTTGTTTCCTAACAAGAAAACTGCTTCCTGCTTCCTAAGTAGGTCTCTTTATTCCACCTTCTCTCACTCGCTTCCTTCTTATCTCCCTTAACAGAAAGCCGCCTTTCTTGCACCCAGACAAGGAAGCATCCTTTTTTCCTTATCAAGGTTGTTTCCTTGTTGTTAAACTAGAAAACATCTTCCCTCCTAGCTTCCTTAGTGCTTGTTCTCCCTCTCAATCAGAGAGCTTCAGTCTATCATGTATGTTTTCTCTTCTTGAAGTAGGATGCATCCTTGCTGCTAGGAAACTGTTCTGCTGAAAATGTTGATTTCAGCAGAAAAGGGGCGGAGCTTGAGGAGGTGAGTACCTGGTAGAGGTGGTTCCTCATGTTGAGCACCTCCTCTCCAGGCAGAGCAGAGACCACCTGCGTCAGACTCTTCAGCGCCTCCTGCTGGCTGTGGAGGACTGCCAGGTGCAGCCCACTAAGAGGCGAAAACAGAGGAGGAGAATTAAAGGAACGACTCAATACTTCACCGGACAGAACTTTCACGAGAGCCTGGTGAGAAGCGGTGTGTTTGTGTGTGTGTGCTTCACTGACGTGTCTCCGTCCTCGTCCTGCGCCGCCATCAGCTGACGCTGAGCAGCCAGCAGGTACGCCGAGTCGCCCGTGACCGAGTACCGAAACAGAGCCTCCAGCTGGGCGCCGCTCTCATCTGCGTCACACACAGAAAGATCATTCGTTAAAAAAAAATAAAGTTAAATGTATTTTGTATGCAACAAGAACAAACAAAGTATAAAAAAACACATTTAAAAAGCAGAGAAATGTTGTTTGTTTGTATTTATGTTTCATGTTACTGGGTAGAAATACATTTGAGAAAATAAACTTTTCATCTATTTAGCTGCCGTCACGTCGATTGCAATCATAAATAAAAGTAAAAAATATATATATATATATATATATTAAACTGAGAGAAAAAACTTATAGAAACCCACAAGAATATAATATAATATGTGCATGCTTTAATCATGCACTATTACTTTTTTTATTTATGGTTTCTATTTGTCAGCATTACTTCTTTTATACTGAATAAATATTACTCTATTGTTCATATATATATATTTATTTTTTCATTATATTGTTCCTTTGTTGTCATCTTTGATGGATGTCTGGCACAATCATTATTTTCCGGGATAAATAAAGTTAAATCTGATCTTATCGCTGAATATTTAGCAGTTAATTGTGACTGAGATATAAAGAACAAATCTTTGTCACAGCTCACATTGTGTGTATTAGATGTGTACCTTCAGGCTCCTCCACGCTGACCCCTCCCTCCTCAGTCCTCTCCCCCGCCTCCAGGCCTCCTGGCCGGGCCGCAGCTCTCAGCGCGACCCCCGGCCCCGAGTCGTCGTCTGGATCGCTGTCGTCTGCCGCGTCGCCATGTTGTTTCTTCTCTCCGTGTTTGATGCCGCCTCCTTCTCCTCCTTCTCCTCCTCCTCCCAGACCAGCTGAGTATCCTGTGGAGAAACCTCCGCCTCCTCCTACTCCTCCGCCATAGTTGTAGGTAGTGAAGCTCTGGAAGTAACCTGATGGACGAATCAAACGCACCCACAACATAAGAGTTGCAGTGACTTTCCAGGTTTTCCAGGTGTGTGGAAACCCAGGCTTAATTTACCTCCTCCTCCTGCAGAGCCAGGACCTCCACCTGCAGCCGGACCTCCTCCTCCAGGGTACAGACTTCCACCTCCTCCATGGCCGCTGAAGTCCTGGAAGTTTGGCAACGTCTTCTGTCTCTTCCTCTGCACCTCCTCCTTGTCTGGACACACAGGTACATGTATAGGAGCACAGGTGAGCTACCTGCGATCACCTGACAATTATCCATACCTGTGATCTGAGGGTGGAGCTACCTGACCTACCTATGATCTGAGGGTGGAGCTACCTGACTTACCTATGATCTGAGGGTGGAGCTACCTGACATACCTATGATCTGAGGGTGGAGCTACCTGACTTACCTATGATCTGAGGGTGGAGCTACCTGACTTACCTATGATCTGAAGGTGGAGCTACCTGACATACCTATGATCTGAAGGTGGATCTACCTGACATACCTATGATCTGAGGGTGGAGCTACATGACCTACCTATGATCTGAGGGTGGAGCTACCTGACATACCTATGATCTGAGGGTGGAGCTACATGACCTACCTATGATCTGAGGGTGGAGCTACCTGACTTACCTATGATCTGAAGGTGGAGCTACCTGACATACCTATGATCTGAAGGTGGATCTACCTGACATACCTATGATCTGAGGGTGGAGCTACATGACCTACCTATGATCTGAGGGTGGAGCTACCTGACATACCTATGATCTGAAGGTGGATCTACATGACATACCTATGATCTGAAGGTGGATCTACCTGACATACCTATGATCTGAGGGTGGATCTACCTGACCTACCTATGATCTGAGGGTGGATCTACCTGACCTACCTATGATCTGAGGGTGGATCTACCTGACATACCTATGATCTGAAGGTGGATCTACCTGACATACCTATGATCTGAAGGTGGAGCTACCTGACATACCTATGATCTGAGGGTGGATCTACCTGACCTACCTATGATCTGAGGGTGGATCTACCTGACCTACCTATGATCTGAAGGTGGATCTACCTGACCTACCTATGATCTGAGGGTGGATCTACCTGACATACCTATGATCTGAAGGTGGATCTACCTGACATACCTATGATCTGAAGGTGGATCTACCTGACATACCTATGATCTGAGGGTGGATCTACCTGACCTACCTATGATCTGAAGGTGGAGCTACCTGACATACCTATGATCTGAGGGTGGTAGGTGAAGGGTTTGGGATCGCTGGTCTCGTTGTCAGACTTCCTCTTCAGCTGGACGAACACAGACGTCGGTTTCTGAAGGTTCTGGTCTCGATACTTCGGAGTCTTGAACACGATGGCGAACTGACGGCAGAGAACACCCGTCCCGGTTACAAGTACTACTGGTACAATTACAGCTGATACTACTTAAAGTACTATGAGGAACTTTCACGTGGTGGTGGTGATTCTGGCGCCCCCTCTGGACGACAGTGGTAGTGTCTCTGAGCACCAGGGTCATTTAGACCTGGGTCTCGAGCAGCGTGGTGACCCAATATTCATTTACTAATATTCATTTACTACAACATCTATTCATTCCTTTTAATTAGATTAATATAACTCACAACTAGTACTACTCATGTGACTAGTATTAACAGTAGTACTACTAACTCCTTGTACCTGTCTGTGGACGTCTGTAGGGGAGAAATCTCCCAGAGCCTCCCAGGTCACCCCCGAGTTGTCTTCTTCATAGAACCGAACCTGGATGTCATCTAGAAACACACACACACACACACACACACACACACACACACACACACACACACACACCCCATTTGAATGAAATACGTCAACTAAACTTATTCTTAATATAACATCATCTACACGTTGTGTCGAGTTCATTATTTGGCTCTTTATTATATTATTATGTGTTGAAACACTGAGAAACTGCCCGGCGTCAGTAGATTGACTTTAATTATAACGCTGTGTACTGGTTTTCACTGTTATGTCATCTTTTTTTAAATATTGTTATTGCTTTACTGTGCTTTTTAAGTACCTTTTAAAGTGCTGTACAAATAAAATGCACTATTTCCAGCTGTTTCCAGCTGTGTAAAGTGTTTTACCGATACTGAAAGTAAAAAAGGAATTAGACGTCGTAGCAGTGGTTTTATATCACGGCTATGAACCAATCAGATTGCATGATTTGTGCCTCGTTTTTTTATATTAAGTTCAAAAGCAGTCCCATCTGTGAGGAGGATTTAACACAAACCCTCCAGCAGGTGGCGACGTCAGCTGACGCAACACTTCATTCATACACTCGTGACATCACTGCGTCGTTGTGAAAGTAGAGAATCAAAGCCGTGACTGAGCTTTGGGGTTTTGTGTATAAATGTGTTTCCGCGTCGCTGTCTCTTTAAATCCCGCCTCACCTTTCTGGACTTTGTCACAGAGCAGGTAGACCTCCTCTCCTCCGCTCACGCAGCCGGCAGTTCGATCCATCCTCACGATCTTCAGGTTGGAAGCGTTCGGAGCCTCTGAGGGGAGGAACACAGAGAACACAGCGTGGTCGGTCAGTGGAGAGGACGAGGGTTCGATTCCCGGTCACGAAAAAAAACAAGCTTTTTTTTCTCTGAACTGCATCTTAGACTCTAGAAATCTTTACTGTACAGTGTGATAAATATGATCTACTGCAGTGATGCAGAGTATTAATGCAGCTTTAGTAGAAGATGTATCGCCTCTCGATTGTATTTCTCGGTTGTACTTCACCATTTTTATTGTGTGAAAGCAAAAATGTGTGTCGTAAGGTCACAGTGACCTTTGACCCCCAAAATCTAATTATTTAATCCTTGAGTCCAAGTGGATGATTGAGCCGAATTAGAAGAAATTCTCTCAAGTGCTCCTGAGATATCTCGTTCACGAGAATGGGACAGATGGACGGCTGGAAGGAAGGACGGAAAGAAGGAAGACTGGAAGGAAGGAAGCCTGGAAGGAAGGAAATCTGGAAGGACGGAAGGAAGCCTGGAAGGCTAGACGGAAGGCTGGAAGGAAGGGAGGAAGGATGGAAGGCTGGACGGAAGGCTGGAAGGAAGGGAGGAAGGATGGAAGGGAGGACAGAAGGAAGCCTGGAAGGACGGAAGGCTGGACGGAAGGGAGGAAGGAAGGGAGGAAGGCTGGAAGGAAGGCTGGAAGGAAGGGAGGACAGAAGGAAGCCTGGAAGGACGGAAGGCTGGAAGGAAGAACGGAAGGAAGGCTGGAAGGAAAGACGGACAGAAGACTGGATGGAAGGACGGAAGGAAGGAAGGCTGGACGGAAGACTGGAAGGAAGGAAACCGGGAAGGACGGAAGGAAGCCTGGAAGGACGGAAGGCTGAATGGAAGGACGAAAGGAAGGAAGGCTGAACGGAAGGCTGGACGAAAGGCTGGACGGAAGGCTGGAAGGAAGGGAGGAAGGCTGGAAGGAAGGAAACCGGGAAGGCTGGAAGGAAGGACGGACAGAAGACTGGAAGGAAGGGAGGACAGAAGGAAGCCTGGAAGGACGGAAGGCTGGAAGGAAGAACGGAAGGAAGGCTGGAAGGAAAGACGGACAGAAGACTGGATGGAAGGACGGAAGGAAGGAAGGCTGGACGGAAGACTGGAAGGAAGGAAACCGGGAAGGACGGAAGGAAGCCTGGAAGGACGGAAGGCTGAATGGAAGGACGAAAGGAAGGAAGGCTGAACGGAAGGCTGGACGAAAGGCTGGACGGAAGGCTGGAAGGAAGGGAGGAAGGCTGGAAGGAAGGAAACCGGGAAGGCTGGAAGGAAGGACGGACAGAAGACTGGATGGAAGGACGGAAAGCTGAAAGGAAGGATGGAAGGAAGGAAGGCTTGACGGAAGGACGGAAGGCTGGAAGGAAGGACGGACAGAAGACTGGATGGAAGGACGGAAGAAACCCCCCTTATAATAGGGGGGGCTTATAATCGAGGGGGGTTTCTTCAGGGGGACGGGGCGCCCCCCTGAAGAAACCCCCCTCGATTGCTCCAGATCACAAGTCGTCATTTAAGTTTCTCTTTCCTATAGAACCGGTCTACACCTTGTTCTGTTATTAAACTAAACGGCCGTATGTTATTGATCTTCTCCACACACAGCTTGTCATTTCTGTCTCTACATGGTCGCGTTAACACTTCTTCTCTGCTCTGCATCGCGCACAGCGCCCCGATGCGCCCTACTTTAAGTGTTTGTGTCTCCGCCATCGACAGTGAAATTGTCAGAATTAGCTGATGAAGTCTTGAGTTCTAACCAAAAACCTGGACGGACGGAACCAACAACCCTCTGGTCTTTTTACCGTTTAATGGTAAAATTCAAATTAAACAGCAAGTTCTCTGTAATCTACATTTAACTTCGTACTAAATAAGTTTAAGAACTTCTTCAAGGATCTGAACGAGTTCAACAAGTGACTCTGAATCAAACGTTCTGAATCTGAACCCTTTTGACTTTTAAGACCTTGTGGCCTTTTTCCCTCGACTTCGTACAGAAGATTAACAAAACAACGGAGCTCAGTCTGAGTGAAAAGTGCAGAGCTGGTGGTGAAGTGATGATTCTCAGTTCTGACAGGAAGTTGCAGCGT
>JBAMJR010000573.1:52500-120000 GCA_038501785.1 Myoxocephalus aenaeus
CACACACACACACACACATCTCTACAAAATAATATTATATATATATATATATATATATATATATATATATATATATATATATATATATATATATATATATATATATATATATATATATGCTGTCAAACGATTAAAATATTTAATCGCAATTTTTCATTTTAATGCTCTTATCAACATGAAAAAGTGGATTGGCTTGCTTTATGCAAATGTTTTATTTTATTGAAAAACAACTGCCAAACAGGGCGGTTTGGCAGTTATAAAGTGCACATTTCAGGTAAACGAGGGCTTAAAAGAGAGAGAGAGAGAGAGAGAGAGAGAGAGAGAGAGAGAGAGAGAGAGAGAGAGAGAGAGAGAGAGAGCTGTGAACATAGCATCAGGCTCCTGAAGGTAACTCGTAGGTCCTGTCGTTGGATGCGATGCGTATTCTATCAGCTGGACCCTCGTCCTCCACAACGCTAACAGGCTACACGCAGTAGCACCATTTAGCTATGGCTGCAATAAGTCTGTTCTTGTTGTGGCGTCCATGTGTTTCTGAAGTCATCCATTCTTGTCTGCTATGACGAGGGGGCGCAGAGTTAGCATCAGCTGTGTGTTGGCCATCAAGTGGTGTTTCAGACTGGATAGGCTACGATGATAGCTCAGTTCACAATGACTAATGGCACATACCACTTTGGTCTTGTCAAGGGAACATCTGACAACTTGTTGAAAGTAAACTTTCCATTCATTAGCGTCTTATCGTTCATTTTGCCGTATCGCGCTCACCATTCATTCATTTAAACCGTAACGTTAGCCTAGCTTCCAAGCCCAAACGGCGTGCCTATTGTTTTGCTTCCGGTTAGCTACATCCGGCGTGGTGCTCGCGAGAAAAAAAATTGAAAAATTAAAATGCGTTAACGCCGTTAATAAAATTGACGGCGTTAAAATTGGTTTGCATTAACGCCGTTAATAACGAGCTAATATGACAGCACTATTATATATATATATTACATATACATACACAAAAAGTTTGGGGTCACTTAGAAATTTCCTTATTTGTCAAAGAAAAGCTTTGTTTTTTTCAATGAAGATAACATTAAATGAATCATAAATACACTCTACATTGCCTCTGAGGCAAACTTGTATTTGTGATGTTGGGCTATATAAAATAAACTGAATTGTTAATGTGGTAAATGACTATTCTAGGTGGAAACGTCTGGTTTTTAATGAAATATCTACAAAGGTGTATAGAGGCCCATTTCCAGCAGCTATCACTCAGTGTTCTAATGGTACGTTGTGTTTGCTCATAGAAGACTAATGGATGATTAGAAAACCCTTGTGCAATTATGTTAGCACAGCTGAAAACAGTCATGCTGGTGAGAGGAGCTATAAACTGGCCTTCCTTTGAGCTAGTTGAGTATCTGCAGCATCACATTGTGGGTTCCATTATATTCTCAAAATGGCCAGAAAAAGAGAACTTTCATGTGAAACTCTCCAGTCTGTTCTTAGAAATGAAGGCTAGTCCATGCAGGGAACTGAGAAGAAACTGACAATGTGTCTGGGTGACCCCAAACTTTTGAATGGTAGTATGTATATATATATATATATATATATATATATATATATATATATATATAAAAAAAAAAAAATACCAAGAAATGTGTAATTCTGTATTAGAGAAAATGTGTAAGAAGTTAGAACTTTCATCTTGACCATTAGCTGAAATAAAGTCAGTGAACTCTAAGCATTAAAATGTTTCTGTGCACGTGTGTGTGTGTGTGTGTGTGTGTGTGTGTGTGTGTGTGTGTGTGTGTGTGTGTGTGTGTGTGTGTGCTGCAGACAAAGATCACACTCTACTATCAAGAGCATTAATCTACTTAATTAATCTATTAATCAGACTCCAGTGGTCGTTTATGACTCGTGGGATCCAAACACTTCCAACAGCTCCAGAACCCAAAAGTCACAATTTATTGAAACTAGAATAATCTGCTTCAAGCCACATTTGTTGCTGTTTAGCCTTTCTATATATTTTTTTTTTATTTATTTAAAAAGACATTCAGCACAGGCCTCCAAATTATTTTGTCTTTTTTCAGTTTTCTGCTTTGTTTTTATTTATTAAATTATAAAGAAAGTATTGGAGCATTTCATGCAGAAGAGGCTGGGGACGTTTGATAAATCATTAACTCAGATTAATTTGTCATCGTGTAATATCATTGTATTACCTAAATGTAATAACATGTCCTCTGAGCGTAAACAGAGTTAATAGGGAATATTTTCATGACTCTTTAAAGTCACTTTCATGTAAGTCTCAAACTGAGACTTCAGGTTTCTCTTAGAAACAACATCAAGTTTCATCTTGACTTTCTTTGTAAAATCCTCAGTTAAAAAAAAAAAAAAAAAAAAATCTATCAATTGAGAATAATTTCCAAAACACTTCCTGGAAGTTTCCCCACCCCCAAAAGAAACTAAATAATGTGTTGCCAATTATAGATTAAAAGATATTCATTTACTAATTTGAATTAACTGAGTCTTTTATTGTGAAACTTTTAGAGATCCAAAACATAGAATTCAACATATGAGAAGAACAAAGTCAATCAAAGAGAATAATCACATATTTCTGATAAACACGACCTCAGAGAGTTTTGGTGAGTCAAAGCCCATCATCATCATCATCATCATCATCATCTTCCTCCCACTGGTCCCAACACAACACCAGGAGGGGTTTTCCCGTGTGCAGCCTGAACACGCACACGTTTACACACAAAGGGACAGAAACACTTCCTGCTTCGCTCTGATGACGTCATCGAGTCCAGAAACACTGCAATGTTTTATACGTTTAGATGAAGATGTTTTATTTATTTAATTGAGTGAGTAGTGAATGTTTAACCATCACCCAGGTGAGCCGGCTTGCGTACGATAAAAATTACTTTCCCAATTTATAAAAAAAAAGCCTTTCGAGGATAATTTTTCTGAACAAAATGACAAAATATTTTTTGCACATTTCTCTCTGGGAGAAATCCCACAAAATAACTGAAAGCCAGAAGGCAAAATGAACAATTTCACATCTCTGGCAGATTGTTATTATTATAATATTATTATGAGATGTTACACGAGAGTAGCGACGGTTTGTCGAGATACAGAAGATTTCTTAATCGTTTAACCAACTTTAAATGATCAATTAATCGTTAAAAATATGTTTTACATAAGAAAATGTAATTTTCAGCCTCTGAAAAGATGGAAGTTTCCTGCTTTTCTTTGTTTTTATGTCACATTAACTCAATATCTGACAAAGCAAGACATTTAAAGACTTTAACTTTGACATTTTTCAATATTTCCACATTGATTAATCTAGAAAACGACCTGCAGAATGATCGATATGAACATAATGTTAGCTGTAGAGCATCTGTTGGGACGCGTCTAAACCCTGGATTGATGTCGTTCTCTCAGTCTGAAGAGACGCAGAGGCAGACAGAAATCTGGGGATTTCCCGTCTCTGGTTTTAGCTTCGGACTCCAAACAACAACAGAAACAACCAGAAGTAAACTCATTCATACTGTTTACAGAGGGGGGTCTCAACATAAGGTCCAACAAACCACACGAGGTCAGCCGAAACACACACGGGGGTCTGCGGTAGATTTGGTTGAAATAAAAACAATAAATCAAAGAGTTTAAATGCTGAATTTATCTTGAATTAACTTTTGCATTTCTAAAAAGGTCAAAATGTACTTGAAGCTGAAGTTAAATAATCCTGATTGATCCCAGAAGGTAAACCCAGGTGTTGCAGCAGCACAAAAACATAAATACGTATTATTGCTTTAATGTTTGCTGCGTGATATATTTAGTTTGATATAAAAAGTCAACCGACAGGCCGACTGTTCCAACATCAGTCAGCTGACAGGAAACGCAAGGCGACCACAGTCTCTGTGTTTATTCTCCTCTGCGCATCAAAATAGTTGATTTCACTTCCTGCACATTATTTTTAGCCTCATCGTTTCAAACTCTTTATGACACCGACTGTATAAGCAGAGGACGTATTCATGGTGATGTCACTCGTTGCTTTGTGGACGTTTTGAAGCCTCGAGTTCGGCCATTTTGTCGTCGCCATCTTGGAATACGACGATTTTGCAACCAGTGAACAGGAAGTGACCATATATGGACTGAGGAGGAGCGACGTAGCGACGCAGTATACGTCTCTGGTGTCGACCTGTCAATCACCTTTAGCCCCGCCCCTAAATCGTCCCCTGCTTTATGGTCTGTTTGACTCTAAATGACCATAATTTACTAAATGAACATCATGCTGTATTGAAGAAGACTTGAAACTAGAGATTGAGACATAAACTCATGTTTACAATGTTTACTGAGGGAATACATCAAGAGAAGTAGAGTCATTTATATAGACTTCTATACAACCAGAGGAGTCGCCCCCTGGTGGTCAGGAGAGAGAATGCAGCGTTAACACATGAAGCATAGACTTCTATACAACCAGAGGAGTCACCCCCTGGTGGTCAGGAGAGAGAATGCAGCTTTAACACATGAAGCATAGACTTCTATACAACCAGAGGAGTCGCCCACTGGTGGTCAGGAGAGAGAATGCATCTTTAACACATGAAGCATATACTTCTATACAACCAGAGGAGTCGCCCCCTGCTGGGTGTGAATAGCGTTACCTTGACGGCGGGGTAGGTCTTGCTGTTCTTCTCGCTGGAGGCTCCTGGCAGGCCGCCGTGAGACGGTCCTTCACAGCCGTACCTGAACCTGAAGCCGCGCTGGGAGACGAAAAAAACACTTTCCATAAAACACACTTTCAACTTTAAAAATGGACTTTAAAAATTCCCCTCCTCACAGGTGAGTCTCACCTGCTTGGGCTGCTCCACGATCTGCAGGAACGGCCCGTCCACTGAAAACACACGGAACTAAAATCAGTAACAACTTCCACACGAACGTCGAGCGCCACGAGAGCCAAGAACACCGCGGAGGTTCATCCTCACATCACGTACGACCCTGACAGAGGTTTCACCTTTACAGGTTTAAAAACGAACTGATTCTTCTTTTAACAGCTGTAAACAAACAAATCAGCCGAAAAAGGTTGTATTAGTCGTCAAGCTTTGATTTTAATGTAATTACTCATATTGCATCCGTTTTTTTATTATTATAAATAAATAAAATCTTGTAAAATGGAAGTTAAAGTTAAAGCCTAGGTGATCAGTCAGACGTTTGATTAAGAAGATAAGTTACAACATTTTATTCACTCACTTTATTGTATTAAAGTTTTAAAATCGTATTATTTCGGTGATCTAGTTTTTATGTCACACAGTTTTAAACTATTATGCTGTCGTCGATTTTAAATCTGACCTTTTCATAATTTCGAATTAAAATGGTTGGCTTGTTATTATGTGTTCGACATTATTCTATAAAATCATTTTGAACTAAGAAGCGAAGACGCAAGAAAGAATACAAGTTTGATTTATTGATTTTCTTGTTGCAAATAAATTGGGAAGTTTAGTGATTTCCTGGTTTAAAAATCATAATTTTCTTCCTTTATTAAATGTTGTAATAAACTGGAAATGGAGGGCTGAAAAACACCAAAGTTGTACATGGTGGTATTGGTACTATATATATATATATATATATATATCAAATGGTAGTATTGCTGCTTCCACTGATGAAGCACATGAACTTCTGACATGTAAAGTTTCCGTCTTTGCTTCAGAGTCAAACTCAGAACGGAGAAGTGAGAAACACGAAACTCAACTTTCACTTTACTTCTCGTCACATTCGTTTTACAAACAGAAAGCAGAACGTTTGTCAGCTGGTTTCTCCCAAAATACGGTTCATGTGTTCTATTCCTCGGACAGCTTTAGAGACTTTACACGCGAGAAGTTTTACACAAAACATAACGAAGGGTTTATGAAATGTGATGTTATTAAGAAATACACTTTGTGAAGAAAAGATGGATCCATTCATCAGTTTGTCACTTCTAATTAATGTGAAACTGTTGAGACATTTTACTGTAAAAAACTTTGATTGTTCCAGACGTAACAATGTTAATAACATTAATGTGGTATTATCAATATTAACATTAATGTATTAGTAATAGTGTTAATAACGAATGTTTTAGTAATAGTGTTAATAACATTAATGTTTTAGTAATAACGGTAATAATGTTTTAGTAATAGTGTTAATAACATTAATGTTTTAGTAATAACGTTAATAATGTTTTAGTAATAACATTAATGTTTTAGTAATAATGTTAATAACAAATGTTTTAGTAATAGTGTTAATAACGAATGTTTTTGTAATAGTGTTAATAACATTAATGTTTTAGTAATAACATTAATGTTTTAGTAATAACGTTAATAATGTTTTAGTAATAACGTTAATAATGTTTTAGTAATAACATTAATGTTTTAGTAATAACGTTAATAATGTTTTAGTAATAACATTAATGTTTTAGTAATAACGTTAATAATGTTTTAGTAATAACATTAATGTTTTAGTAATAACGTTAATAATGTTTTAGTAATAACATTAATGTTTTAGTAATAGTGTTAATAACGAATGTTTTAGTAATAATGGTAATAATGTATTAGTAATAGTGTTAATAACGAATGTTTTAGTAATAATGATAATAGTGTTGTATTATCAATATTAACATTAATGTATTAGTAATAATGTTAACAATGTTAATGTTTTAGTAATAGTGTTAATAACATTAATGTTTTAGTAATAATGTTAATAACATTATTTTTGTTATGACTTGAATACCTGACTTCCTGTAGTTTTAGTAACACCTGCATGCTCCTGCCTCCCGTCCACCTCTCAGTCACTGATATATATATATATATATATATATATATATATATATATATATATATATATATATATATATATATATATATATATATATATATATATATTATAGATCACCTGATCAATAAACTGACAACTCTTCACCTGCGAGTGCTCAGAAAACTTTGTTTTCATTTGGAGCCAAACTACATCTGACTTTCTTTTTTTCTTTATCGATATCGGTCACAGTTTAACGGAGCGGTGAATTAATCAATGAATCAAGTCACAGTTTCACCAGCAATTAAGTGACGTCCTTTGACAGAATTATTGATTATTAATCGGATCGTCGTTGACTGGAACTCACATTGAAACACATCATCAGTTTGTTTGTGTTCAGGAATGTGCAACAGGTACTCAGAGTGTAATACCTGAGGAGGGAGGGTCCAAACAAACCACATATTTAATGTGGAGCAACAGGTTTAATGAGAATACAAAATACACAGGAGCTGTGGATTTCACCTAGAGCTCTGAAGATGAAAAGAGAACCAGCAGCTGTCTGAAACCAGCAGGTGAATAAAGTAAATGACCATTAGACCAACAGGTAAATAAAGTAAATGACCATTAGACCAGCAGGTGAATAAAGTAAATGACCATTAGACCAACAGGTGAATAAAGTAAATGACCATTAGACCAGCAGGTGAATAAAGTAAATGACCATTAGACCAACAGGTAAATAAAGTAAATGACCATTAGACCAACAGGTGAATAAAGTAAATGACCATTAGACCAACAGGTAAATAAAGTAAATGACCATTAGACCAACAGGTGAATAAAGTAAATGACCATTAGACCAGCAGGTGAATAAAGTAAATGACCATTAGACCGACAGGTGAATAAAGTAAATGACCATTAGACCAACAGGTGAATAAAGTAAATGACCATTAGACCAGCAGGTGAATAAAGTAAATGACCATTAGACCAACAGGTAAATAAAGTAAATGACCATTAGACCGACAGGTGAATAAAGTAAATGACCATTAGACCAACAGGTGAATAAAGTAAATGACCATTAGACCAACAGGTGAATAAAGTAAATGACCATTAGACCTACAGGTGAATAAAGTAAATGACCATTAGACCAACAGGTGAATAAAGTAAATGACCATTAGACCAACAGGTGAATAAAGTAAATGACCATTAGACCAACAGGTGAATAAAGTAAATGACCATTAGACCAACAGGTGAATAAAGTAAATGACCATTAAACCAGCAGGTGAATAAAGTAAATGACCATTAGACCAACAGGTGAATAAAGTAAATGACCATTAGACCAACAGGTGAATAAAGTAAATGACCATTAGACCTACAGGTGAATAAAGTAAATGACCATTAGACCAACAGGTGAATAAAGTAAATGACCATTAGACCAACAGGTGAATAAAGTAAATGACCATTAGACCAACAGGTGAATAAAGTAAATGACCATTAGACCAACAGGTGAATAAAGTAAATGACCATTAAACCAGCAGGTGAATAAAGTAAATGACCATTAAACCAGCAGGTGAATAAAGTAAATGACCATTAGACCAACAGGTGAATAAAGTAAATGACCATTAGACCAACAGGTGAATAAAGTAAATGACCATTAGACCAACAGGTGAATAAAGTAAATGACCATTAGACCGACAGGTAAATAAAGTAAATGACCATTAAACCAGCAGGTGAATAAAGTAAATGACCATTAGACCAACAGGTGAATAAAGTAAATGACCATTAGACCAACAGGTGAATAAAGTAAATGACCATTAGACCTACAGGTGAATAAAGTAAATGACCATTAGACCTACAGGTGAATAAAGTAAATGACCATTAGACCTACAGGTGAATAAAGTAAATGACCATTAGACCGACAGGTGAATAAAGTAAATGACCATTAGACCTACAGGTGAATAAAGTAAATGACCATTAGACCGACAGGTGAATAAAGTAAATGACCATTAGACCGACAGGTGAATAAAGTAAATGACCATTAGACCTACAGGTGAATAAAGTAAATGACCATTAGACCTACAGGTGAATAAAGTAAATGACCATTAGACCGACAGGTGAATAAAGTAAATGACCATTAGACCGACAGGTGAATAAAGTAAATGAACATTAGACCGACAGGTAAATAAAGTAAATGAACATTGGACCAGCAGGTGAATAAGAGACATTAAGCCTCTTTAAAAGGTGTGATGGGGAGGCGCTCACCTGTCTGCAGGGATGCGTTCTGCGACATCACGGGGAAGTTTGTGAACTCCCACAGCTGCTCCATGTTGTCGAAAATCTGAAAGAAGAAGAAGTCGGACGATGAAGTTGGGTGAAGACTCGATGTAGAAACATATCATTAATAAATACTGTTTGCTGCCGTCTTGCTGGAGGTGACGTTGGAGGCGAGTTTACCTGGGTGGAGGAAGTCTGAAGGTAATGGTCTTCTCCAGCCATGGTGTCTGCAGGGCAAAGGTCAGAAATCAACCATTACACCGTCAGAGAAACACAAAGAAAAGGTTTAGTTAACCAACGATGGTGCCAATGATGTAAGCAAACAATATAAAACAAACATTTATCACTCTTTATTTGATCATTTATTAATAATTTAACTTTTTTAAACCTATAGCCCTGAAAAGATTCAGAATCACAACGAAATATATATATTTTCTATTATTTTTAATGTTTTTATTTTTAATAATAATAATAATAATAATGGTGTATAGTTGTTAGTTTAAATTATAACGCATCTATAAAACATCATGTATTGTCATTGTTAATAAATAACTCCTCTGACACTTGTTGCTGCTTGGCACACAGGCGCGTTCCCGCACACGCGAACGCGCCTGTGTGAACCGTGCTAGCCCGCTGGCTAACGGTTAGCTAGCGCTACCGGACTGTTTTTGTTGTTCGTCTCCTTTAAAGCGACCGTGGAGAATAAACAAACGGTGATCATCGGTAAACACGTCAACAGCACCGACAGAAGCACAGCGGTTGTGTGTCCGTTGGCGTCGTGTGACGGAGAGAGGAGGTTTTAAACCGCCATCTGCGCGAGCTAGCCGCGCGGGCGCGCGCGCCTCTGGCAGGTTCCGTGTGCCGCGAACACAACACGAAACTGCGTTCAGAAACCTGCCGGTTTAACGGTTCCCTCTCTTTTCACACACGGAACGTGAACTGAAGAACATATAATATGACATATTCTGAGTCAGAAGGATCCAGACATGCTTTCGGCACTTTTAAAAATAAAAAAAAGTTTCACTTCACGCTTTGTTTTCGTGCCAAAAGACAACGTGGACCGCGGGATCCAACATGACAAGCCGCTGGAAACCTCTGCAGCAACTAACGACTACCGGAGGATTTCCACGTTAAATACACGCGCCGAATTCACCTGGCGGCGGTCACGAACACAACCCGTACCTTCACGGCGGGCGCGAGACGTACCTGCGTTTTCTCTGTCAAGAAGTAAACCGTAAAGTTCCCATTTTTAACGCGGAGTCTGGCCGTGACGCGCAAGCAAAAGTTTACCTGGCTTATAAGGAAGTGGGTCGCGAGCGTAAAACAAAGCGAACGCGTCACGGTGGCGTTATGCTAATGATGCAAAACACACAGCGGGACTAGTTACTCCAACTATGACGTGGTTAGTTAACGTAGTTCTCACCTGGTTAACTCAGGTGAACAGTCGGGTTCTCGTCGGCTCGTGCGGAACCAGTGGATCCATTTGCTGCAAACCGGGCTTAATTGGAGTGCGTCACGATGACGTCATGGCGGTTTAACGAAGAGGAGAAACTGCTTTTTTAATTAAGAATTAATCCGATGTTTAATCCCCGGAGCGCGAGCCGCTGGAGTCCCGCAGGCTGCAGTTTGTTGAAGTTCATGAAGTTGATTTCCTTCCCCACTGGAAATTCCCTGTGACGTAGAGAGAGGCGATGAAACGCGAAGAAGTCTCACTCTGATGTGGAAGGACACGGAAAAAATGTCATTATAACGACTTAAGATAAGATAAAATAAGATAAAATAAAATAAAATAAGATAATCCTTTATTAGTCCCGCAGTGGGGAAATTACAGGATTACAGCAGCCTTGCTCACAAGTGAATAAAAAAAGAATAATACAATAGAAACAAGTAATATAAATAAATATAAATGAGCAGTAAAACAGTAGAGAAATATCAATATACAGACTGAATAGAAAAGTACTTAAACGTATTGCACGTAAATACACGTAATATACGTAATAATATTGCACCAGGTTAATATCTCATAATTATGACTTTCTATAATTATGACGATAATTATGAGATATTGAGTCATTATAATGAGCTAATATATCATAATTATGATTTTCTATCTCATAATTATGACTTTCTATCTCATTTTTATGACTTTCTATCATCATTACGATAATTATGGGATAAGTCATAATTATGAGATATTAAGTCATTATAATGAATAAAGATAGTATTTCATTATATTGACTTACAGGATCTTTAGATTCTCTATTCTATTTTTGTTATATATTGTGCATTTTTTATATTTTATTCCTTACCTGTATGTATAAATGCTGCTGTAGCAAAACTATTTCGCCTTGCAGGATTAATAAAGTATCTATCTATCTATCTATCTATCTATCTATCTATCTATCTATCTATCTATCTATCTATCTATCTATCTATCTATCTATCTATCCATCCATCCATCCATCCATCTATCCATCCATCTTGTTGCTAGTTATAACATGAGTATATCTTATTATAACTGGGAAAATATGTTATAACATTCAACCTTTAATATAACGAGATACTCATAACAATGTATTCAAATAATTTCAAAAAGTATTCTTCAAAAAGTTATGAATAATAATTAAATCCAACATTGAAACCCACAGATGTTAGGTCAAAATATTCACAATATGAATATTCTTTATTCATAGGCCTAAATATACAAATATACAAATACAATTGAATAAACTCAACGTTGAAAAGGACAGACAAGGTTTCATGTTGTTTTTTTTCTTAAATAAATATATGAAGGAAAAGTTGCAAACAATACAAACATAAATGAGTCAATAATCAACGGTGAGAAAAGACCAAACCGAAATATGGATTTATTATTATTATTTGTCAGTTTTACAAATTTCTTGTTCTTCATTGAGTTAATTTCCATAATAAATGAGGAATCGTTGGTTCAGCCTTCGGTAACTTTTGCTAAATCCTTTATTTTTTATTTTTCTTTCCCTCAGAGGAAAATTACGTCTGTGTAATAAATAATCACGAGGAATATACCGATTATATTTAGAGGAACAATACTCTTAAAAATTCATATATTTCCACTAATAATTGCTGGATGGACCACCAGTTTTTAATAAATTAAACAGTTTATGCATTTTTACAATAAGATGGTTTATTTTCACCAGTTTATTAACTATTTTAAATTCAATGTAATTTGTAAAAAAGTGTTACGCAACGTGTATAATGTTGTTTTCAAACCATAAAAACTAAATGAGTATAAAATGTTAACAAACAGGAAACAATTAATTCATGCTTCTCCGTTTGCATTTTGTACTTTGATGTTTACGTTGCTTGTCGGTACATTTATTATAAAGTATTATAGATTATAAAACAATAAACTACAGACACTCACCTGGTTTCCTCCTCCAGATGTTCTTTCATCTTGATCTAGAATATGACATCATCATTTATTAGTTGATTTAATATTCATTTAATAATCTGAAACTACAGTTGTCAGTAAAACATACAATATGTATCTCCATGATGTAGTGCAGTAGAGGTATTACGTAGCTGGAAATCAAGTACAAGTATTTACAGATTGTAAGTAAATGGACCAAAAGTGACTTTTGAGCTCTAAATCCTTGTACATGAGCTGAAGTGCAGAGTGAGACCTCCTGTCTGTCATACACTATCCATGGTGTTGTTGACTTTCTGCCCCCTGCTGGTCAAACACAGTAATTACAGCAGCAGCACAGCTACCAGTCCGACAGGCAAGGTGATGTCATCTAAATAAAATAAATATACAAATCTAACTGTAATAAATATATATATATATATATATATATATATATATATATATATATATATATATATATTATTGAAATAATACAAATGTATCTCAGATTTTTTATAGATTTTTTTGTGCTTTGAAACATCTTTCAAATAATTCTTATGAGTTTATGCGTCTTCATCATTTCTCCTTTTTGTTACAAAACAACATGAAACAATAATTTTGAACCTGAATTTATCCAAAGTTTATGTTTACGTTCGAGAAGTGTATGAATATTAGCACAGATTTCATAATATAATACCTCATTTGCATAATTAAAGATAACTTCATGTCAGTAATAACTGGTGAGGTTTCATGTTTATATCTACGGGTTTTTTGTATTTTACTTATTTGTGTCAGAAAGAACACGTTCGACACACTTTTCCATAAAATGAGTCATTTGTGTCAAATGACAAATAATTTCCTCTGATTCAGGTTAATTTAAATCTTTTAGCAATACTTCAGTATAGAAATACTCTGTACAAGTATAAATCCTGTAATATTTTTTTTTAAATTGAAGTAACAATTATTTGATTCAATTACTGGCATCAAAATATACTTAAAGTACCAAAAACAAGTATTCATTAGGCAGAATGACATATTGACATATTCTAACTATTTGATGTACATATATTTATATTAATACATGATTTATTAGTTTGTTGTGTATTTTTGCACAAAAATAAGTAAAAAGTACAACAAGTAGAAGTATCAAGTAGCATAAAATAAAAATACTAAAGTACTTTAAAGTTTTACTTCATATTAAATCTGACAGAAACCACAAAGTATTTCTCATGTTTCTTTAGTTTATTCAGATTAAACACGTCAGTACTTTTAACATATATGTACATATATTTGTACTACATGTGTGTACTACATATTCAGCTTTAGTTGTTACAACATTCATAATAACCTGAACGTCAAATCTAACAGTTAGTGCAACTTTACAGTTAAAACTTTAAAAAAAAAAAAAAAAAAAACACAGCTTCTGTCTGCAAAAATATACATTTTATATTTAATAAATCTTTTAATAAAACTGAAACTTTACAGCGAAAAAAGTCAGAAAAAAATCTGGAGGCACACGAAAAACATCAGAGCACTGATGGTGTTGATGAGGCACTAAACACACCTCCACCTGCAGGCCACGCCTCCACCTGCAAGCCACGCCTCCACCTGCAAGCCACGCCTCCACCTGATGCACAAACCTCCACCTGATGCACAAACCTCCACCTGATGCACAAACCTCCACCTGGTCTGCTCTCAGGGGGGCGGGGCTTAATGACAACAGGTGGGTCTAACGCTACGAGGCACGACGGACGCAGAGAAGCTGGAACAACTGCACATTTTGTCACATTGAACACCAAATGAAAAGTTACCACGTCATCGATGGAGAGACTTTCAACACAAACGTACATTTCCAGAGATTTGCTCAAAAAGCTAACGAATAAAAAGCGTAGCTGTTCTGCTGGCGTGGTCTGAAACTTCAGATTCTCATTATTCAGAATATCTCCGTTTGTTAGAATGATGAAGAAGTTATGATTTTTAAAACTTCAGATTTTAAGTTTGGGTGTTTTATTTTTCGAGCATTAAAAAGGAGTTTTGTACCTTTTTTCTTTTTAGGAATACTTTCTCAGGTTGATTAACTGAAATTCAGTTGATTTCTATTAAATTCAACTTGCAGAGAAGAGAAACTTCTTGTCACTCTTTTGTGTTATTATATTCAGGAGTGGAAAAGTCCTGAAAGATTTTATCTGTATATCTTGTGGAAGCAAGAAAAAGAATATTTCAGGACTTTTGGGCTCAAAATCATTAAGTGGGAAACAACTTTTATGGAACACTCCGTTTTTACAGCAATATTTCGAATGCAAAAAAAAGTTAATTCCTATTTAAATGCTGTGTTCGCCCTCTGTTTTACCTTTTTATTTTGTTTTAAATAGAGCAATTTAGAGTAAAAAATATTTTTGGATCTAACAAATACTTGAAGAGAAGTTTTCAAAAACTTGAAATGTCCCTAAACGTCTCAGCTAGTTTTAAGAATCTGCAAGTTGAGTTTGTTTTATTATAATGAAGTGAAATCAATGACTCTTTAGCAGGAAGTCTTCCTAAAAAACTAATCTCAAACAATTAGAAGATGATGAGCGAGATCTTGAAGTATTAACCGTTTAAAACGTGTGAAACAGTTCTTTAAGTTCTTTAAGCGACGGACTCATTATTGTGAATAAAGAGATAAAATGCTGTAAATGCACAACACTCAGAGCTACAGTACTTCATGCATGTACTAAAACCCTGTGACAGCATGTTTAAACTACTCACAGCTACATGTCAGTACACTCAGTACTTCTGACTTCTGAAGAAGCTCAGCTTCACTCCACAGCCAATGAGAAGTCACCGCTAAAGCCGCTGATCCACGTCCACTCGAAGCCAGAAACTCTCGCCGTATTCTTGATTTATTTAAAAATACATTAAATGTGCATTAAACGCCTTAAATACGCTACTTTTTGAATGGAGTTTGGTTCTCGGCTTTGAATGAAAACCAGATCCTTGAATCTAAAAAGTCAAACATTGAATTTTAACGTATTATTCTAGCACCAAATGGCATCAAAATGAATCAGTTAATGCATAAAATATATTTAAAAAATCCATTACATCCAAAGTACAGTGATGAAATACTGCTGTGGCTACATTAAGACCTTCAGCGTCCTTCAGCGAGATTCACTGTCCTTTCAAATCTTTCCGATTCTTTCCGTTCTGCATCTCCAGGAATGTGGACGAAGTTTCTCCTTTGTTAAATCCTCCTGCGTATAAATCGGCAGCTGAAGCTCGTTTCCTCGTGGCGGCAAATAAACTGAAGCGTAACTTTAGGCCGTCGCCCAGAAACGGCTGAAAACGTTGTGATAAAATGTAAAAAAAAATTTTAAAAAAAAGAAGAAGAATATTCAGATTAAAGTTGTATCCTATTAAATGGGATAATGTAGATCTGCTTGTTTTTTTCTTCTTATTTTAATACTGAGTCCAGGTGAAAAGTTTTGATAAATGTATCCAAAATTAAGCAATTTTACCTGCAAACAATTCAAAGGAACTAACATTGTACTATTGTCATAGTAAATTACTTAATTTGTTGACCCAAATACATTTTCAATAACAAATTGGGTTTTGTTTTGGCAATCTAGCTCGCTAGTAAATAAGCTAACTAGCTCTCCAAGCTAGTGAACAAGCTAACTAGCTCTCCAAGCTAACTGGCTCTCCAAGCTAGTAAACAAGCTAACTGGCTCTCCAAGCTAGTGAACAAGCTAACTGGCTCTCCAAGCTAGTGAACAAGCTAAATGGCTCTCCAAGCTACCTGGTTCTCCAAGCTAGTGAACAAGCTAACTGGCTCTCCAAGCTAGTGAACAAGCTAATTAGCTCTCCAAGCTCGGGATATATCTGGTTAAGTTTAGTGTAGCTAGAATGCAGCTAGTTATCTGGCTAGTGGTCGGTGCTACCTGAGGTCAAAGTGACACATTTTAGTAACGTATACCTTTGATTTACAGTTTTTATTCCCCCCAAAAATGTATTGAGTTTTGTTTTAAGTTAGCTTAGCTAACCAGCTAAAAGGAGGTGATGCTTACAGATCTATTTATCAGCGCGTCCTTTAATCACAATGGCACAACGTTCTAAATGTTTCTAACGTGACATTTTCTCTCCATGTTCTTGCATCGCTCAGATAAACTCGGCTTCATAAGTCTGCACAGTTTCTACCTGAAGCAACAACACCACCTGCAAGAAACAACTCTACAAGGATACTCTACAGATAAACTGCAGCGCGTCACCTTATTTTAGTTACGTTTTGCAGTCTTCAGAAGAAATCTGGACTAAAAGATTCTAGAAGATGTGAAGCAGCTACAGTTCTACATCTACAGTTGTGTTTTAAAACCTGTAATTCAGATTATTTGTTGTGAATTTACAGTTTTAAAAGTTAACTAACGTTTTGTGTCGATCAAAACTTTTAGCAAGATGCACTTCAAGTTAATCTTTCTCAAGTGATTAACTAATCCTGATCTTATCCTGGTTGTGAACTGAGTTTATTATTGTTTCTTATGTCACAAAAGATAAAAGTTTATATTTCATGCGACGTTATTATCTTAACAAAATTATATTTTGTGGCAAAACAAATTTGGCGACGAACTTCTGGTTTATGAATCATAATATTTACAGTTGGTGTTGCTGCCGAAGTAGAAGCTGAAATACAGACTCTGCTCCAGGCTTTACAGTTTATCTTCATTTTGACACTTTGTTTTATTTATTTTTTTAGCTCTTCGACTCTTTCCAGTTCCACTTAGTGGTTTCAGACATTTCTTGTTAGATTTTTCGTGCTTATTCGCTTCGGAGAGTTTCACGAATGCTGCGTAAAACCAACGTTACGAACAGATTTCACAGAAGAAGAAGAATTATTCAGCTTCCGAGGAGATTTGTGGTTGAGATATAAACATAATTTGGTTGCAGCTTCTTAACGAAACCGCCGGTCTTCAGGAGTTCTCCTGTTTCTTCATATTCTCTCATGACAATATGATTGAGGTTATAATCTCTCTGTAGCTGCACATTATTTTTCACAACTAAAGTTATTACAATTAAATCAACTGAGACTGAGTCTACTGCTACTTGCTGTACATATACAGTCAGAAATATACTTCTGTTAAATACATTTATAGATTTATTTTGTTCAAACTCTGAAGCTTATCCGTACTGAGAAATTAGTTTCTTAATCTTTGCAGAATTCCTATTTTTTAAATCTGCAAATTACTTGTTATTGTTGCCTTTTTTAGTAAAAAAAAACAAAGAAAAATGTTCAGTTGCTGAATATTAACGGTGTGAACTCTTTCAGCGATCAGTGCGTTCTCAGCAGGATGTGAATGTGACCCCAGCTGGTCCAGGACTTCCTGTAAACTTTAAACCTCCTTCGGTCTCCCAGTTGATCCTCAGCCCGTCAGCGTCGAAGCCACTCGAGTGAGCTCACAGCTGGCCGACGGAGAAACAAAATGGCCTCCCAGATAGCAGCCGGAGGTAAAAGGCATGATTTCAGGCGGGTCGGTCAGTGTCCTCCGTCTCTGGAGGACGGACTCTCAGAACGCCCGTCCTTCGATGACTTCTTCTGCTTCTGCTTGGACTTCCTCAGCATCCGAACCTGCAGACACAGACAAACGTGTAAATGAGTACAGATAAACTACAGGGATAAACACTGAACTAAAGATAAACTACAAGGATGTAGACTAAACTACAGATAAACTACAAGGATGTAGACTAAACTACAGATAAACTACAAGGATGTAGACTAAACTACAGATAAACTACAAGGATGTACACTAAACTACAAGGATGTAGACTAAACTACAGGGATGAACACTAAACTACAGATAAACTACAAGGATATACATTAAACTACAGATAAACTACAAGGATGTAGACTAAACTACAGATAAACTACAAGGATGTAGACTAAACTACAGATAAACTACAAGGATGTAGACTAAACTACAGGGATGAACACTAAACTACAGATAAACTACAAGGATGTAGACTAAACTACAGGGATAAACACTGAACTAAAGATAAACTACAAGGATGTAGACTAAACTACAGATAAACTACAAGGATGTACACTAAACTACAGATAAACTACAAGGATGTACACTAAACTACAGATAAACTACAAGGATGTACACTAAACTACAGGGATACACACTAAACTACAGATAAACTACAAGGATGTAGACTAAACTACAGATAAACTACAAGGATGTACACTAAACTACAGGGATACACACTAAACTACAGATAAACTACAAGGATGTACACTAAACTACAGATAAACTACAAGGATGTACACTAAACTACAGGGATACACACTAAACTACAGATAAACTACAAGGATGTACACTAAACTACAGATAAACTACAGGGATAAACACTAAACTACAGATAAACTACAGGGATACACACTAAACTAAAGATAAACTACAAGGATGTACACTAAACTACAGATAAACTACAGGGATGTACACTAAACTACAGATAAACTACAAGGATGTACACTAAACTACAGGGATACACACTAAACTACAGATAAACTACAAGGATGTACACTAAACTACAGATAAACTACAGGGATAAACACTAAACTACAGATAAACTACAGGGATACACACTAAACTAAAGATAAACCACAAGGATGTACACTAAACTACAGATAAACTACAGGGATGTACACTAAACTAAAGATAAACTACAAGGATGTAGACTAAACTACAGATAAACTACAAGGATGTAGACTAAACTACAAGGATGTAGACTAAACTACAGATAAACTACAAGGATGTACACTAAACTACAGATAAACTACAAGGATGTACAATAAACTACAGATAAACTACAAGGATGTACACTAAACTACAGATAAACTACAAGGATGTACACTAAACTACAGGGATACACACTAAACTACAGATAAACTACAAGAATACACACTAAACTACAGATAAACTACAGGGATAAACACTAAACTACAGATAAACTACAAGGATATACATTAAACTACAGATAAACTACAGGGATGCACACTAAACTACAGATAAACTACAAGGATGTACACTAAACTACAGATAAACTACAAGGATGTACACTAAACTACAGATAAACTACAAGGATACACACTAAACTACATGGATGCACACTAAACTACAGATAAACTACAAGGATACACATTAAACTACAGATAAACAACAAGGATGCACATTAAACTACAGATAAACAACAAGGATACACATTAAACTACAGATAAACAACAAGGATGCACATTAAACTACAGATAAACTACAAGGATACACACTACACTAAGACCAAAATACAGATAAATCACGTTTGTATGTGAAAGGACAGAAAGAAAGAGAAGTAATTATAAATAAACAGGAGAGAAAAGGACAAAGAAGAAGAAAAGATAGGAATAAAAGACAAAGACAAACTACGGTGTCCTTCGGGGGACAAACCTTTGGTCCCGCAGCAGAGATGATGATGTGTCCCGGCGGTTGGATCCACGGTTCTCCGTCCACCTGGACAGGTATGGGTTTGCTGACCGTCAGCCGGATGTAGTTCCCTTGAGCGATACGAATCCCTGAGCGCAGACCGCTCTGCACCTGGCCCTACACACACACACACACACACACACACACACACACACACACACACACACACACACACACACACACACACACACACACACACGGTTGAAAGCTCTGGAAACAGCCGGTAAGTGGACCTTGAGTCTCGAGCGGCGTGACGTCTCTCACCATGTGGACGACGCCGGTGACGCCGACCACCTCCAGCAGGCCGTCATCGATGCTCGGCTTCCCGTGACGAACATCGACCTCTGACCCCCAGAGGTCAGCACCAGAACCCCAACTACACACACACACACACACACACACACACACACACACACACACACACACAGGTGAGTGTGCTGCCCCGTTGACCCAGGCTGAGGAGTGTGGTGTGTGTGTTACCTGGGTGAGTGTGTGTGTGTTACCTGTGTGTGTGTGTGTGTGTGTGTGTGTGTGTGTGTGTGTGTGTGTGTGTGTGTGTGTGTGTGTGTGTGTGTGTTACCTGGGTATGTTGAGGAAGATCAGCCCCTCGATGTGCGGCAGCGGGACGTCCTGCGCGTCGACCTGCAGCTGCAGCTCCTTGTGGAGGCTCCTGGTGCAGCTGATCTTCTGCAGGCCGACCTTCACGTACACGCCTTTGTTGTGGAACCTGTTTGTGAAATTAAATATCGTAACTTTAAGTTTCTTTTCGTTGTTTTTTAAAGTCCGAGCGGCTGAAGGCGTCTACCTGCTGGTGAACTTGTCGGGGTCGTCCTCTCGGGCCTGGTGGAAGTCCAGGCTGACCTCGGCGTCGATGCCCAGACCGAAGTAGTTGTTCATCTGCACGATCTGAGACGCAAAGACACGACAGGGTTCACACACATTCTGACCAATGGGCTTCCAGCACTTTAAACCAAATGTCCATGAGCAAACATTTAGTGAAATCTGGGTGTAAACAGTAAAAAGTGAGTAAATGTAGTATTTAAACTAACAATGAGAATACAAAGCATACAGTAAACCTTAAATGACTCAAATGAATGAGACAATAGTTTGATTAAAAGAATAAACATTTATATAGATGCCTGTATGTATGCCTGCTTATATTTTGAGTCTTTCTTTTAAAAGCATATTCATTATTTCAAACTCAGCGTAAATGAACGACATGAACACATGAATATAACACATTTACATGACTTTTACTAAACTTTCTTTTTTTTCAAGGACTTTTCCAGGCCTGGAAATAACCATTTTAAAATTCCATGACTTTTCCAGGTTTTCCATGACCGTAAGAACCCTGTGAGATTAAAGCTGTTTCACCTGAGAACAAATATTATTATTATTAAAATGATAAATTATCATGAGTAACAGGGCCACTGTTGGGGAAAGAAATACTGTGATAAAGTATTATGAGAACAATTTATATTATCTGACCACCCGTAGTAACTGGTTTTAACATATATTATTATTAGCATCATTATTATATGTATTTTAATCTTTTTATTTATTTTCTCCAACTTTGAACCAAATTGGAAACGTTTAAAAAACACATATTTCCTGTTAAGTTATTAAATCTATAATAATGTATGCTGTTTATTTATTAATTACTACGATTGAGAAGTTAACGAGGTGAATGGATCTGAACTAACAGTCCTGGTCCGGGTCCTGCAGGACAGTCGGGACCGCCCTGCAGGACCCGGACCTGAACCTCGACCCGACCTTGGGCGGCTCCAGGAAGCCGTTGTCCTTTCCGTCTCCAGAGAGGTCCTGGGCGTCCAGCAGGATGGTCCAGCGGTCCATCAGAACCTGGTCCGCCTCGTCCACAGAGACCAGGATGTGGTGCGGGTCCTCGCCGCTGTAACCGGCTCCCCAACGCAGGACCCGAGCCAAGTCGTTCCCTAGCAGAGAACACGACAGACTTTAGGACCTGCGGACGGCGGCGTCTGGCCCTCGGCGGCGGGTCTCGGCGGCGGTTCTGACCTGTTCCCAGCGGCACGATGCCGATGGGCGGCTCCCGGCACACCAGTTTGTGGCGGACGGCCTCCAGCACCCCCAGCACCCAGCCCACCGTCCCGTCGCCCCCGCAGACCAGCACCCGGAACCTGGGAACCTCCCGGAACGTGTGGAGGCTGGAGCGGAGAGGACGGACATCAGACACGTTTAAAAACCACGTGACGACGACGTCAGAGGTCAAAGGTCACAGCTGCCTTTACAAAGTGCGTACTGTCGCTCGCAATTTATATTAAATCGTGACGTTCTAGTTCCCACAGTATTTAAAGAAACGTTCTAGTTCCCAAAGTATTTAAAGAAGCGTTCTAGTTCCCACAGTATTTAAAGAAGCGGACGTCGCCCGTTGGTTTATGAAGCCTCGGGTTCAGCTTTTGACAGTCGCCATCTTGGATTACGGCCGTCGCCATCTTGTTTTCTTTGCAACCAGAGTAGAAGCATCTGGTTTTATTGGAGTTTGTCAAAGCACAAACAGACATAGCGCAAAACGCAATGCATCCTGGTACATGTAGGCATTTACCATCGGAACCAATTAGACTAGTGGTTCTCAAACTGTGGGGCGCGCACCTCTAGTGGGGCGCGGAGGTATTACAGGTGGGGCACAGGGGGGAAGATTTGGGGGAAATTATTCTCTGCATTTCATCCATCCTCAAACATAGTTGAACGTTATTGTTATTATCTTATATTCAGTGCAAACCAGATTATTTGCAGCCACAATAGGACATTTTTTGTACAGATAGAACTTTATTTGAATTGTTCTAACAAAGTGATCGCACATGTTATTAGTTTTTGTCTGATGGAGCAATCTGGTTTACTTGAAGTGATTTGAATTTTCTTTATTCTATTATTTGAAAAAGCACGGATGGAGAAGTCACAAAAAGTTATTTCAATAAAAATTCGGTGGGCGGTGGGGCGCCAACATTTTTCTTCCTCCAAAGTGGGGCGTGACAGAAAAGGTTTGAGAACCACTGGATTAGACAAACACATAAAAAAAAAAAAAAAAGGTGGCGAGAATAAAACCAATAAAATAAAAACACCCGGCCTGAACTCCCTGTAAACGCCGAGGACCGAGAACTGCGACTCCTCGGGTTCGGGGTGCGTTGGTTTCGCTCACCCGGCCAGCGGTCCTCCGTTGGAGAGGTCAAAGACCTGGTGAGGGTTCAGCAGCTTCCTGAAGCCGTAGAGGAGCTCTCGGCCCTTCATGCCGCCGCTCTTCGGGTTGACGAACACCAGCAGGGGGCAGACGTCTCGTCCCAGCTGCTCGAGCTGCCGGAAGACAACGACCACGTTTACTAATTTTAATAACGTCAACACACATACATAAATATTTCTAATAATAATAATAGTATAAAAGATTCTCACCGCGATCTCTGGAATAACGAGCGAGGTGAGCGTCTTGTTGCTGACGGTCGTGTCTTTGGCCAACATGTAGATCCGCTCCGCTTCAGAGAAACACGACACCTGCAGCGCCACCGCACCTGAACACACACACACACACACACACACACACACACACACACACACACACACACACAGTTTAGTTATAAATTAAACTCCTCAAAAGTTACATAGAACTAAAGGAGAGGAAAGCAGGAACAAGTATTTCTGATTTGCATTTGTTTAATGAGGATTATTACATAATTCAGGATTTGAGCTTTTACAAACTATTCAATCAAGGATCAAACAACTTGGACTTGTTTTAAGGAGTTAAAAGACAAAAAAAAGTTCAGAATCACTGAGCAAAAATATTTTTTTAAGAGATGTTTACCCCCTCGTCGGCTTTTTAGGAGATCCAATAATATGATTAGAAGATAAAATACATTACATAAAATGCTAAGATCCGATAATACGATACAATAAGATGCGATAATATGATACGATATAATAATAATAATAATAATATGCGATAATATGATACGATATAATAATAATAATAATAAGATGATACGATAATATGATATAATACGATACAATCCGCTAATACTTTCCGATAATATAATACGATACAATGAGATCCGATAATAAGATCTGATAGAACTTTACTAATCAGGAACAAAATCACAAAAGATCACAACAGAAAGAATAACAAAAAAACAATAGAATAAAAGTATAAACATATATGAACAAGAGCAAAAATATTTAGTGTAAAAGAAGTAACACCAGTGCAAAAAATAATCTCAATAAGAGAAAGGTTAATAAATATAGTCAGAAATGTAATATAAATTGTATTAGTAATACTACAATTAATACTAACACCAGAGCCTCTATGAGTATTAATTGTATATAAATATATATATATATATATAAAATAAACTAAAAATAGAAAAGTAATATTGAGCTTTAAATTGAGAGGAAGTAAAACGTTATATTGCACATTTCACATGATACAGATATATATATATATAAAAAGTAAAAATAAACTAAAAATAGTTATTTATATATATATATATATATATATATATATATATATATATATATATATATATATATATATAAATAAAAAACTCACCTTGACTGGTGTAGACGTGGCTGACGGTGACCAGGTGACCTGCAGAGATGGAGAAACAGGAAGTGAGGAGCGCTCAGGTACGCGAGTCTCAGGTACGCGAGTCTCGGGTGAGCGAGTCTCGGGTGAGCGAGTCTCGGGTGAGCGAGTCTCGGGTGAGCGAGTCTCAGGTGAGCGAGTCTCGGGTAAGCGCGTCTCAGGTAAGCGCGTCTCAGGTAAGCGCGTCTCAGGTGACGTGACCGGCGGCTTGACTCACTCTTGAGGGCCAGCTGGTCCTGGATCAGCTGCACACACTCGTCTGCGGTCAGCATGGGGGTCAGACCTGAGACCAGCAGGAAGACCTGCAGCACCGGCTTCCTGTCCTCCAGCAGGTAGAAGCGGGTCTGGTTCATCTGACGCACAGACACCTGGGGAAGGATTCATCAATCAATCAATCAATCAATCAATCAATCACGTTCTACTTCTAATCGATCACCTCCTACCTTTCTGATCTCCTGCAGCTTGTCCTGAATCTTCTCCTGAGGACTCAGCGTCTGTCTCTGAACTGGAGGACAGACGTCACACAGACTTTTTATCTTAGAATAATAATTACATTTTTAAATGTAAGGACTCTAAATAGGTAAATAAATAAAATAAAAATTAAAGTACAAAATAAATAAAAAAATAAAAATGTAAAATAAATTACAAATTTGAGTTTTGCATTTTTTCAAAACACACAAAAAAAATAAAAATATTGTTTCTTATTTATGGTCCTTTAAAACCCCCTGATGTGTTTTTATTGCATTTCTAAATCAAATTATTATTAAAAAAGATTAAATCCCATAAAATAAAAAATATAAAACTTTTTTTTTTTTTTATTAAAAATTAAAAAATACAAAGAACAAAACAGATGAAAGGCCTTCATCCCTGAGGTCAGCGCTCACCTTGCTTGCTGCTCATGTAGATCTCCACCAGGCTGAAACGGGACGCGTCTACTTCCTGAAACAACAACACATCCTGTTGGTTCACGACATGGAGGTGAAGAAGAGGCAACAGGTACTTTCAACAGTGTTACTTTAACGTTTTGTTTTATCATTCTGTATCTTTCCAGTTTTACTTAAAATATGAATATGGAAATACAAACGCAAATGCAAAATGTTGAAGGAAGAGTTTGACATTTTGGAAACCATATTATAAAATAGAGTCAGATGGAAGCAGTCAGCAACACAAAATACAAGAGAAATGACAGACGACATAGATAAAGATGAAAAATATATATTATAGAACTGTTGAAGGCTTTTTAAAACACAAATACAGCTTAAATTGTGAAAGGATTTTATACCAATTAGCTTTTGTGCCTTTTTGTCATTTAAAGTGTGGCTGCAAATTAGCGACAATGCTAATAATTCACAATAAAACCTGACAAAGTGAGAATAAATAAATAAATAAAACTTAAAGGTACAGTACCTGTCTGTGCAGCAGCCTGAGGGCCTCGCTGAGGACCGACGCCGCGGTGCTGGAGACGGAGACGGAGACGGAGACGAAGGCTGCTGCGCCCGGCCTGAAACCCAGCGGGCGAAACCATTAACCGACTGGGGGGGGACCAGTGCGTCTGAGCCGGGTGAGGGGGGGTGAGGGGGGGACTCACCTGGGCCGGCCCGCGTACACCTTGAGGACCTCGGCCTCTCGGGGTTTGGCCCTCAGCAGCCAGGCGTCGCCAGCGTCCTTCAGGGAGCCCCGGTGGTCGGAGCCCCGGTTGTCAGGACCCCGGTGGTCGGAGCCCCGGTGGTCGGAGCCCCGGTGGTCGTTGCCGTTGCGGTTGAGGACGTCGTCGCCGTGGAGACGCTGCGCGGCGCCGAGCTCCAGCAGCTCAAAGTCCTGAGGCTCATCGGGGAGGTAGAAGGCTCTCAGCGCCGCCTCCTGCAGGACGACACCGGTACTGCAGCGTTAGGCCGAGACTCAGAATAATTAATGATTTATTATTATTAATAAATAATGTTATGTTATAGGATATAGAAATTACGTTATTTTCAGCATTATTATTACAAATATAATTATTTTTAAAATACATACAAATATTAATGATGACACTAATAATATTTAATCAATTATTATTAATACATAATTATATGTTATATGCTTTAGAAATAACATTTATTTTATCATTATTACGATAATTTTAATTTTAAATACATACAAATATAAAGGATAATAATTATAAAAAATATAATAGCAATAATAATAATAATAATATATTTAATTATTATTAAATAATAAATATATTTTCTATCATTATAATTTGTATTATTATACATTTTAAATTAAAAACAAAAACAAAAATATGATAGTAAATAATCATGTATTTCTACGCACCAATCGCACAGAGAACAATATTTAGTTTTGTATTACATATAAAAGTAGATTCACAGAGATTTATATAAAGTTATATTCATCAGAAACCTCTTTGTTCTATTTTACCATCTTTTTTATTACAATTACAAACTGTAACCTGTGAATAATTTTTTTTTAAATTATTATTTCCCCCTTTAAAAACATGCAGAAGAAGGTTTCATGTTTCCTGGATATTATATCAGATATTTTATGAACACCAGTCATGATTCTGTGCTTCAATCTCCCGCTATGACGTTAAATTCTGCATTTTTAGTACGAAATTATAGTTAAATGCTTTTATTTTGAAAAACAAATGCCTACTAGTTGTAGTCGTAGTATTTGTAGTAGTAGTATTTGTAGTAGTAGTATTTGTAACAGTGTGTGTGAAATGCTCTCACCACCACTTCCTCATTCTTTGTGGCTCGCGTGATGGAAACCGATCGGAAGCATCCGCGCTTCATCGCATCATCACCGTCACACACCTTGAGGAGCTGCTTACCTGCGCACGCACACACACACACACACACACACACACACACACACACACACACACACACACACACACACACACACACACACACACACACACACACACACACACACACACACACACCTTTAGAGACACCCCCCCAAAGTAACATGTGACCTGACTCCGGGGGTCTAACGTGAACCCACCTGACTCCGGGGGTCTAACGTGAACCCACCTGACTCCGGGGGTCTAACGTGAACCCACCTGACTCCGGGGGTCTAACGTGAACCCACCTGACTCCGGGGGTCTAACGTGAACCCACCTGACTCCGGGGGTCTAACGTGAACCCACCTGACTCCGGGGGTCTAACGTGAACCCACCTGACTCCGGAGCCGCAGGTTGACTCTCTTTCGACGCAGCAGCCGACTGATCAACATCATCAGAGTTATCTGAGAGAAACAGGAAGGACTTTGAGTACCAACAACTTCAAAATATACATATACAGTATACATAATATACATGTTTGGGGTGTTTTACTTCCTTGGTATGTGTACATTCTATATTTTCTGTCTTCTTGCATTTCATATTTGTATTCTACACTAAAGCGCTCTACTTTTCATGAAGTTCATCTTATTTTGATGTATTTTAAACTTGCATGGACTTTATTTTGAAATCGTAGTTTTACTTCACAGAGACACACACACACACACACACACACACACAAAGTCTTCTTCACTTCACACACACACACAGTCTTCTTCACTTCACACACACACACAAAGTCTTCTTCACTTCACACACACACACAAAGTCTACTTCACACACACACACACACACACACACACACACACACACACACACACACACACACACATTCTTCTTCACTACACACACACACACACACAAAGTCTTCTTCACTTCACACACACACACACACACACACACACACACACACACACACACACACAGTCTTCTTCACTTCACACACACACACACACACACAGTCTTCTTCACTTCACACACACACACACACACAGTCTTCTTCACCACACACACACACACACAAAGTCTTCTTCACTTCACACACACACACAAAGTCTTCTTCACTTCACACACACACACACACACACACACACACACAGTCTTCTTCACCACACACACACACACACACACACACACACACACACACACACACACACACAGTCTTCTTCACCACACACACACACACACACACACACACACACACACACACACACACACACACACACACACACACACACACACACACACACACAAAGTCTTCTTCACTTTGGGATTTCGTGAGAAACATTTTTTTGTTTTGTTTTCTCGCCTCAGATGAAGAAACGAAGCTGTCAGGAAACGAGCCGAGAGGATGTGGTGTGTGTGTGTGTGTGTGTGTCTCTGTGTCTGTGCGTTTGTGTGTCTGTGTGTGTGTGTGTCTCTGTCTCTGTCTCTGTGTGTGTGTGTGTGTGTACCCAGGTCCTGGCTGCAGCTCTCTGTGATGCGGTAGCAGTGCATCTTGCTGAAGTTTCTGGAGTCCAGGCGGACGCAGGCCGGATGCAGCATCAAGCAGCGCAGACGACCCAGAGTGCACTCTGGCGGCACGCTGAGGTAACACGCCGCGTGGCTCTGAGACGGAGACACACACACACACACACACACACACACACACACACACACAGACTTGTTTATACATATATTTACATATACTTTTTATATTTGACACCATGAAACCAGCCAGGACTCTGAAACACTACCAGGTTGTCCAGGTCTAGAGGGGTGCAGGTCTAGAGGGGTGCAGGTCTAGAGGGGTGCAGGTCTAGAGGGGTGCAGGTCTAGAGGGGTGCAGGTCTAGAGGGGTGCAGGTCTAGAGGGGTGCAGGTCTAGAGGGGTGCAGGTCTAGAGGTCTGCAGGTCTAGAGGGGTGCAGGTCTAGAGGTCTGCAGGTCTAGAGGGGTGCAGGTCTAGAGGGGTGCAGGTCTAGAGGGGTGCAGGTCTAGAGGTCTGCAGGTCTAGAGGGGTGCAGGTCTAGAGGTCTGCAGGTCTAGAGGGGTGCAGGTCTAGAGGTCTGCAGGTCTAGAGGTCTGCAGGTCTAGAGGTCTGCAGGTCTAGAGGGGTGCAGGTCTAGAGGGGTGCAGGTCTAGAGGGGTGCAGGTCTAGAGGGGTGCAGGTCTAGAGGTCTGCAGGTCTAGAGGGGTCCTCACCGTGACGCCGCACCACTCGCACCTCATCCCTGACAGGACGTCAGACGAAGCGCAGGATCTCCGGCACACATCACACCTCGCCGCCGCCGCCAGGTTCCCCTCCCTCCAGTGGTGGTGAAACGTATCCTGCAGCGGCAGAAAGTAGATCCAGGGTGAGCGGTTGTTACGAGGACTAGAAAAGATATCAATGAGCCTCACTGCTGTTCCTTCATCATCATCATCATCATCACACTGTAGTTCATTCAGACTTCATCACACAAATGTGGATTCATCCGCTGCTAAAAATAGTCCCCAACAAATGCACCATTTCCTCTGTTTGTTGGATAAAAACAAAAGGAGATTATTGATAAAACTACATATGTGTTGTTAAATATTGACGACTCCGGTAGGAACCAGTGGCTTTAGAGCTGAGAACCAGTCTGAACCGGTTTCTGCTGCTGGTGTCCTGTCTGACAGCCATCGGCAGCTCTACAGGAGCTTCACACGCTATTGATTTTTAATTAGCGCCTGTGAACCGATCAATCAGCTCCACACACACACACACACACACACACACACACACACACACACACACACCAGGTGATCAATCACATTCATTGATCTGACTATTAATGTACTGTAAAGCATATACTTCTATACAACCAGAGGAGTCGCCCCCCTGGTGGTCAGGAGAGAGAATGCAGCTTCAACACATGAAGCATATACTTCTATACAACCAGAGTCGCCGCCCCCTGGTGGTCAGGAGAGAGAATGCAGCTTCAACACATGAAGCATAGACTTCTATACAACCAGAGGAGTCGCCCCCCTGGTGGTCAGGAGAGAGAATGCAGCTTCAACACATGAAGCATAGACTTCTATACAACCAGAGGAGTCGCCCCCTGGTGTTCAGGAGAGAGAATGCAGCTTCAACACATGAAGCATAGACTTCTATACAACCAGAGGACTCGCCCCCTGGTGGTCAGGAGAGAGAATGCAGCTCCAACACGTGAAGCATAGACTTCTATACAACCAGAGGAGTCACCCCCTGGTGGTCAGGAGAGAGAATGCAGCTTCAACACATGAAGCATAGACTTTTTGTTGGATATTATTGAGTCAGATCAGCAGCTGGTTCTCTCTCACCTGCTCCAGAGTCCCGTCCAGGTGAGAACTGCGACAGTCTGCACAGCTGAAGACGGCACAGTCAGCGTGGACATGCAGCTCACACACTGAAACACACACACACACACACACACACACACACACACACACACACAGTGACATCCTGTTCTCTTCTCTCCTCACAGAATGCTTTTCATTCCTTAGATTTATAGATAATAATCCGATGCTGGTCAAACTGGTTTAACTGGTGGATGAAACTGGTTCTGACCTTCGCAGCGCAGCGCCCCGTTGCCCTCCGTCTGTTTCCTGCAGACGCAGCAGAAACGTTTCTTCTGGCCGGCGGGGCCGAAGCAGTGAGCCACGGGAACCTGCAGGGGGCAGCGAGGAGACTCGGTCAGAAGCCTGAAGCTAACGGACAAAAACACACGACTTTCATCTCTGATGTCCGTGTCAGGGAGCGGATCTTTGTGCTTTTAGAAGGCAAAACACATAAACAAATAAATACTTCTGAGGATAGACGACAATAAAAGATTAGTATTTAAAAAATAAGCTTTTTAAACAAACAGTCAGCTTTAAATCAATAATGGCTCCCAAGAGGATTAGGATTATATGCAGGCCCTGAATGTGACGACACGTTACTAGAACCACATGACGGGTTACACAACAGCGTGACAACATGAAGCAGGGGTCGTGGGGCCAGAACCCAGAGGGCCCGATCTGAACCAGAGGGCCCGATCTGAACCCAGAGGGCCCGATCTGAACACAGAGGGCCCGATCTGAACCCAGAGGGCCCGATCTGAACCCAGAGGGCCCGATCTGAACCCAGAGGGCCCGATCTGAACCCAGAGGGCCGGCAGCTGGATTTCACCAAAACACATGAAGAGGACATAAAAAGGAGTCAAAGTGATCATCAAGTATAAAGAAAACCGTCCTGTTTACATATTTTTAAGTAACAAGTATAACGTATTAAAAGATACGTGTTTTTATTCCCCTAAATACTGCATTGAAGTCGTGTTTTATTTTGGCACACAAATGCCCAATAGAGTCATAAACCAGACATGAGTCGGCATTTCTTCATTTCCTGTTCCCTCATCTTGAAGTGTCTCAAGTGTACCTCTGAGATGTAGTACACACATAAAGTACAATATGTACCTCTGAGATGTAGTACAGTAGAAAGTACAATATGTACCTCTGAGATGTAATGGAGGAGAAGTAGAGAGTACTCTGGTAAAGTACAAGTACCTTGCATTAGTACTTAAGTTGAGTACTTGAGTAAATATACTTGTTCCTTTCCGTCGGTCCCAAACAGAAAGAAAACGTTGTGTTTTCAGGATGAAGAACCAAAGAGCTCCTCGTGTTCATCATCGGCGGTTTATTGATCGGCGATCGGTGTGATCAGTAAACGTCTGGTCGGGGGCGTTTGTTTTACTCACCCGGACCGCAGACGGAGTCATGCAGGAGCAAGCCGAACGCAGCGTCTTGAGGCATTTCTCGTGACACATGAAGTTGCACACTGGAGGAGGAGACAGAGAAGGACAGTCAGAGGCCGCTGAGCAAGGCAACGGCAGGTCGCAGGTTCGATTCCCAGAAGAGCCACTAAACAGCGGGTCGAACGTCACGTGATCGCTTGGTTTAAAGGAGGAAAAGAAACGCCCAGATTTCATGCTTCACGTCAGGCGTTCTCATCATGAGGAACTTCTTGTCTGATTTTTACCCACAATCCTTTGCAATCTGAGGTTATCACCTTTATAGTCGGAGGAATAAAATCTAAAAGAGAAACTAAACTCAAGCTGAATCTCCTTTCGTGAATAAATGACTTGGGTTCTTTTCTTTGTTGGATACATTTTGGACAAAAGAGGATATATTTATTTATTTGTGTATATATATATATATATATATATATATATATATATATGAGAAATGTTCGCAGCCAGATGTAGCACTTTGATGACATCACATGTTCGTGTTAATCCGACTCCACAGCTTAAAGAAGAAACCGTTACATAATCAAGCCGAGCGGCGCTTTTGATGTTGTTGTTATTATTGTTGTTGTTGTTGTTGTGCAGCTTTTGATGCACCTGCTGCTGTTTGGTGACGATGATGAAGATGATGATGATGATGATGATGTTATGACTCACAAACACGTCTCCTGTTGCCATGCCAGCCCAGAGGAAGTAAATCACGACTTGACTGCAGCTCCGATCTGGACAACCAGTGTGTTACTGGGCAGAGTGGTGTGTGTGTGTGTGTGTGTGTGTGGTGTGTGTGTGTGTGTGTGTGTGTGTGTGTCTTGGATCTGCTCTTCAGTTCGCCTGTTGAATTCATGATTAAGTCGTGGCTTTGTGAGATGGAAAGAAAAGAGAGGGGAAGGAAAATAAAAAGGAAATGGAGGAAAGGAAAGAAGGGGGAAGGAAAGGAGATGAAAGTCAAGAAAAAGGAAAAAGGGGGAAAGGAACGACTAAGGAAAGGAAGTAAAAAAGGAAAGGAAAGAAAAGAGGAAAGGAAACAGAAGATTAGGAAAGGAAAGAAGAATAGGAAGGGCCTGGAATAGAAAAAGGGAGGACAGTGAAGGAGAGGAAGAGGAAAGAATAGACGAGACCTTTCTGGTTCCTCATGAAGATAAATCATTCAGACTTTCAATGACCCGAAACTAACCAGTTTCAACTGGGCCTGATCCCAGTGATCCCAGTCTGTGATCCCAGTCAACAATTCTGGCTGGGACTGGTCTGGGGTTTAGTCTGAGTCTGGTGGTCTGGGGTTTAGTCTGGGGCTGGTGGTCTGGGGTCTGGGGTTTAATCTGGGTCTGGTCTGGGGTCTAGTCTGGGGCTGGTGGTCTGGGGTTTAGTCTGGGTCTGGTGGTCTAGTCTGGGGCTGGTGGGCTGGGGTCTGGGGTTTAGTCTGGGTCTGGTGGTCTGGGGTTTAGTCTGGGGTCTCGTCTGGGGTCTGGGGTTTAATCTGGGGTCTCGTCTGGGGTCTGGGGTTTAATCTGGGTCTGGTCTGGGGTCTAGTCTGGGGTCTGGTCTGTGTTCTGGTCCGGGCTCTGGTCTGACACCACAGTCCAGCTCCAGCTCGGAGGACTAACCTTTGACCCGTTTCTACCGTTAAACTGCATCACAACGCCCAAAACACACCTGTCTCAGCGTCACCTGAAGCTCCAGCAGCCAGCAGGAACAACCAGCTGGGTCGGTGGTTCAATTCCAACAACAAAGTGTGCACATGTGGGGACACGAGTATTGATAAACACGTTCTGATGTAATATGAATAAACACGCATGCATGTGGTCTGACCTTCACACAGGAAGCCGACGAGCCCCCAGATGAAGTCGCTGCAGCCGTGGCAGAAGGTGGGCTTGGTGAGGGTCACCCTCCGGAGGCAGTGTCCCGGGGCGGGGCTCTGGTACCTGGGCCGGAGACCCGGGGACTGCTGCGCCCTCTTCTTCCCGCTCAGGGGGCTCGCTGCCCGGCAGTCCGCGGCGGCGGCGTCCGGGTCCGCCGGCGGTCTGTCCCTGCCGGAGTCCGCCATGTCTTCTCAATCTCCCCCGAAAGTAGCGCGACAACACGAGGGGGGAAATGTGGTGTTTGATGCAGAAGAAGAAGAAGAAAAAAAAGAGCCTGGATCTCTAGAAAATACCCCGGCAGAGAGACATCCCCCACCGGGTACGGCGGCGCAGCAGCCCCGGCGACAGGGCGCCGTCCTCGGCTTGTGCGTGTGCGTGAGACCCCCCCTACCGCCTCAGCAGCTAATAATCCAGATCCTAAAAATACAAAAGTAGGAAACCGGGTCACGACTTTGTGATTCCAACGAGATTAGTTACCCCACCACCTCCGCGGCGGAGGGTCATCGCCGCCGGCTGGACCCGGCGGAGAGGGCGCTGCGGCCGGCGTGTCCACCCGGAGCTCCCCGGCGTCTCTCGGGCCGGAGCGGCTCCTGAAATATTAATCGTGTGTCCAACCTTTCCTCTGAAACACCGAGTGAGAGTTCCGGGAGAGGCGGTGACGTGAGACCTTTTCGACGTCGCCTTCGTCCACCACGCCGAGATCTGAGTCCCCTCCGCCCGGAGACAGCGGTGCCACCCAGCGGCGCTGCGAACCGAGAGCGCGCCGTGCGTGCGTGCGTGCGTGCTCGGTGGTGTGCCCCCCCTCTTCCTCCTCCTCCCCGGAGCTCCCCGCTTAGGAAGCCGAATGAATAAAAGATGAATTATCGATCCGGTGAATAGTAATGATGATGCGCGCGGCGGCAGGAAGTCTCCGGAGCGGATGTTATTCTTCCAGTCGATGCGCAACGGACGTGCAGCGGCCCCGGAACGCGCGCGTGCAGGACCCGGTTAGAAAAAGACGCGAGGAGCCGGGAGGGGGAACGTCCGGAGAGCCGGAGAACAAACGTTATTCAACAAGTGTGAAGAGAACCGGAGGGGGGCGCTTCATGTCGGGGTTTCTTCTTCTTCTTCTTCTTCCTCCTCAGAGGGCTGATTCTTCTTCCGCGTCAGACTCTCCAACACTGATTTACTCCTCCTCCTCCTCCCTCCCCTTCATCCCCTCTCCTCGTCTCCTTCCCTTCTTCCCTTCCTGCCCTCTTGAGGTTCTTCTGAATCTCACAGGGTTCTTACGGTCATGGAAAACCTGGAAGAGTCATGGAATTTTAAAATGGTTATTTCCAGGCCTGGAAAAGTCCTTGAAAAAAAAATCCCAAAAGTTTAGTAAAAGTCATGTAAATGTGTTATATTCATGTGTTCATGACGTTCATTTACGCTGAGTTTGAAATAATGAATATGCTTTTAAAAGAAAGACTCAAAATATAAGCAGGCATACATACAGGCATCTATATAAATGTTTATTCTTTTAATCAAACTATTGTCTCATTCATTTGTGTCATTTAAGGTTTACTGTATGCTTTGTATTCTCATTGTTAGTTTAAATACTACATTTACTCACTTTTTACTGTTTACACCCAGATTTCACTAAATGTTTGTCATGGACATTTGGTTTAAAGTCATGGATCCATTGGTCATAATGTATATGAGCCCTGATCTCATTAAATGAATGAATGAACCATTACTCTGTCACACATCCTTCCTCTTTTCTCGTGTTCTTCCTTCCTCCCTTCCTTCCTCTGCCCTCGCCTCCTTCCTCACTTTGTCTCTTTGTGTTGTTTTAAGGTTCTCTGAGGAAATCCATGTTTGTTTTAAAACAGATGAGATTTATTTTTCTTATAAACAACTTTGTCGTCATCCACTTGCAGAGTAAAAATATAACTCGTGAAAAAATGTAATATAGTAACTAAAATATAAATATAGTATAGTCATTTAATTAAAATATGAAACAAGATTTAAAATATAAAATGTGTTAGAAGTAATACTGAGAGTATTATTGTTCATGATATTGAGAGTAAATAAAAAGTACAGGCACCTCAAAACTGTGTTGAATAAATGTACTTCAAACAGAAGAATGTGGTAAAACTCTTCTACATGATACAAAACAGACATTTACTGAATAAAGAAACATATTTATAACGTTTCAAAACGTACTTCATGACACTTTATCTGATAATGTTTCCATATTTCTTCATCAGTGTTTTGTTTGTCTTTTACTTCCAAACCTGTCAAAAAAAATGCTATTTTTATTAGATTATTACCCGAGTATTATGTCTTTTAAAGGTATTTTTTCACTTCCAGGTAATACACTTTAAACATATCTATTTATTTTTTTTACCAGCACTTTGTGTTGTATGACCTTTCATGTATTTAAACACTTTTAAACACACTTTTATTTGTCACACTTTGAGCTACATAGTCTGTATGAAATGTGCTGTACAAATAAATATAATTATTATTAGTAGTAGTGTAATGGTAGTAGTAGTAGTAGTAGTAGTAGTAGTAGTAGTAGTAGTATTGTTATAAGCAACATCACTGTAATATCACATACATCTTAATGAACGTACCCTATTTTGCTTTTAAATGAAGAATTTGGAGGTAAAATAAAAATCCATAAGTCCACAGCGTTCACTTTATATATAAAACTTATTGTTTGTTCGTATCTCAACTTAAAAGAGCAACTTGTAAGTTATATATTTTTATACATTTTGGTATATACTGTTTCTTGGAAACAGATCATTTTAAAAGTCAATTAATTAGTGAATTCAAATCCATATCTTTTATTAAAAACTTCACATTCATGCTCTGAGGTTGAAATAATAATGTGTGGGTCATACGTTCATGTCGAGATGAAAGTGAAGGAATTTGATGTATAAATAAATGATATTCTCTTCATGTCATTATAATGGTTGTAATAAATAAATAATGTTACTGTTGTTTGTTTTCCATTGTACCTTCTGTTCATGACCACTAGGTGTCAGTACTGGACACTGACACTGGTTGTTTAAGATCCACATTAAAGATTCTAACTTTAATATTCTTAATTAGCTCCTTCACTTTACTGATTTTTTAACTGTGAAATACTTCATTTTATTGATAAATGTTTTTTATTGTTTATAATTGTGTTGATAAATATGTACCAAAGCATTATGTTTCTCACATATGATCTTCACTTGAACAATAAACAACAGGAAGAGACTGAACAAACTGGTAAAGAAGGCCAGCAGCGCTGGGGTGTCTCTGGATGTGGTGGAGGATGATGCTAAGCTATCACCTGGTGGAAGATGATGCTAAGCTATCACCTCGTGGAGGATGATGCTAAGCTATCACCTCGTGGAGGATGATGGCTAAGCTATCACCTGGTGGAGGTGAGACAGGAGGAGGATGCTAAGCTATCACCTGGTGGACAACACATCCTACCCCATGCAGAACACACATACATATATATATTAATTAATGTGAGGCACAGTAGACAATCGAGTTCAAAAGCACAACTCAGAGGCAGGTGGCAGGCAAAGTTCTTTAGTTGTATATTCAGGCAGAAGTACAGAGATACGCTGGAGAGTTTGGCACAATGGACAAGACAATCTGGCAGAGGACACGTGCAAGTGAGGGGCCCTAAACAGTGAGCTAATGAGGGAACGGGCTGCAGGTGAGATGGGCGTGAGGGCCAGGTGACGGTGATGAGGGGTAATCAGGCGTGAGTGGCAGGATCTGGAATGACAGGAGAGTGGTTAGAACTGACAGACAGGATGAAAAACACTTAACATGACGGGGAATCCGTGACAATTAAAAAGAAAAGAAAAAAAGAAAGACAAATTTAATAAAGTAAAAAATTAAAATTAAAAAACATGTTAAAAAGAAAAATATTAAAATAAATGAATAAAAAGAGTAGTAGTAGTGGTGGTGGTAGTGGTAGTAGTAGTAGTGATGGTAGTAGTGGTCAGTAGTAGAGTCAGTAGTAGTAGAATAAAATAAATATAAAGTACATTCAACGAAGTTAAAGGCATTTATTTCTTACAACATAGACATTATTATAGTAGTTCATGTTATAGCAATGATTGCTCTACTTTCTGGAGATTATTAACTGAGCCCTGCACTGAAAAGAAATATGAGAAGATGTGAATAATAATTTTTTCAAGATATAAGTGGAGAAAAAATAAATAAAAATAAATTCAATACAGTTAATGGCATAGATTTCTTAGAACATAGGTATTATTATAGAGAAAAATGTTGTATCCACTAAAGTAATAAGAACAGTAACAGCAGCTGTTCAACACATCTCAATAAACACTTAAGTGTGGGGAGTTGAACATGTTTTATCTGCTTTATTGTGAGTTATAATAAGTGTGGCGAGAGATTTTTTTTTGTTGTAAAGTCAGTAGGAGTCTTCCTCTGGTTGTATAGATGCTATGCTTTGTGTTAAAGCTGCATTCTCTCTCCTGACCACCAGGGGGCGACTACTCTGGTTGTATAGAAGTATATGCTTCATGTGTTAAAGCTGCATTCTCTCTCCTGACCACCAGGGGGCGACTCCTCTGGTTGTATAGAAGTCTATGCTTCATGTGTTAAAGCTGCATTCTCTCTCCTGACCACCAGGGGGCGACTCCTCTGGTTGTATATAAGTATATGCTTCATGTGTTAAAGCTGCATTCTCTCTCCTGACCACCAGGAGGCGACTCCTCTGGTTGTATAGAAGTATATGCTTCATGTGTTAAAGCTGCATTCTCTCTCCTGACCACCAGGGGGCAACTCCTCTGGTTGTATCGAAGTATATGCTTCATGTGTTAAAGCTGCATTCTCTCTCCTGACCACCAGGAGGCGACTCCTCTGGTTGTATAGAAGTATATGCTTCATGTGTTAAAGCTGCATTCTCTCTCCTGACCACCAGGGGGTGACTCCTCTGGTTGTATAGAAGTCTATATAAATGACTCTACTTCTCTCTTGATGTATTCCCTCAGTAAACATTGTAAACATGAGTTTATGTCTCAATCTCTAGTTTCAAGTCTTCTTCAATACAGCATGATGTTCATTTAGTAAATTATGGTCATTTAGAGTCAAACAGACCATAAAGCAGGGGACGCTTTAGGGCGGGGCTACAAGGTGATTGACAGGTCTCTAATGACCTAACGTGCAGCTTTCTCCAGATAAGCTCATCTTTGTATGTCATGTAAATGTATTTAAATATCATTAGTGTTTCCGTGGTGGATGTGCCTCACTCAGGGCCACGTGGAGCGCTCTTCAAAGGGTTAGGACACATGATAACACATTATTACAAAGAGAACAGGAGTCAAATAAAAGAATGCAGTGCAACAACAAAGAGAGCAGATCAATATGTCAGTTTGATCAGTTTACAGCAGTTTGATCAGTTTACAGCAGTTTGATCAGTTTACAGCAACATCAATGTAACGTTCGTAGTTTGCCAGCAGGTTTAACAGATTATTGAAAGTATTTCCAAGTTATGCTAACGGTTAGTTACATGATCTTTATCACACTATAAATGTGGCCGCCGCAAGGAATTGTGGGGAATAATTATCAAGGTCCAGTAAGTAAGGAAGCATTGAAGCTCCTTTCCTTTGCGTTTAGAGAATTCAAACAGCTCTCATCATGGCGGCCACGTAGAGACTTCAGGGTCATTTCACTCCTTGAGGAACCTTCCTGAGCAAAAAGGACTATTGGACCGCAGCCCATATACGGTCACTTCCTGTTCACTGGTTGATCAACACTAAGGGTGCATCCCACGTCTCTTGATTTCATCCTGTTTCCCTCACTTGCGTCCTAGTCCCTCCCACCAGGGATGCAAGGAGAGATGCAAGGAAACCATGCGAGGAGAGAGGAGACGAGGAAATGTGTTTTAAGAGCAAGGAGACGACCTTTCCTCTGAAGCGTCACGTGAAGCGATCAGCTGATCAGGATAATATCAATGTTCTACAAATATCATGATAAAAACATGCAAATAAGTTTCCGTGTGCAGCAGAAGTGTTCCTCTCTGTTTCTCTCAGTTTATTTGATGCTGTTGAATCTTTCTGTGGAACACGGACAGTAACTCGTCCTCATGCTGATCGTCGGAGGCAACTTCAAAGACACAGGAGAGAAACTAGAAAATATAGAAATCTGAATATTCATTTGAATACGTTTCTGTATCTAAAGTTGCCCCATCACACACCTACCACATACAAGTTGTACAAGTACTTACTGTACTACAGCGTACTACAGAAACAGTTTCATCACTTTATATATATTCATATTCTATATTTAGTTTCCCATCCTGCCAAAGGACATAACTTCCTTAAATCTACAGTTAACGTGTTTCTATAAATGTTCTTGAGGCTTGTTGTTGACCCTTCATGTTCCAGTCATCAGACTCTGTTGTGAGCTGAAGTCCATGAAGAACTGTGACACAGAAAGCTCATTCAAAGGTTTTATTGAAGCAAAAGAAGCATCATCACAATGAAAATACACAACATTACCAATAAAACACCTTTATTCAGAATTATGATGTAAAAACTACAGAAGAATGTTCTTCATGATCAAAAGTAAAAGGACTCATTATGCAGAATAAACTCTTTAGAGACTATAATATAATAAACATTATGTTATTGGATCTTTATTACTCATTATTAACATGTAAGAAGCATTTTAACGCTGCAGCAGGTTGAGATTTAACAAAACAATCATATTCTATAAGTTCATCACACGTTTTATATTTAGCATCTTAATATGCAAAGTAACTACACTCTTAGAAATAAATGTGCTAACTAGAACCCTGGAGGCTGTTCTGCTCGTCCCCATAGGAGAACCCACTTTGGTTCCTGGTAGAACCTTTCCTCAAGGTTCCCTTTCAGAGGGTTCTACAGAGAACAAAGCAGAACAGGTTCCAAAGAGAACCCTCATTTGGTGGAACACTTTCACCCCAAATCTTCTCTGGAGGTTCTATGCAGAACATTTCCACCTTCTAAGGCGCAACCAAGATCCACCAGGAACCAAGGGTTCTATGTAGAACTCACTATGGGTTCCTCATGAGGTTCATATAGAACATTTCTGGCTTATTTTAACATCTGTTCTTTTAAAAATCCTTGAAGAAGGAAAGGGTTCTTCAGAAGCAAATGGTTCTGGTAGAACCTCGGCCCTGAGAGGAAGAACCGGTTTGGAACCTTTATTTCTCAGAGTGTAGAAACTAGATGACAGATCGATGTAGTGGAGTAAAGTCTAAAGTACTATGAAATGGAAACAGGGTACTTCACAGCAAACAGTACTTGGGTACTTTGGTTCTTTCTACCATTGGTCGAGAGGAAGAGGAAGAAGAAAAGGAGGAAGAGGAGGAGAAAGGAACCTCTGACCAGAGTGGATTGAAAGAACATTACAGCTCATCTCTTCTCTTCTTCCCGGTCTTCTTCTCTTCCTTGTGGAAGACTTTTCCATCCGCCTGCTTCTTCCAGCTCAGCTTGACGTCGTCGTTCAGCCCCTGGTCCTTCAGCTTCAGTTTGAGCTGAGAGACAAAAACATTGAGAGAAGAAGTCTTCACTAATCTGTGGTTCCTTTACATCCTGCATCCTGTCTCTGTTCTCATGTGGAAGCTCTGCTGGAGAACCACTCTGGTTTGTTGTCTGGACACAAGTCTACCTTCAGTAATGACGAAGGCACAGAGCACCTTCACATTGTTCTTATAGTCACTACCTCACATGTCACCTGCTGGTTCTGTTGCTAATGAGAGGAAGACGTACCTGCTTCAAGAGGTTCTCCTTCACCACGGGGTCATTCAGGTCCAGAGAGGAGCTGCTTTTCTGCAGCCTCACTTTGATCACTCGCATTGCAACAGGAGCTAAGACACAAACAACCTTCATCAGTCACAACATGTCTGCTGATGATATTCAACATCCTTGACTTTTCAACACTTAGAATGATAAAAGAGAAAAGTATGGTCATTTTCCATCAGCTCAATCTTTAAATATGGATGGTGCAGGAACACCATAGCTTAGCTTAGCTTAGCATGGTATTAGCGTTAGCATTGTTGCATCACTGGGGCCAGCACCCTCCATCATCTGCAGTTGATCTGCATATTCAATGTGTTTTCCATCCATAACTTGATATTTATAGATTCTATTTTGATCTACTTTTGATGTTTTGGGGTATATATATATATATATATATATATTTTTTTTTTACTGTATCTGCAAATAAAACAACCCTAAATCCACATGTAAAGACTGAGGGAATGATAGCTTACCACTGTAGCAGATGAACGCTGACTTGAAGTTACAGTCCACGTCCACCCACTGTCCATCGGCACTAAAATCTACTGTCACACAATTCTCAGAGTGACCACGAGACTCCACAGCTTTCCAGTTCGCAAATGTGGAGTCACTTCCATCAGACCACCTCCATCCATCTCTGAACAGGCCGATCCAGAATGCGTCTCCTCCGGGTGAAACACTGAATAGCATCTGGTTCTCCTCGATGTTCCTCACCATGGCCAGGTCTGTGTAGTGTTCTCTGCAGTATCTCTGGGCCTGATGCCAATACATGTTGGAGTTAATGAAGACAAATGTCTTGTTCGGCCCTGAAAGTAGAGCATGGTGAAGTGCTGAGTAGAGGAACCATAACAACATGATGCAGACCAGTTTATTGTTGCTGAATGAATCTCAGCATGAAGGTGAATCAACACGCAGCTGTGTGAATATGAACATGCAGCGTCCATTGAATCATAAAGGCATCAGAGATATTTTACCTCCAACAGACATGATACAAACCGGCTGAATGAGCACATCAATCTGCTTTAACCTTTTTGACCCCAGCCAATTTAATGGCGAAAATTGTGAATGGTTTGCATTCAACTAAATACTGAATATCTCCTAAAGCCCAAGGTCTATTTGAATAATTTAAAAAGCAATAATATACAGAAAACCCTTGTGAACATAGATAATGAGTTCAGTTATGTGTTAGTGGTATATTAGTTTATGATAGTACACAGAAAAGGAAAAAAAGAAAAAGAAACAAAAAAACCTAAAAGTAGTTTATTTATATCGTAACTATATTAATAAATGTAATATATAACCTAGCTCTATATGTTAGGAGTATATGTGCGAAGTTTGGGTTTGATTGAGTGAAGTTAAGTATTTTTTATAATTATTTTAGTTCAGGATTTTCGAGCGATCGTGTCTAACTCGGCCAACACAGTTCCCACTCTCTCCCTGGTCCCTGAACGGTCCTCACTTCACTCTATCCACGTGCAGCAGACTAAAGCCTAATTTATGGTTCTCCGTCAGGTCGACGGCGTAGCTACGCCGTAGCTACGCTGTCGACGCAGACCCCTACGCCGTAGCCTGACGCGCACCTCCAAAAAATCCTAACTACGCGTCGCGTTGACGCGGACCGCAACGCTGTGATTGGTCCGCTCAGAACGTAATTTCCGGCGGTTGCTCTTTCCGGTTTGTCTTCCTACACCGCCATTTTTAAAGTTCTTGTAGACCGGTAGTAACAATGGACCAAACAGAAGAACGAATCATCGAGGAGGTCAGGAAATACGACCACCTTTATAACTTTTCTTCGAGGGACTACAAAGACTGCAAAATTACATTAAACTCATGGCGAGAAATCGCGCAAAACACAGCCACACAGGCACACCCCCCTGGCGGCATGGCGGTTAATTGCAGAGCAACGCGGACCCTCGACGCAGAACTTCCAATGCTCAACGACGGCGTCACGTCGACGGCGTAGCTACGCCGTCGACGTGACGGAGAACCATAAATTAGGCTTAAGAGCAAGCAGAGGAGTCTAAACATGCCCTGATCAATCTTATTTCAGCCATAAATAAGTTTTTTGCAAGACATAAATGGCAATGTTGTGCGTATCTTGGTGAAGGTTGGTTTCTCAGCGGATTTATTGGTGGATTCAGTAGGCTATAAGGATTCCACAACTGTATGGTAATCCTGTGTAGCTTCATGTTATCAATATGAAATGGCATATTTTTACAACTCAGGGTGCTGTCCCAAGTCACTCTCGAGTCCCTTTGAGTCATACATGTTCATATTTATTGTGGGCTAGTGTCATACACATGAACAATGGACTTATATTGACTTGTAAGGCCAGGATGTGCCGGGTTTTTTTGTTTGCTGTATCACACCAGAGACCTTATTTGGACTGGTTGGGCTTGGGAGATCGATGAAGGGGCTCTGGGGCTCAGAAGGATGACCTTCATGTAGCTGAAGACTAGTTCAAGAAACCGGGAGGAACTTCTAACTGGTCCTGAATCAGTCTCAGTCTAGTCCTGGTCCTCTATTATCCTCAGTGTAGTCCTGGTCCTCTATAGACCTCCATCAGTAAAAAGAGCACCAGAGAGAAGATGGTCTGGTTCTATCGAGTTATTCTTGAAGCTCTACACAACACAATCAACACAACATGAAAGTTCCTCGTAGAAGCTTTAATATTCTCACCTCTGTCATCGAAGCAGAGTGGCCTGCGGCCCCAGTAACAACGGGTGGCGCTCCATACCTCATTTGGATTTATCAATCCGCATTGCTCTGTTCCTATGCCACGGACGGTCGGTTCTCTATACATCCATCGTCTGAACTCCAGCTCCTCGGGTTTGTAGAAACTTGTGTTTGACAGTGACCACCTCCAGTTGTCCGCGTAGAGTCCGATCCAGGCTCGCTGAAAGCAATATTTCATTGTGATGTACAGAAATAGACTTTCAGATATTTTTACATCCCATTTACAGTCTTGATTCTGACAATCAGTCTGATTTGGCAAACCTTCCAAGGACTAACAGCGTCCTTGAAAGGTTAACAATACAAACAAGACAGCATGACTCCACCATATATTTACATATATTTACATGGACGACGTTTGGTTGATGAGATATTAAAGCTGTAAATATCCAGTACAGATTAGCAGTATGTTGCACTGAAACTCCCTATTTTTAGGCCCTATTGTAAAATCTTAATCTGTAACTCTGTCAAATAAATGTCCCTCTGAAATGTAACATAAAAAAGCATTGAACTAAAATACTCAAGTAGAGGACAAGTACATACGTAGGTACAGTTCGTCTGCATGCTTTCCACCACTGTGTGAATGTAAAACTTTCAGTCACTGACGTAAGAAAACTCACATTGTCGACCATTCTGCTTGAATCCACCAATCCCTTCAGGGTCTCCAGGTCCTCCGGGCCTCGGATGGTGACCAGGTCGATGTGCTTCTCTCTGCAGTAACGCTGTGCTTCAGTCATGGTCTTACGCTCATAAACAACATGATAGCCACGATCAGGAGCTGATGAGACGGCACACAGCCCTGGATGGACAAACAGCATATTGATTGTTTGATATTAATAAATTAACTCACAAATGCAAATTCGATTTTTACATTGAAGTAAAAAAGACAAAGAAAGAAGGGGAAGTAAGAGGAATGTCACGGGGACAAATTATTGGCCAATAGAGCACCAACCTATTTCTAGGCCCTTTCCTCGAAAATGTCATACCCAAACTAAAAAGGGTGTATCTCTGCAACCACTAGGGCTATTTGAATACTTTGGGTGTTATAATAAAAGGTACACATGTGAGATGTTGTTCAGATGTGTAAATATCAGTCTATATGTTACTGGTTAAGAGTAAATGAAGATGATACACAGAAAAAAATGAAAAGGTTTCAGGTCCGCCTATAAAAAAAAATCACTTTCAGGATGATTATTTCTTTGAAATGATGCAGCTGTAAGGTCCAACTCTAACCCAAATCATAGCACAATATGTGAACATTCTCTAACCCACATCATACCACAATGTCTGAACATTCTCTCTGCAAAGGTTGACTTTGATAAAGTGAAGCAGAACAAAGTTATAGAGGGTTTAGAACAGAGAACATTCAGGTGATGTCTCCAAAATTTGCATTTGCGCACATCTGTGACGTTTGATTTTTCTCATGTACCAAACCATATATTTCACTTGTATATTACTTATGGTGTTCAATACATTCAAATACAGCAGTTTTGGGTCTTTTTTTCATAAAACAAGCTATGATTTACAGTTTTATAAAACACTCACTCAGCCTCCCCCCCCCCCCTAGGAGGGGATTGTTTTTTAAAAGGTTTTAAACAATATTATTATTACGTTGAAGACGGAAGAAAGAATAAAACGATATTAAAGTCTTGCCTGACACAACGACGATGCTCAGAAGAAGTTTGTCCATCCTCGTCTCCGCTCTGGTCCTCTCTGTCAGGCGGGGTGGCTGTTGATGTGCAGCTCATGTAAAGTTCGGCAACAATCATTTTCCTAATGGATTTTGTAACGTGTGCAGAGGTCCTGCTCCGGGGAGGGGAAGTAGGGGGAACAGGCTCCGCCCCTAACACGGTGGTCACTCCTCAGCTGTTATCCCAGTGACCCCGGAGTAACTGATAATACTCACCGATATGGGTGTAATGCCTTTGGCCTTTTATCTCACCCCGTAGTTTGATCGTTAGGATTTTCGGAATTATTGCCTTTCTGAAAGTTTTTTACGCCTATAAGCCATAGGCGCTCTCAGTAGAATGTAACCCTATCACCCAGTATGAATAGTTATTTACATCGTCTGTAATTTACTATTGCCTATTTTGAACACTCACATTTTAGACACACTGCAAAGTCTTTGACCCAAATCTGAGGCCATGGTGCTCTGCCGGAAACCGGTGGACTGCTCCCTCCAGGTGGGGACAAACTGCCTACCCCAAGCGAAGGAGTTCAAGTATCTCGGGGTCTTGTTCACGAGTGAGGGTAAGGTGGAGCGGGAGATGGACAGGTGGATCGGTGCGGCTGCAGCAGTCAAACAGGCGCTGTACCGGTCCGTCTTGGTGAAGAGGAGCTGAGCCGGAAGGCGAAGCTCTCCATTTACTGGTCGGTCTACGTTCCAACCCTCACCTATGGTCACGAACTCTGGGTCGTGACCGAAAGAACGAGGTCTCGGCTACAAGCGGCCGAAATGAGCTTCCTCCGTAGGGTGGCCGGGCTCAGCCTTAGAGATAGGGTAAGGAGCTCGGACATCAGGGGGGAGCTTGGAGTCGAGTCGCTGCTCCTTCGTGTCGAAAGGAGTCAGCTGAGGTGGTTCAGCATCTAGTCAGGATGCCTCCTGGACGCCTCCCATTAGAGGTTTTCCAGGCACGTCCAACTGGTAGGAGAGCCCGGGGAAGACCCAGGACACGCTGGAGGGATTATATCTCCCGGCTGGCCTTGGAACGCCTCGGGATCCCCCAGGATGAGCTGGAAAGTGTTGCGGGTGAGAGGGAAGCCTGGGTCGGCCTACTGGACCTGCTGCCACCGCGACCCGACCCCGGATAAGCGGCTGATAATGGATGGATGCAAAGTCTTCAACCAGGGTTCTTACCTTAAGTTCCTCTGGCAGCGTCGGTCGTCACCTCAGTATCACACTTGTTCAGGACAGGGGAAGAAAAAAAACTAGAGTCTTTAGTTTTAGTTCCAACACCTTACTATATGATAAGACTGGTTTTATTTCTGTTTCTTTTTTCTTTTCCTTTACAATTCACCATCACTTTCAATTCAATGAAACAGTTTCATTTGTATTTATTTGTATTTATTTTTGCACAATTCAAACAATAAAACAAAACAAAAATCATAACAGAAACAAAAAAATGAATATCACAGTGCAGGAAGAGACAAAAAGCCAACTGGGCTTATTTGAAGCCTCCACCTATAATATTTAAAATGTTACAAAATTACAAACATAAATTGAAATATACATAAGAAAGACAACAAAAGAAAGAAAGAAGAGAAAGAAAAATAATGTAATCATGTCAAGTCTGTGTGTGAGTGTGTGTATGCATGTGTGACCGTGAAAGTCAGCATAGCTTGAGTTTGTTCAGGGATATTGGATTAAACCTCTGTGGCAATTTCTAAGCAATGGTAACTAAAAACATCGATATAACAGCTAAAACAAGAAAAGAAAAAAAGAGGAAAAAAAAACACCAATACATAACAAACTCTTACGAAACAGCAATTAGACTTTCTTTTAGGCAATTTTTGTAATTTTTTATAGAGAGACATTTCTTTGTGAGGTGGGAAAAGTTATTCCATAACTTGGTTCCCCTAAATCTAATAGAGAATTGACCTCTGCTAGTCAGTAATTTTGGAGGATGAAGATGTGAAGATTGACGAGTTGAGTGAGAATGAATCTGAGAATTGACTATGAAGAAGGTCTTGAAATGATCAGGAATATTTCCTTCACCTAAAAGTGTTTTATACATGAAAATGCAAGTTAAAGAAATATTAATGTTATAAATAGTAAGAATCTGCGGTTTGTGAAATAAAGGAGCAGCTGAGATGTGAGACTGTGATCGTGTTGCAATCCTAACAAAACGAGAAACAACATTTTTTTCAGAGAAGTAGGAAAAGTACTTGCCCAAACTATATTGCAATAAGAGAGATAAGGATAAATTAAACTGTGATAAAGAATAAGGAGACAGTTTGCAGAAACAAGATGTCTAACCCTCCTTATAATTCCAATGGATTTGTTTATTTTTCTACTAACACAGTCAATATGTATACTCCAACTTAAACTTTCATCAATGATAACTCCTAAAAATGTTGTAGATGAGACTTGAGGCATCTCAAGAGATTCAATTTTAATTTATTTATTTTTTTTGTTTTTTAGTTAAATCCTTCGAATAAGATTTTTTACCACTGAAAATAATAAAATTCGATTTTTTGATATTCAAAGATAGCTTATTTAATGTAAACCATGTAGCATAGGCGGTTAAACCAGCATTAGCTTCCATAATTAAAGAATTGAAATTTGAATGAGAGAGAACTAGAGTTGTGTCATCAGCAAACATTATCGGAAAAAGACTTTTTGACACATTGGACAAATCATTAATATAAAGTAGGAATAATAATGGACCAAGAATGGACCCCTGTGGAACCCCACATATTAGTCTAGCTTGGTTTGAGTAACAACCTTTAACACAAACAAACTGTCTTCTATTGGCAACATAACTTTTTAACCATTTGTATGCAATGTCATGAAATCCATATTTATGCAGCTTTTCCAATAGAATATTATGGTTTACTGTGTCGAAGGCTTTGGAAAGGTCAATGAAAATACTACAAACAAATTCATTATTGTCAAGTGCAGAGATAACTTTATCAACAAGGTAAAGTAGAGCCATATATGTTGAATGATTTTTACGGAAGCCATACTGGTGTTTGTAAAGAATTGAATTAGACTCTATATGAAACAATATCCTTTTTTGTAAAAAAATTTCTAGTATTTTTGAAAAACAAGGCAATATAGATATGGGTCTATAGTTGTTGAAACAACATGGGTTTTCCGCTTTAAACAAAGGAATGACTTTCGCGATTTTTAAATCTTCTGGCACAACACCTGTTTTCAAAGACAATGTGAAGATGTGAACAAGTGGCTGCAGTATTGACTGTTTCACCTGTTTGACAAGAAATGCCGAAATGTTGTCATGGCCAGCAGAAGATGTTTTGAGATCGTCAATTATATCACTTATTTCTTGCATATCTGGGGGCATAAAATTAGAGATAATAGGGACATTTGTTGGAATAAAATCCAGAGGATTCCCATGACAAGATGGAATATTGTTCGCTAAATCCTGACCAATATTTACAAAGAATTCATAAAATTTTTGAGCGATATCAAACGGCTTGTCAATAGAATTCTCACCATCCAGAAAGACTGAAGGAAGCTCTTTGGTAATCTTTTCTCTTTGCAGCACCTGATTTATTACTTTCCACGTGCTTTTTATATCATTTGAACACTTCAGAAATGTTTCACTGAAATATTTTTTTTTTGCAGATCTAATGGTATGGGTATAATTATTTCTACAGGATTTATAAGCACCGTGAGTAAGAGGAGTAGGAGTTAAATGATATTTTCTGTACAGTTTATTTTTTTTCTTAAGTAGCTTCAGTAAATGTATTGTGAACCAGGGTTTACTAACTTGACTGCTTTTCTTGGTGGAACTACAAATTGGAAAACAATCATTGAAACTAAGGTTAATAACTTTCATGAACTTCTGATATGCCAAATCAGCATTTTTTTCCACATATAAATCTTCCCATGATATACTGGTAAGAATATCATTGAATTTAGAAATATTTGATTGGCTCATAATTCTTTTCTGCATCATCTTCTTAGTATGTTTAGCTCTCTTAATCTCGATTATAGAGTATTGGAAAATGGGAAAATGATCAGACAAGTCAGAAAACAAGACTCCAGATTTAGTTCCTTCACTCAGAGAATTGGTTAAGATGTTATCAATCAAAGTCACTGAATTTTCTGTAACTCGTGTTGCTTTATGAATAATGCATGTTGTTTCAGTGTCAACATGCAAAAAGTGTTCAGGTGTTTTCTACATAAGTGGTCCCCAAGTCAAGTTTGATCCTCTGAAGGTAAAGGAGCTTGTTTGGTCCAGTCTTCTAAGAAGCTGGCAGATGTCCTGTCTAGTCTCAAAGAGCTAGAGAAATCCAAGTCTTCTGATAGCAGAAGTGTCATTCAGTCTCTAAAGTTGGGAGCCTTGTCCCAACCCATAAGGGCTGGGCAAATGTGATGTTTCTTCTCTTTTGGTAAATACATTTATTAAGTCCCGTTTCTAGTAGTAGAGTCAGTAGTAGTAAAGTCAGTGGTAGTACTCTGGTTGTATAGAAGTATATGCTTCATGTGTTGAAGCTGCATTCTCTCTCCTGACCACCAGGAGGCAATTTCTCTGGTTGTGTAGAAGTATATGCTTCATGTGTTAACGCTGCATTCTCTCTCCTGACCACCAGGGGGTGACTCCTCTGATTGTATAGAAGTCTATGCTTCATGTGTTAAAGCTGCATTCTCTCTCCTGACCACCAGGGGGCGACTCCTCTGGTTGTATAGAAATCTAAACTTCATGTGTTAAAGCTGCATTCTCTCTATTGACCACCAGGGGGGGACTCCTCTGGTTGTCGCCCCCCTAAGTCTATTCAATTAATTCAGTTTATTTTGTATTGCCCCAAAATCACGAATTAAAATTTGCCTCCGAGGGCTTGTGTAAATGTAATGTTACTGCCTGTGGCAATGTGCCACCTATGATGGTATGTGAAAAATTCAAACCGCATGGAAGTAAGTGACTGACAGAAAAGTCTGTCCAGGGCAGGCCCGGCCCCCCAAAGCCCGCCTCTAGCGCCTGGCGGCCATGGCAGGAGTCAGGGAAACAGGCAGTTGAGAGGGAGATGTTGATAAGATGTGTGCATATAAAAGCATAGACTTCTATACAACCAGAGTCACCCCCTGGTGGTCAGGAGAGAGAATGCAGCTTTAACACATGAAGCATAGACTTCTATACAACCAGAGGAAGACTACTACACTGTAAAATGTAATAGTGGTCCAGACTTACATTAAATGAGTTAACTTTACTCGGCTATCAAAAATATCACTTCTTACTAGTTTTTACCAAGTAACAGTTAGTTCCAGGTTGAAAATAACCAATTTACTAATTATTTTGAGTAAAGCTAACTTGATACACTCAAGTAACAAATAACGACTGCGGTCTGAGCATGTGCAGAAGCCAACACTCAGTCCATGTGCGCGCGCTCAAGACACACGGAGTTTCATGATAGTGGGCGAGCTTTACCCAGCATGCAGTTCGGTGGTGTAATTTTATAAATGTACAATTAATAGTGTTACAAATTGTTTATGTGTCACAAACTGTTGTGTCGTAGTGTGTTTTGCACTGTTAAAGAGCATTCGTTTCATGACTAAAGTTAAAACCATGACTAAAGTTATAATCATGACACATAAGTAGCTTCCACCGCAGAGCCGAAGAGCGACAACAGCAGTCGCTGTGCACCACCGGTATGATGGTGTATATGAAACATTCATACCGTATGGAAATTTGAAATTGGTATACTGCACAGCCCTTCTTGGAATACACACAAAGTATATTTCACTTGAAATAATTTTGTTATTAATTTGAAGTAGGCTATACTAGTCAAACGTACACATTGAGTAAAGTTTGAAGTACTTCTTACTCATTATTTTAAGGCAATCGGTTTGCAAGCTTTTTTTATGTGAGGTTAACTAATCGGATTTTACAGTGTACTGACTCTATTTTTATTTTTTGCTCTCGCCACACTTATAACTCACAATAAAGTAGATCAAACATGTTCAGCTCGCCACACTTAAGTGTTTATTGAGATGTGTTGAACAGCTGCTGTTACTGTTCTTATTACTTCAGTGGATACAAGATTTTTCTCTATAATAATATCGACGTTGCAAGAAATCTATGCCATTAACTGTATTGAATGTATTTTATTTTTATTATTTTTTTCTGCCCAATTTCGTGTGTTTTGAAAAAAATGCTAAACTGGAATTTTTCATGGAAAGATAAAAAGTTATTTCAATGTCATAGATTATTTACATCTTCTCATATTTCTTTTCAGTGCAGGGCTCAGTTAATAATCTCCAGAAAGTAGAGCATTCATTGGTACAACACTATAATAATAGACTACTATAATAATGTCTATGTTGTAAGAAATAAATGCTGTAACTTGCCTGTAACTTTCCTCTCTTAAACTAGATATTGATTGCGTCACAGTTTAATCACCGCAGTGCGTCCTAACCCTTTGAAGAGCGCTCCACGTGGCCCTGAGTGAGGCACATCCACCACGGCACCACTAATGATATTTAAATACATTTACATGACATACAAAGATGAGCTTATCTGGAGAGAGCTGCACGTTAGGTCATTAGAGACCTGTCAATCACCTGGTAGCCCCGCCCTAAAGCGATCGAACCATCGTCACAAACAAGGGGGCAGCAACAAGAGTGAAATGTGTAATTAAAGTCATTGCTGTGTTTTATTTAATTCAGTTCAGGAATCTTTGACTGTATAAATAATAATAATTTGAATATGATCTTTTTTTGGTGTTGGTTCTGTATGAATATTTATTTAATTCTCTGGTCTTGGAGTAGTCCAGCTAATCACCTGCAGGAGGAGGAATGAAACGCACCTGTCGCTTTATGTGTGGAAGCCAATTAGTGACGTAACAGGTGCATTTAGGTCTGCTATAAATATAATTAAAAACTGAACATCTATAGAAATAAACCAATAAATAAAAAGCTGATTTAAAAACGTCATAGTATCATTAATTCTGCATCAGGCTGCTGTATCTCCAGTAAGTCTTTTTTAAGAGATCAGCTGTTATCCTCCTTAGTCCACAGGTGGAATAATCCAGAAATGACCTAACGTTTATTCCTCCCCACTTTTCTTCGACCGCTGTGGAAAACGTTACGAGGTCAAGGATGACATAGTTGGGTTATTTTGGTGGTCACGCAAAAACTAATTAACTTTATTATAGATATAGCTGCAGTGTTTATTTAGCACTGTATAAGGCTTGAATAGCTTTAGTTTATCATTATCTATAATTTGTGACAAACTGCATGGGGCTTTAACAGCGATGAACCCCCCTCTTGTGGACAAAGGTGTCCGGCCGGGAGCCGGAGGGCCTTCAGGTGCAGCTCTCTCCAGGTAAACTCATCTTTGTATGTTATGTAAATGTGTTTAGATATCATTAGTGTTGCCGTGGTGGATGTGCCTCACTCAGGGCCACGCACTGCTGTGATTAAACTGTGACGCAGTCAATATCTATTTTAAGAGAGGAAAAGGGTTTACAAGTTACATTTGCAACTCCTAAAGAACCGAAAATAAAAACTGAGAATTTAAGCGAGCAAAGTGCAAAACGGGTCTCACCTCGTCACTTTCTTAGAGATACTTGTGACTCTAAGAAGACGTCATGATAACACATTATTACAAAGAGAACAGGAGTCAAATAAAAGAATGCAGTGCAACAACAAAGAGAGCAGATCAATATGTCAGTTTGATCAGTTTACAGCAGTTTGATCAGTTTACAGCAGTTTGATCAGTTTACAGCAGTTTGATCAGTTTACAGCAACATCAATGTAACGTTCGTAGTTTGCCAGCAGGTTTAACAGATTATTGAAAGTATTTCCAAGTTATGCTAACGGTTATTTACATGATCTTTATCACACTTTAGAAGAAGTGTGAAAAAGTTACTTTATGAGATGTGTTGAACAGCTGCTGTTACTGTTCTTATTACTTCAGTGCATACGACATGTTTCTCTATAATAAGGAACTAAAGATAAGGATCCCTTCATCCCTTGACCATCATCCTCTACATCCCCACATCCCTTCCTCTCTCGACCCCTTTCCACTTCCTAAATCTCCCCCTTTGTTCCGTCTCCCGACAAACCATTTGAAGGTCACGTCACTACTAGCGTGCTCTTTGTTAGAGAAATTATAATAAATCCATTAGGAAAATGATTGTTGCCGAACTTTACATGAGCTGCACATCAACAGCCACCCCGCCTGACAGAGAGGACCAGAGCGGAGACGAGGATGGACAAACTTCTTCTGAGCATCGTCGTTGTGTCAGGCAAGACTTTAATATCGTTTTATTCTTTCTTCCGTCTTCAACGTAATAATAATATTGTTTAAAACCTTTTAAAAAACAATCCTCTCCTAGGGGTGAAGACTGAGTGATTGTTATATGAAACTGTAAATCATAGCTTGTTTTATGAAAAAAAGCCCCCAAACTGCTGTATTTGGATGTATTGAACACCATAAGTAATATACAAGTGAAATATATGGTTTGGTACATGAGAAAATTAAAATGTCACAGATGTGCGCAAATGGGCCCCAATGCAAATGTTGGAGACATCACCTGAATGTTCTCTGTTCTAAACCCTCTGTAACTTTGTTCTGCTTCACTTTATCAAAGTCAACCTTTACAGAGAGAATGTTCACATATTGTGTTATGATTTGGGTTAGAGAATGTTCAGATATTGAGCTATGATTTGGGTTAGAGTTGGACCTTACAGCTGCATCATTTCAAAGAAATAATCATCCTGAAAGTGATTTTTTTATAGGCGGACCTGAAACCTTTTCATTTTTTTCTGTGTGTCATCTTCATTTACTCTTAATCAGCAACATATATACTGATATTTACACATCTGAACAACATCTCACATGTGTACCTTTTATTATAACACACAAAGTATTCAAAAAGCCCTAGTGGTTGCAGAGATACACCCTTTTTAGTTTGGGGATGGCATTTTAGAGGAAAGGGCCTTTAAAAATAGGTTGGTGCTCTATTGGTTAATAATTTGTCCCCGTGACATTCCTCTTACTTCCCCTTCTTTCTTTGTCTTTTTTAAATTCAATGTAAAAATCGAATTTGCATTCGTGAGTTAATTTATTAATATTAAACAATCAATATGCTGTTTGTCCATCCAGGGCTGTGTGCCGTCTCATCAGCTCCTGATCGTGGCTATCATGTTGTTTATGAGCGTAAGACCATGACTGAAGCACAGCGTTACTGCAGAGAGAAGCACATCGACCTGGTCACCATCCGAGGCCCGGAGGACCTGGAGACCCTGAAGGGATTGGTGGATTCAAGCAGAATGGTCGACAATGTGAGTTTTCTTACGTCAGTGACTGAAAGTTTTACATTCACACAGTGGTGGAAAGCATGCAGACGAACTGTACCTACGTATGTACTTGTCCTCTACTTGAGTATTTTAGTTCAATGCTTTTTTATGTTACATTTCAGAGGGACATTTATTTGACAGAGTTACAGATTAAGATTTTACAATAGGGCCTAAAAATAGGGAGTTTCAGTGCAACATACTGCTAATCTGTACTGGATATTTACAGCTTTAATATCTCATCAACCAAACGTCGTCCATGTAAATATATGTAAATATATGGTGGAGTCATGCTGTCTTGTTTGCACTGTTAACCTTTCAAGGACGCTGTTAGTCCTTGAAAGGTTTTGCAAATCAGACTGATCGTCATAATCAAGACTGTAAATGGGAAGTAAAAATATCTGAAAGTCTATTTCTGTACATCACAATGAAATATTGCTTTCAGCGAGCCTGGATCGGACTCTACGCGGACAACTGGAGGTGGTCACTGTCAAACACAAGTCTCTACAAACCTGAGGAGCTGGAGTTCAGGCGATGGACGTATAGACAACCGCACATATATGTAATAGGAGAGCACTGCGGAATGATAACTGCAAATGGGGGATGGGGCGACACCACTTGTTACTGGGGCCGCAGGTCACTCTGCTTCGATGACAGAGGTGAGAATATTAAAGCTTCTACGAGGAACGTTCATGTTGTGTTGATTGTGTTGTGTAGAGCTTCAAGAATAACTCGATAGAACCAGACCATCTTCTCTCTGGTGGTCTTTTTACTGATGGAGGTCTATAGAGGACCAGGACTACACTGAGGATAATAGAGGACCAGGACTAGACTGAGACTGGTTCAGGACCAGTTAGAAGTTCCTCACGGTTTCTTGAACTAGTCTTCAGCTTCATGAATGCCATTTAAAGCAGATTAATGTGCTCATTCAGCCGGTTTGTATCATGTCTGTTGGAGGTAAAATATCTCTGATGCCTTTATGATTCAATGGACGCTGCATGTTCATATTCACACAGCTGCGTGTTGATCCACCTTCATGCTGAGATTCATTCAGCAACAATAAACTGGTCTGCATCATGTTGTTATGGTTCCTCTACTCAGCACTTCACCATGCTCTACTTTCAGGGGCCGAACAAGACATTTGTCTTCATTAACTCCAACATGCATTGGCATCAGGCCCAGCGCTACTGCAGAGAACACTACACAGACCTGGCCATGGTGAGGAACATCGAGGAGAACCAGATGCCATTCAGTGTTTCACCCGGAGGAGACACATTCTGGATCGGCCTGTTCAGAGATGGATGGAGGTGGTCTGATGGAAGTGACTCCACATTTGTGAACTGGAAAGCTCTGGAGCCTCGTGGTTTCTCTGAGAATTGTGTGACAGTAGATTTTAGTGCCGATGGACAGTGGGTGGACGTGGACTGTAACTCCAAGTCAGCGTTCATCTGCTACAGTGGTAAGCTATCATTCCCTCAGTCTTTACATGTGGATTTAGGGTTGTTTTATTTGCAGATACAGTAAAAAAAAAAAAATATATATATATATATATATACCCCAAAACATCAAAAGTAGATCAAAGTAGAATCTATAAATATCAAGTTATGGATGGAAAACACATTGAATATGCAGATCAACTGCAGATGATAGAGAGTGCTGGCCCCAGTGATGCAACAATGCTAACGCTAATACCATGCTAAGCTAAGCTAAGCTAAGGTGTTCCTGCACCATCCATATTTAAAGATTGATCTGATGGAAAATGACCATACTTTTCTCTTTTATCATTCTAAGTGTTGAAAAGTCAAGGATGTTGAATATCATCAGCAGACATGTTGTGACTGATGAAGGTTGTTTGTGTCTTAGCTCCTGTTGCAATGCGAGTGATCAAAGTGAGGCTGCAGAAAAGCAGCTCCTCTCTGGACCTGAATGACCCCGTGGTGAAGGAGAACCTCTTGAAGCAGGTACGTCTTCCTCTCATTAGCAACAGAACCAGCAGGTGACATGTGAGGTAGTGACTATAAGAACAATGTGAAGGTGCTCTGTGCCTTCGTCATTACTGAAGGTAGACTTGTGACCAGACAACAAACCAGAGTGGTTCTCCAGCAGAGCTTCCACATGAGAACAGAGACAGGATGCAGGATGTAAAGGAACCACAGTTTAGTGAAGACTTCTTCTCTCAATGTTTTGTCTCTCAGCTCAAACAGAAGCTGAAGGCCCAGGGGCTGAACGACGACGTCAAGCTGAGCTGGAAGAAGCAGGCGGATGGAAAAGTCTTCCACAAGGAAGAGAAGAAGACCGGGAAGAAGAGAAGAGATGAGCTGTAATGTTCTTTCAATCCACTCTGGTCAGAGGTTCCTTTCTCCTCCTCTTCCTCCTTTTCTTCTTCCTCTTCCTCTCGACCAATGGTAGAAAGAACCAAAGTACCCAAGTACTGTTTGCTGTGAAGTACCCTGTTTCCATTTCATAGTACTTTAGACTTTACTCCACTACATCGATCTGTCAGCTAGTTTCTACTCTCTGAGAAATAAAGGTTCCAAACCGGTTCTTCCTGAAGGGCCGAGGTTCTACCAGAACCTTTTGCTTCTGAAGAACCATTTCCTTCTTCAAGGATTTTTAAAAGAACAGATGTTAAAATAAGCCAGAAATGTTCTATATGAACCTCATGAGGAACCCATAGTGAGTTCTACATAGAACCCTTGGTTCCTGGTGGATCTTGGTTGCGCCTTAGAAGGTGGAAATGTTCTGCATAGAACCTCCAGAGAAGATTTGGGGTGAAAGTGTTCCACCAAATGAGGGTTCTCTGTGGAACCTTTTCTGCTTTGTTCTCTGTAGAACCCTCTGAAAGGGAACCTTGAGGAAAGGTTCTACCAGGAACCAAAGTGGGTTCTCCTATGGGGACGAGCAGAACAGCCTCCAGGGTTCTAGTTAGCACATTTATTTCTAAGAGTGTAGTTACTTTGCATATTAAGATGCTAAATATAAAACGTGTGATGAACTTATAGAATATGATTGTTTTGTTAAATCTCAACCTGCTGCAGCGTTAAAATGCTTCTTACATGTTAATAATGAGTAATAAAGATCCAATAACATAATGTTTATTATATTATAGTCTCTAAAAAGTTTATTCTGCATAATGAGTACTTTTACTTTGATCATGAAGAACATTCTTCTGTAGTTTTTACATCATAATTCTGAATAAAGGTGTTTTATTGATAATGTTGTGTATTTTCATTGTGATGATGCTTCTTTTGCTTCAATAAAACCTTTGAATGAGCTTTCTGTGTCACAGTTCTTCATGTACTTCAGCTCACAACAGAGTCTGATGACTGGAACATGAAGGGTCAACAACAAGCCTCAAGAACATTTATAGAAACACGTTAACTGTAGATTTAAGAAAGTTATGTCCTTTGGCAGGATGGGAAACTAAATATAGAATATGAATATATATAAAGTGATGAAACTGTTTCTGTAGTACGCTGTAGTACAGTAAGTACTTGTACAACTTGTATGTGGTAGGTGTGTGATGGGGCAACTTTAGATACAGAAACGTATTCAAATGAATATTCAGATTTCTATATTTTCTAGTTTCTCTCCTGAACCCTGAAGTCTCTACGTGGCCGCCATGATGAGAGCTGTTTGAATTCTCTAAACGCAAAGGAAAGGAGCTTCAATGCTTCCTTACTTACTGGACCTTCCTTTACCAAAGGAAAGGAGATCATTCTTCCCCACAATTCCTTGCGGCGGACACATTTATAGTGTGATAAAGATCATGTAAATAACCGTTAGCATAACTTGGAAATACTTTCAATAATCTGTTAAACCTGCTGGCAAACTACGAACGTTACATTGATGTTGCTGTAAACTGATCAAACTGCTGTAAACTGATCAAACTGCTGTAAACTGATCAAACTGACATATTGATCTGCTCTCTTTGTTGTTGCACTGCATTCTTTTATTTGACTCCTGTTCTCTTTGTAATAATGTGTTATCATGACGTCTTCTTAGAGACAAGTATCTCTAAGAAAGTGACGAGGTGAGACCCGTTTAGCACTTTGCTCGCTTAAATTCTCAGTTTTTATTTTCGTTTTTTTAGGAGTTGCAAATGTAACTTGTAAACCCTTTTCCTCTCTTAAAATAGATATTGACTGCGTCACAGTTTAATCACAGCAGTGCGTGGCCCTGAGTGAGGCACATCCACCACGCCAACACTAATGATATCTAAATACATTTACATAACATACAAAGAGGGGGGTTCATAGCTGTTAAAGCCCCATGCAGTTTGTCACAAATTATAGATAAACTCATAAATGACAACTATCCGAGCCTTATAAAACACTCATATATATATATATATATATATATATATATATATATATATATATATATATATATATATATATATATATAAAAAATATGATTGACCTCGTTGATTCAATTTGCGATATACCCCAGACGTTCGTATATTTTGTTCTGGTCTCGGTTGAGGCCTTGAATCCAGACTGGTGGGTCCAGAAGGTTGTTCTGGTGGAGAAAGGAGGAGACTCGGTTAAAGATAGCTCGCTCCAGAGTTTTGGAAAGAAAGGGAAGGAGAGAGACAGGTCTGTAGTAGTAGTAGTAGTAGTAGTAGTAGTAGTAGTAGTAGTAGTAGTAGTAGTAGTATAGTCTGTAGTGGTAGTAGTAGTATAGTCAAATAAATATTAAAATATATTTATTTATTATTGTATAAAAGTAAAGACTTCTATAAAATAGACACCTTTGTGTGCCAGGAACTTGTTTTATTTACTTTCCTGTGAGTTCTCATAAATACTGAAGAAAACATCAGCAAAACTCAGTCTGACTGATTCATAGAGCCCAAAAGAACTCCTAAACAAGACCCAACTGAATTCAACTTTGCATTAACCTTCTGTGTATGTTTTCATCCTGACCACCGGGTGGCGCTGCAGGCTGCGTTTAACACATCTGGATTCTCTACCAAAAACAATTCACATGAAACAAGAACTGTAAACAGAGAAAAATGAGCTTCAAACACAATGAAAGATGATTGCATTTAGGAAATGGAAGTGTGGGAAATGTTTAGTTTATAATTCCCTTCTTTTTTTTTTTTTTTATTCACACAGAACAGAAGAACAACATTCAAATTAAAATCAATAAAGAATACAAAATAACAGCTGGTCTCTTAAAAAAACAGAGTTACTGGAGATACAGCAGCCTGATGCAGAATGAATGACGTTATGACGTTTTTAAATCTGCTTTTTATTCATTGGTTTATTTCTATTAGATGTTCAGTTTTTAATTATAGCAGACAGTAGAAATGAAACGCACCTGTTACGTCACTAATTGGCTTCCACACATAAAGCGACAGGTGCGTTTCATTCCTCCTCCTGCAGGTGATTAGCTGGACTACTCCAATGAAATACATATTCATACAGAAACAACACCAAAAATCAATTAATCAATTAATTTACACATTTCACTCTTGTTGCTGCTCTTCATCTGTTCTGTTACAGGGAATTCATCAATCGCTGCGTCAGAGTTTAAATCAAAGATATTATCATCGTCTTCATGTTATTAATAAGGATAGGTTTCATTTGGGGGCGGGGGGGGGGGGCGGGGCTTAGCAAATAGCCGAGCGGAGACATGAAACGAGCAGAACTTTTTCTCACACCCAAAACGCACATTTCAGACACATGATAACTTGACTTTAATTTAAAATGACAAAGCGCAATCATTTTTAATTTGAATTGATTCAGTTAATTATGTTATTATCATGTTTTTGCTTATTTTTCTCTCTCATTCTACCTGTTTATGTCCCCCCTCTTTCTCTCTCTCTCTCTCTTTCTTTCTCCCCCTCTCTCTCTCTCTCATTGTCTCTCTACCTGTTTCTGTCTCCCCCCCTCTCTCTCTCTCTCCCTCTCGTTGTCTCTCTCCCTCTGTCTCCCCTCTCTCTCTCTACCTGTTCCTGTCTCCGCCCCCCTCTCTCTATCTCCGCCCCCCCCTCTCTCTCTCTCTCTCTCAACCTGTTTCTGTCTCCGCCCCCCCCCTCTCTCTCCGTCTCCCCCTTTCTCTCCCCCTCTTTCTCTCCCTCTCTCTCTCTCCGTCTCCCTCTCTCTCTCCCCCTCTTCCTCTCCCTCTCTCTACCTGTTTCTGTCTCCGCCCCCCTCTCCCTCTATCCCCCCCCCCTCTCTCTCTCTCTCTCTCTCCGCCTCCCTCTCTCTCTCTCTCTCTCTCCCTCTCTCCCTCTCTCTCTCTCTCTCTCTCTCTCTCCGTCTCCCTCTCTCTCTCCCCCTCTTCCTCTCCCTCTCTCTACCTGTTTCTGTCTCCGCCCCCCTCTCCCTCTATCCCCCCCCTCTCTCTCTCTCTCTCTCTCTCCGCCTCCCTCTCTCTCTCTCTCTCTCTCCCTCTCTCCCTCTCTCTCTCTCTCTCTCCGTCTCCCTCTCCCTCTCCCCCTCTTCCTCTCCCTCTCTCTCTCTACCTGTTTCTGTCTCCGCCCCCCTCTCCCTCTATCTCTCCCCCCCCCCCCCCCCCCCCTCTCTCTCTCTCCGTTCAGTGTCGCTGCTGCTGCTCAGACGGCAACAGCTCCGCCCGCCTGGCTCCGTCTCTCCCCGCCCCTCTCTCTCTCGCTCTCTCTCTCTCTCTCTCTCTACCTGCCTCCCCCTCCCCTCCCTCCCTCTCCTCCCTCCCTCTCTCAGTCCCTCTCCTCCCTCCCTCTCGGTGCGGACATGCTCCCGGGGCTCCGGAGATGAGGCTCCGTAATGTCTCCTTCCTGACGGTCTTGTCGTTCGGGCTGTGCGGGCTGCTCTCCCTGTCCTGGTACACCGCCTTCAGCAGCTCCAGAGGTAAGACCCGTGCGCGTGCGCGAGCGTGTGTGTGTGTGTGTGTGTGTGCAGAGCTCGTCGTTGTGTGTTCTGGATGTTGCGTTTTTTTGTTGCGTTATTGTTGCAGAAATATCCAGTGATGCTGGAGGGGAAAAGCTCCGGCGTCAATGGAGAGAGGAGGGAGCGCTTGATTTTGTGATGCTTTTTTTGCATGCAAGACAAGGAGGGGAGAGAGGGGTTTGGAGGTGTGAGGAAGGTTGGCTGTGATCAAGCGCTCCCCTTCCACCAGCTCACTGCTGGAGCTTCACATGCACAAGCATCTTGTGCATGTGAAGCTCCAGCAGTGAGCTGGTGGAAGGGGAGCGCTTGATTTAGGGAAGCACCACAGCTGAGAGGAGAGGGGTCTAGATGGAGGAGACGGGAGGGGTTTGGTTTGATTCCACTTTGTGCTTTTGGATATAATAATAAAATAATAAAAAGAAGGGAAGCTCCACTTTATGAGGTAATCAGGGGGAGCGCTTGGTTTGTTGAGCATCACGCGCCTGCTCACAGGGGAGGAGACAAACAACACAAGATATTGTGAAGCTCCAGCAGTGAGGTAATTAAGGGGGCACTTGATTTGTGGTCTTGTTTGAGGAGGTTTAGTGTTGCAGTAAAAAAAAAAACAGGATTCTTGTGAATGAGAAGATCCAACTCCTGAGGTACTGATGGGAGCGCTTGATTTGTGATCCACCACAGCTAACAGATGAGGGTCTCGATGGAGGAGGAGAGAGGAGGGGTTGGTTTGATTTTGATGCAACTCCACATTGAACTTCCTATAAATCTTCCTGAGGTGAAAGCTCCACTTTATGAGGTAATCAGGGGAGCGCTTGGTTCGTGATGCACCACGTGCCAGCTTGGTGTCGAGATGAAAGTAGCAGAGAGAGGAGGGGTTTGTTTACTTTGTTGCAGCTACAGGATAAAACACACAAGACTCCTGTTTCTGCTCCTGAAGTAACGAAAGGGAGCGCTTGGCTTGCCCCACATGACAGCTGAGGGAGGTGGGCAAGTCAAGAAGGGGGAGATTGGGAGGGGTAGGTTTGATTCTGTAGCCTCTCCACTGTGTGTTGCAGACATACAGCCGCATCATGTTCCATGTGCATGAAGCTCCAGGTTCTGAGGGTAACGAAGGGAGCACTTGGTTTGTGATGCAGTGCGTGCCAGCTGAGGGGGGGGGGGGGGGGTCGCGATGGAGCAGGGAGATGTCAAAGGGGTGGGGTTGGTTTGATTTGTTTGCAGCTTTGATGAAACTCGTTGCAGAAAAGGTAATCAAGTGTTTGATTTAGGTATTCAGAGGAGCGCTTGGTTTGTGGGGGTAAAGGGAGCGCTTGGTTTGCATGTGTAGATGAGGGAGGACGGAGACGTTCGTTTCATTTTTGTTGCAGAAAAGGATAAATGAAGGTGCGAAGAGTGTCTCCGCACACGATTTCAAGGGAGCACTTGTTTTGTCATGGCCTTACATGTCCCAGCGGAGGGGTTTGTTTGATTTCATCCAATCAGATTTCACCTCTGTGTCTCTATGGAAGCAGAGCGCTTCAAGATGGCCGTTGCAGATTAAAGTACACGGAGAGTGGACGTTGTCGTTGATTGTCATAGTTTTCAACCAATCAGATCTCTGGTTTGACAAGCTGGGTGTATTCTTTGACGCGCTGTGATTGGTCAGCGTGACTTCTGTTTAACAGAAAGCTAGCTAGCTAGCTAGCATAAGAGTTCAGGGTGAAACACAAGAGAAGTTAAGACATGTTTCGTGTTTTACTTGTTTTAACATTGAATGACTGAAGGAGGAGGAGAACCGGACTCGGTGGCGGATTTACTTTACGCCTTTCTCACAGAGGGTTAGGCACGTTTGACGATCCTCACTGGCGTCCATGAAGCGCACCGATAAACTGAACAACCGCGCGGTTGTTCAGTTTATCGGTCCATTGAACTGTTTGTTAACAAAGAGAGGCAGATGGACTTTGTCTTTATTAAGTACATCTGGTGAGTCAACTGCTTTTTTCTGCTTTTTGTGTTTGTTTTTTTCACCCCGCTTGGCTCTCCGCCGGCACCCACCGACGATGCTCCACAGAGCTAGCGGCGCGAGCTAGGTTAGCTCGCGCCGCTAGCTCTGTGGAGGTGGTGGGAGAGCGCTCGCTGCCAGACCTGTTTTCCATCGCGCCTCCTCGGGTGAGCGCGGTGGCATCGTCGGCGGAGAGCCAAGCGGGGTGAGACGACCCTGTTTTACAGTGACACCACTCGTGAAGGGGGTTTGGTAATATTTCACCTGAGTTTTGTACCGGACGTCTCTGCAACTGCTGCTAAATGTAGAATCGAAAAAAATCCACAAATCAGCTGCACGTGTCAAAGTTGAGGGGAAAAAAAAGAAAACAGTAGCTGATTATAACCTGAATTTTTACGGTAGTTAATATCGTTCGTTCTGATCGGCTCGTTGTCTTCTGTGTGCGGTGTTTTAGTGCCGCGGTTTTGTTGGATTGTTTTGTCATGTTTTGTTATGTGGACTACATGCATTGTATGTTAATGACGCAGCATCCCGTCATGCGTGTGTTTATGTAAACAATATCAGACGGCACAGAAGGCCCAGGTAGAAAATGCACGGCCCACCACTTGTATAAGATGAGTTGAGTTTTGCATTAACTTCTGACTGATAAATGGAGGCACAGCAGCTCCAGACGGGATGAAGGGAGCGCTTGGTTCGTGGGGCTTGGAGGGAGGGTTGGTCTGTTGGAAAGGGGCACAACAATGTGAGGATGTTAAAGAAAGTTTGGACTTGAAAGGTAAAGGGAGCGCTTGGTTTGTGAAGCATTTCATGCCAGAAGAGAAGGGTTGGGGGGGGGGGGGGGGGGGGGGGGCACAGAGGGGAGAAGGGAGCGCTTGGTTTGTGATGTGAGAGGAAATCAGCCGTAGGTGAGTTTGGACTGAGATTCAGAAGGGCGTGCTTCATTTATGATCCGTAGCAGGCCTGGAAGAGAGGAGATAGAGTGGAGGTTAACGCACAGGTAATCCGCTGGCTGCACTGTCAGCTGCCCCAGGGGTAAGGGAGCGCTTGATTTATGGTCTGTAACAGGCCTGGAGGTTTGCATTGTTTTGTTGCAGCGTTAAGCTGTTTTTGTGTGATGCTGTGATGCAGGAACAAGGTGTGTGTGTGTGTGTGTGTGTGTGTGTGTGTGTGTGTGTGTGTGTGTGTGTGTGTGTGTGTGTGTGCGTGCATATTGAGCGCTGCAGGCTCAGCTGTCAGGTCCATGGGAACGCTGGGTTTGAGACTCCTTGTGAGCCTGTGAGGGAGGTGGAGATAGTGCTTGCTGGTTGTTTTGAATAATCTTCTGCTGCAGGAACTGAATTTAAAAGAAGAAAAAAAAGGAGCGCTTGGTTTGTGATTCATCACACAGCGGGGGGAGCGGCGTGCAGCTGCTGGGGAACAGATGACGTCTGGAGCTCCAGTCTGCTCGCTGTGTGTTTGTGGCGGGCAGGTGGAGACTAGGCAGCTCCTGGGGGGGGCGCTTGTTTTGTGATGAATTTCACTGTTCAGGTTCTGTGTCTGAAAATGTTTTCTGGTTCGCACAAAGTTCAGAAGAGAAATGCAAAAGGTTTGGAGGCTCAGCGGCTTCATAAAGGGAGTGCTTGGTTTCAAATGCAGCGCACACCAGTGGGGAGGAGTCAATATTAGTAAAAGACAATGTTAATTTGCTTCTATGATATTGTTTCTTTTCCCTAAACCTGCCGTGATTTGGCTCCGTTTCCTCTCTGGACTAAATATGAAATACATATGAAGCTGATCATCTTCTATTGATCAGATATCGACTCACATCTGATCAATATCTACCGGTCCCGAAGATCAAAGACACACCAACACGTCTGTGACTTCATGCTTCGGTCCCTCGGCTGGTTTCACGAAACTTCAACCTGGAGGTCAAAGGTCGCGCCGATAGAAATATATATATATATATATATATATATATATATATATATATATATATATATATATATAATGTTTGAGTTGTCGACTCACGTCTTCTTTATTAGATCAAAGAAAAATAATGAACAGATTAATCATAAAATCAAAATATCCGTGAGTTCCAGAACTCCAGCAGTAAAAGAAGAAATACTCGTTATTACTACAGTAAAAATATCAGTACATCGATGCAGAAATACTCCAATACGAGAAAGTCCTGCATTAAAAATCCTGCTTTCAGTGAAAGTACACAAGTACTCTCAGCTCCTCGTGAGGCGCCCGAGGGAGCGCTTGGTTTGTGACGCACCACACTCCGGGGGAGAGGGCTCTAAAGTACAACGTGCCGGTACTTACATCTAATAAATAATGATTCATCTTATTTTATTTGATCTCAATCAACAGATGTGTTTCCACACAAAGAATCACTCAGAAGCAGAACTTTAAATCTTAAGACGTGTGTTGCTTCATCGTGAGGAGGAAGCAGATGCTTTACTTCAGATTAAAGGTACAAGTACACAAAGCTGCAGTCAGTATGACTCAGAAACGGATTTTAGTGATGAATATAAAATAAATACATACAAAACTAAGTCGCTGAAGTCCTGATGAAATAATATATACATATAAATAAATAAATAAATAAATAAATAAATATATATATATATATATATATATATATATATATATATATATATATATATATATATATATATATATATATATATATATATGATACTTTTACTCAGGTGTGGTTTAACTTTTTCATATTTTTTATGTTTAGTTAGAGATCTTTGTTTGTGTTGACAGAAGTAAAGTTTTCATCCGTTTCCACAGAAATCACAAGCTGTGTGTGTGTGTGTGTGTGTGTGTGTGTGTGTGTGTGTGTGTGTGTGTCGGACGAGTTCGTTCTCGTTTCTTTAGTTTACTTTCTTCTGCTTCGTGTTCTTTAGTGTTATCTGGACGAGAAGAACAATAACTACGATTGTTATTATTTTTAATAACTTATATTTTAAGATGTTTGTGGAAAACCAGGAAGATCAGAAAACACGTTTCAGTTCTATTGCCTGAAATTCAGTGTCCAAATTATTTTACATTTTGTCTATAACTTTGACATTTGTGTGTCTATGTATATATTTCTCTCTCTCTCTCTGTAAAATAATATTTGTTTTCATGTTTGGCCTGTCAAAGAAATAATATTTGATTTCAGCCTCTTTTACGAATTTGTT
>JBAMJR010000573.1:122500-146787 GCA_038501785.1 Myoxocephalus aenaeus
GTCAAGATATTCAAAACTTTATTGCTCCCCTGAGAAGGATCGGGAATGAAATCAATAAATATGTCGATATCGTGATATGAGAGCTAGATTTGAGATATTGTAATATTGTCAAATGGCATAAATGTTGTGTTTTCCTGATTTTAAAGGCTGACTGTTGTAGTTTTTCCTTTTATCCACATTACATATCATTATTTATAAAAACAAAACATGTAAACATTTCATAAAAGCACCAATGGTCACATGACAATATCGATGGAGAGGTCAAATATTATGATAGTTGATTTTCTCCACATCGCCAAGGTCTGTTTACTCAAGTACTCGAAGTCCCAATATGACGAGGAGGAACCGAACCCTCTCCGATTGAAATGAACCGTTAAGATACTTTGAGTATCAATAAAGTTTAATTGTTATCACGAGGCATCATTGTTCCATCATTAGTTATGGAACAATAATATTCAGTTAAATAGAGATAATAGTTTAACAGCAATGTAATGAGATCGTAATGTTGATGCCGTCGTAGCGCGCACACACACACACACACATACATGCTCACTCGTGTGTGTGTGTGTGTGTGTTTCCTGGAGAGTCCAAGACGCTGTGAAAGCAGCTTAATGAATATTTGATGGGAGCTCTGGGAGCTCGGGTTGCACTCAGACTCACAACAGAAAGCGTCTGAAGGACTCGCTTCACGGTTTCCGTCGCTTCGTGTGTGAAGATGTTCTAAAAACTAACGTCATCACCTGAAGTCCATGTGGAATAAACACGACGAACACTTATCGGACTGTTGGTTTAGTGAGTGTCTCTTCGTGAAAACGGACTTTATATTTAACTTCTACTCTCGTTTGAACAACTCAGTGACTTGTAACCGAAACAACACACATTTTAGGTTTTATTTTATTTTGACAAAGCAGAAAGAAGAACTTTAAATAAGTTTCTTTCTCGCACTAGTGTTTACATTCACATTCTGATGTATCACGTTAAAAAAGCTGTACGTTCTTCTAGCAGCTAGCGTATTAGCTCCTTGGTTAGCAGCATGTTAGCTCCTCTGTTAGTAGCGTGTTAGCTCCTCTGTTAGCAGCATGTTATCTCCTCATTTAGCTCCTCTACAAGCAGTGTTAACTCCTCTTCTAGCAGCGGGCTAGCTCCTCTGTCAGCTCCTCTGTTAGCATCATGTTAACTCCTCTTCTAGCAGCGGGCTAGCTCCTCTGTCAGCTCCTCTGTTAGCAGCGTGTTAACTCCTCTTCTAGCAGCGGGTTAGCTCCTCTGTCAGCTCCTCTGTTAGCAGCGTGTTAACTCCTCTTCTAGCAGCGGGTTAGCTCCTCTGTCAGCTCCTCTGTTAGCAGCGTGTTAACTCCTCTTCTAGCAGCGGGTTAGCTCCTCTGTCAGCTCCTCTGTTAGCAGCATGTTAACTCCTCTTCTAGCAGCGGGTTAGCTCCTCTGTTAGCAGCGGGCTAGCTCCTCTGTCAGCTCCTCTGTTAGCAGCGTGTTAACTCCTCTTCTAGCAGCGGGTTAGCTCCTCTGTTAGCAGCGGGTTAGCTCCTCTGTCAGCTCCTCTGTTAGCAGCGTGTTAACTCCTCTTCTAGCAGCGGGTTAGCTCCTCTGTTAGCTCCTCTGTTAGCAGCGTGTTAACTCCTCTTCTAGCAGCTTGTTAGGTTTGTTCTGCAAAGTATATTTTAAAGCAAATGCTTTTATACTAAAGTAAGGTTGAGTGCAGGACTTTTACTTGTAACAGAGTATTTACAAACTGTAGTAATGCTACTTTTCCTAAAGTAAAGTATCTGAGTACTTCTTCCTTTCCCAGCCAACCGGCGCATTACGTCACATGGAGGCTGTTTCCAACCGTCAGAGTAACCACAGACATTACATTTGCTTCAGAATCACTAACTTTAAGTTCCCAGTTTGTTCTGAGGACACTGAGGTCAAACTGAGACGGTGGTAATATGTAACTCTCTCTGTGTAACAGAGGGTCTGAGGCAATGTGCTGCCATTGGGATATGTTAAGTAGTGTGTGTGTGTGTGTGTGTGTGTGTGTGTGTGTGTGTGGGCAGGGGGGCGTGTGTGTGTGGGCGGGCGGGCGTGTGTGTGTGTGTGTTTGTGCCAGAGGTATCAGGAGGACATGCGACCCACTGCCTTCAGCATGTGACTGTGTGTGTGTGTGTGTGTGTGTGTGTGTGGTTTTATGTTTTTGAACGTGACCTTTGACCTCCTTGTTCTGCTTGTTTTCGAGGACACTCGCTCTTTGTTTTTCTGCCAGTTGGAGCTCAGCTGATTAAAGAACCGATTAACATCCAGAGTCATTAAATACAAACTATTTGTAGTCATTTATCAAGAAATACAGGAACATTATTATAATAAAATAATAATCTATAAAACACTTACATTTAGTTAAATGCTTTATTTGAGCAAATAAAAAACGTGTTTCTCTCTTACAGTGATTCTAAAAGTACCACCATGTAAAAGTACTCCATTAGAAGTACAATTCAAACTACAGAAGTACTCAAAACAATTCAAACTAAAAGAGTATCATATTATATTTTTAAGTATATTGATGATTGGATCTCGTTTTAACCATTTTATTCAGTCCAGTGTTTCCCAACATAGGGGTCGAGGCAAAGGGTCACCAGATAAATCTGAGGGGTCCTGAGATGATTATTGGAAGAGAAGAAGAAGAAGAAACTAAGTTCTGTAGAATAAATCTGTATTCATTTAAAAATATCTTATTTTTTGTGAATTATTGGAAAAAGTACAATATTTACCTCTGAGATGGAGTAGAGGCAGAAAATGAAAACACTCAATTGAGGTACAAGTACCTGTTAAGTGCCGTACTTGAGTAACAGTACTTGATGCAGCCTGAGATGAAGACTGCAATCAAATACAACACTATCGCTCATTAAGTATTAAACTAAGTATTATTTAAAGTATGGGTTGGAGAAATTGGAGTACGTAAACTCGTTCTTATTCTACTTGTCTTTCTTCTTAAAGGGCCAGTTCACCTTAAAATTGTATTGTGTTGAGTCGCTTGTTGGAGTTGAACTGTCCCTTTAAATCATATATAATACTTTGTATCTGTAATCTCTGCTGTCTAAAACTTAAAAATAAATAAAAGTCGAATAACTTTAAAGATGTTTTTTTTTTTTTTTTTTCACCACGACTGTAAAGAGGATCCATTTGGTTCAGGTTGAGGTGGAGGAAGATGAGGAAGATGAGGAAGAAGAGGTGACAGGGAGTCTCTGTACTGAATCAGATCTGCTTCCTCACAGAGTGAACCATCTGTCCACCAGAAACACTTACTGTGTGTGTGTGTGTGTGTGTGTGTGTGTGTGTGTGTGTGTGTGTGTGTGTGTGTGTGTGTGTGTGTGTGTGTGTGTGTGTTCAGCCCGGCCCACTCGTTTACTGGAGATGAGTAATCAGAGTCCAGGCAAATGGACAGCGAGTGTGTGTGTGTGTGTGTGTGTGTGTGTGTGAGAGAGAAAATCACTTTCATTACATTAGTTGTTTAAATCTCTCTGAATTTCAGGTATCTGTGATTCCTCTCAAGCGACCATCTGCCACCCCTGTGTGTGTGTGTGTGTGTGTGTGTGTGTGTGTGTGTGTGTGTGTGTGTGTGTTGATGCTGCAGGATTGAATCTATCATCCAGATGATGTTGGTGCTTTAATGCAGATTATTAATAATAATCATCATGTTTTTTTTACTGTGCTTAAGTCCCGCCCCCTTCTGGCGGACCGCCATGGGACTCTATTTCAAAATAAAATACATACAGTAGTCAACCAGAGAGACAAATAATGTGTGCTCTGATTGGACAGTTGATTTCTGACGTGGCCGCTCATTTCCTGTTTGATTCCAGATCACAAGAAGCTTTGTGGAAACACTCGCTTCTCTCTCTGCGTACACTTTAATGACATCATGGAAAATTGACTAACAAGATAAAGCTGTTGTTGATAATAATAGTTACTGATGAAACCACACACACACACACACACACACTGCAAGGACACGTTGTACAGGATCAGCAACATTATGCGCTCAGTGTTTTGTTTGCGTGTAAAATCACCACAGACTCTAAGTGGAGGCGGTTAACATTAATAATAATAATAATATAAATAAATACTTTAATACTTGTGACACTTTCTTATCTTCAAGACATGCAATGTCCGGTGTCCACCAAAGTGTTTTGGAGGTGCTTTGGTTTTAGACTGTCAGACCTGCTGCAGTAGAATGAGAGGTTTCCTAAAGGGACCCTGGTGCTCAGAGACACTACCGCTTTAGTCCACAGGGGGCGCCAGAAGCACCACCACATGAAAGCATCGGGCAGCAGCTTTAAGTCTGTAGAATGTGATGGCCGGGACATATCTGCAGTATTTTGACACACATTCTTACCTTTAGCAATTATTGAGGCTCAGTTTCCATATATTTTTATATTATTTGTAGTGTTTTTCATATTATTTCACATTAAAAGTAGTGTTTTTTTTTTAATATGTTTCGCAATAAAAGTAGTGTTTTTCATATTATTTCACATTTAAAAGTAGTGTTTTTCATATTTCACTTTAAAAGTAGTTTTTAAAATATATTCTCATATATAAAAAACTTATTTAATTTTTTAATATTATTTCACATTAAAAGTATTTTTTCATATTGTTTCACATTAAAAGTATTTTTCCATATTATTTCACTTTAAAAGTAGTGTTTTTAAAATGTATTCTCATATAAAAAGTAGTGTCTTTAAAATATATTCTCATATTAAAAGTAGTGTTTTTGTATTTCACATTAAAAGTAGTGTTTTTAAAATGTATTCTCATATTAAAAGTAGTGTTTCTCATATGCTCTCATATATAAAAAATGTATTTAATCATAGCCTTTGAGTGATTTGTAATGTGCAGAAGGCCACGTTGCGATTACGATAAAATGGTAAAACCAAGATGGCCGACGGCCAAAACGCTGAACTGGAGGCTTCAGAACTGTCGTGCAGATAGAATCGGTGACGCCTCGTCGACTTTGTCCACTTGTTATTAATTACATGTTTCTAGACGCTGCACGATTTCTCAGATTGGGAAAAGTTTTTGATCACTTTGAGCCACAAAAAGCTTCCGCCATTTATTTTCATATATTTTACGTCTCAGTTTCTGTATTTTTACTTGTGTTTCTTCTTCTTTGTTCTACATATTTAATGAGGATTGTTGGAAGGAGTCTGAGATCTGAGACTTTCTTCACCAACAACGGTTGGAAATAAAAACATTGCGTAACATTCACCCCAATTTATTTAATCCAGGCGGTGGAAGAAGTACTTCAGTAAAAGTAGTAACACCACCGTGTGTGTGTGTGTGTGTGTGTGTGTGTGTGTGTGTGTGTGTGTGTGTGTGTGTGTGAGGTGACTTCTGATTGTATAATACATGAAGTATGTAGTACTTGTAGTATTGGAAGTATTCCAGCAGCAGGGGTGGTATTTTCTAAGGTTTTATTACCGTAGATGTATCAATCCTCTCCTTCCTTCCTTCCTTCCTTCCTTCCTTTTTTTCTTCCTTCCACGCTGCGATTGCCCAGCCTCTCTCCTCTGCTTCCTTCATCCCTACATCCTTCCTTCCTCTCCTCTCTCCTTATTTCTATGGCAGCAGGGAGGGAAGGGGCGGAGCAACAGTTGTTTCTTTAGATGATGTCATCGAACAGCTGCTTGTGCCATGGAGATCCTGAGAAATGTGTGTGAGAGTCTTCTGCTGGTGTGTGAGGCTCATAATGGTGTGTGTGTGTGTGTGTGTGTGTGTGTGTGTACTCTATTAATAGACCACATAGCTGAGACCCTGAGGGACTACTTTAGTTCTCCCCTCTTTTAAAGTCTCTGCTTGAAATCCTCAAAGTTTTTCTTCTAGTTTGAAACAAGCCGTCCTGTGTTTACATGTTGTGTACAAGTACAACGTATACTTAAAGTACCAAAAGTAAAAAATACTCACTCTGCAGAATGTTATATAAGAGTCAGTGGCTTTATGCTGCTGGTCCATCAGGAGAGTTTCTGGGGATCAATACAGTTATCAACTCATTTACATTTTGTATTATTAATAGTAGAAAACAAAAGTAAACAGATGAATGTAGCGTAAATATAAAGTATTTATCTTTGTTAGACATATAATGTAGCAAAAAATGAAAATACTCCAAGTTAAGTAAAAGTACTACTAAGTTGGTCTTAAGTGAGTAAATGTACTCGATGCAGCCTGAGAGGAAGACTGCTGGCAAATACAACACTACTATTAAATATTAAATATATATAAATGTTATTTTCGAATTAGCACAATAATGATGCAGCATTTTACATACATATAGTATTTTTTTTGTTTTGCTATAATTTAAATCAAAGCTGCTAGAGACACGTATTCCTTAATTTACCTAAAATATATTCTACAGATTCTTGTTCATAATATAGGTTGATACTATATTTTATATGAATGCTCAGAATTCAGAAGTGAAAATGAGTCGGGGAACACAAATAAAGTGACATGTCGAGTTTAAATGCAGCGTGGAGCAGTGAAACCCGACACACACACACACACACACACACACACACACACACACACACACACACACACACACACACACACACACACACACACACACACACACACACACACACTGGGTGAGGATAAGGTGTTGTGGTTAATTGGTTGGTATTTCGTTCGCCCCTCCAGATGTGGCCCCTCGCTCTCTAAATGCCGTCTTTGTGTCTGTCGCTGCTCAAGTCGTATTTTATCCCACAAACCCTTCATTCACAAGCTGCTACCTGGCTCCGCTCACCTCCACCTCCCAGACGGGTGGAGTGAGAGGAGCCACAACAACAAAGTCTCAAACGTCCTCTGGATCTGTTCCGCCTCTTCTTCGCTCATATTTACCTCAATATGTTCAGTATTTATTGAAATGTTTAAAATAAAGAGACAAATTTCAGAAATGCCATTCATTTTTTTATGAACACGATCGAGGCAGCAATAATTGTGTTTGATTTAAAACAGTTTAGCTTAATTAGTCAGTGTATTAGTTCGTTATTTGTTTGTTATTTGTATGTATTTGTTTGTTATTTGTTCGTATTTGATAGTTTTCTGTTCGTATTTGTTGTTATTTGTTCTTTTTTTGTTCGTATTTGTTCTTTATTTGTTGTTTTTTGTTATTTGTTTGTTATTTGTTGTTATTTGTTAGTTTTCTGTTCGTATTTGTTTGTTATTTGTTTGTATTTTTTCGTCCTTGAGTCTGAGTTTCAGAAAGAGGAAACGCCTGAAGGCTTAATGCTTAACTCCCAAGGAAATAAAGTCTCTCATCGTAACCGAACTCCCTCGTTATATTCGCATTAAATTACATTAAATCAGATGGATTTGGGGGCTGAGAGCCAACATGGCTGCACTAATCATAATTACACTGCTGGCAGCCAGTCGGTCTTATCGTCGTCCCCATCAGAGGGTTCACTCCCTCGGACCAAACAAAGTCGCCGATAATCGGCCGATCGGCAGCGTCGGGTGACACCCGGGTCCCGTTAGACCTGATGGGACCAGATCAGTGGAGCTTTATTGATCCCTGTGGAGCTTTATTGATCCCTGTGGAGACACCGAGGCATCGTGATCAGCTGTGTTGATTATCAGCAGCTGAGAGTCTTCTTCAGTTCATGTCCGTGGGTTAGTTCCTTCAGTCTGAGTTCAGACTCTGTGTTCCTCAGGTGTTTCCTTCAGTCTCGTCTAGTTCCTCAGGTGTTTCCTTCAGTCTCGTCTAGTTCCTCAGGTGTTTCCTTCAGTCTCGTCTAGTTCCTCAGGTGTTTCCTTCAGTCTCGTCTAGTTCCTCAGGTGTTTCCTTCAGTCTTGTCTGTTTCTCAGGTGTTTCCTTCAGTCTTGTCTAGTTCCTCAGGTGTTTCCTTCAGTCTCGTCTGTTCCTCAGGTGTTTCCTTCAGTCTTGTCTGTTTCTCAGGTGTTTCCTTCAGTCTCGTCTAGTTCCTCAGGTGTTTCCTTCAGTCTCGTCTGGTTCTCAGGTGTTTCCTTCAGTCTTGTCTAGTTCCTCAGGTGTTTCCTTCAGTCTCGTCTAGTTCCTCAGGTGTTTCCTTCAGTCTCGTCTAGTTCCTCAGGTGTTTCCTTCAGTCTCGTCTAGTTCCTCAGGTGTTTCCTTCAGTCTTGTCTGTTTCTCAGGTGTTTCCTTCAGTCTTGTCTAGTTCCTCAGGTGTTTCCTTCAGTCTCGTCTGGTTCCTCAGGTGTTTCCTTCAGTCTCGTCTAGTTCCTCAGGTGTTTCCTTCAGTCTCGTCTAGTTCCTCAGGTGTTTCCTTCAGTCTTGTCTAGTTCCTCAGGTGTTTCCTTCAGTCTCGTTTAGTTCCTCAGGTGTTTCCTTCAGTCTTGTCTAGTTCCTCAGGTGTTTCCTTCAGTCTCGTCTAGTTCCTCAGGTGTTTCCTTCAGTCTTGTCTAGTTCCTCAGGTGTTTCCTTCAGTCTCGTCTAGTTCCTCATGTGTTTCCTTCAGTCGTGTCTAGTTTCTCAGGTGTTTCCTTCAGTCTTGTCTGTTTCTCAGGTGTTTCCTTCAGTCTTGTCTGTTTCTCAGGTGTTTCCTTCAGTCTTGTCTAGTTCCTCAGGTGTTTCCTTCAGTCTTGTCTGGTTCTCAGGTGTTTCCTTCAGTCGTGTCTAGTTCCTCAGGTGTTTCCTTCAGTCTTGTGTGTTTCTCAAGTGTTTCCTTCAGTCTTGTGTGTTCCTCAGGTGTTTCCTTCAGTCTTGTCTGTTTCTCAGGTGTTTCCTTCAGTCTCGTCTAGTTCCTCAGGTGTTTCCTTCAGTCTCGTCTGGTTTCTCAGGTGTTTCCTTCAGTCTCGTCTGGTTTCTCAGGTGTTTCCTTCAGTCTTGTCTGTTTCTCAGGTGTTTCCTTCAGTCTCGTCTAGTTCCTCAGGTGTTTCCTTCAGTCTCGTCTGGTTCTCAGGTGTTTCCTTCAGTCTTGTCTGGTTCTCAGGTGTTTCCTTCAGTCTTGTGTGGTTTCTCAGGTGTTTCCTTCAGTCTTGTGTGGTTTCTCAGGTGTTTCCTTCAGTCTCGTCTGGTTTCTCAGGTGTTTCCTTCAGACTTGTGTCTGGTTTCTCAGGTGTTTCCTTCAGTCTTGTCTAGTTCCTCAGGTGTTTCCTTCAGTCTTGTCTAGTTTCTCAGGTGTTTCCTTCAGTCTTGTCTAGTTCCTCAGGTGTTTCCTTCAGTCTTGTCTAGTTCCTCAGGTGTTTCCTTCAGTCTTGTCTAGTTTCTCAGGTGTTTCCTTCAGTCTTGTGTGTTCCTCAGGTGTTTCCTTCAGTCGTGTCTAGTTCCTCAGGTGTTTCCTTCAGTCTTGTCTAGTTCCTCAGGTGTTTCCTTCAGTCTTGTCTAGTTCCTCAGGTGTTTCCTTCAGTCTTGTCTAGTTCCTCAGGTGTTTCCTTCAGTCTTGTGTGTTCCTCAGGTGTTTCCTTCAGTCTCGTCTAGTTCCTCAGGTGTTTCCTTCAGTCTCGTCTAGTTCCTCAGGTGTTTCCTTCAGTCTCGTCTAGTTCCTCAGGTGTTTCCTTCAGTCTCGTCTAGTTCCTCAGGTGTTTCCTTCAGTCTCGTCTAGTTCCTCAGGTGTTTCCTTCAGTCTTGTCTAGTTCCTCAGGTGTTTCCTTCAGTCTCGTCTAGTTCCTCAGGTGTTTCCTTCAGTCTTGTCTAGTTCCTCAGGTGTTTCCTTCAGTCTCGTCTAGTTCCTCAGGTGTTTCCTTCAGTCTCGTCTAGTTCCTCAGGTGTTTCCTTCAGTCTCGTCTAGTTCCTCAGGTGTTTCCTTCAGTCTTGTCTGGTTCCTCAGGTGTTTCCTTCAGTCTTGTCTGTTTCTCAGGTGTTTCCTTCAGTCTCGTCTGGTTTCTCAGGTGTTTCCTTCAGACTTGTGTCTGGTTCCTCAGGTGTTTCCTTCAGTCTCGTCTGGTTTCTCAGGTGTTTCCTTCAGTCTTGTGTCTGGTTTCTCAGGTGTTTTGTTTCCTTCAGTCTGGTCTGGTTTCTCAAACCCTCTTTAGTGGCCCAGCAGGTGTTTCAAACCTCCTAAAGAATCTTCTTGAGTTTCTTTAACTTTACCCTCTGTGGTAAGTTCCATGAGAGAATGAGGCGTGTCCTGGTCACACAGACTCCCTCTGGGAGGAAGCCGATTGGCTGACGGAGATAAGAATCTCCCGTTACCACGTCAACGGTCGAGTTCCCTGTCCGTCAAGCGTCTATTCCCACGGTAACAAAAGCTCCCGTCCCCCCCTTCACCTCCACGCCCCTTACACACACACACACACACACACACACACACACACACACACACACACACACACACACACACACACACACACACACACACACTTTAAAGAGTTGGGAAAGCTTCCAGTCTGTCTCAAGAGGAAATGCTGTTTTATCTATATTTATGAGGACATTTTTCAGTCTTCAAAGGTTTGCTTGAGGGTTTAAACTTTTACATTCAGGGTTAAGATGAGATGGAAGGTCCTGCGTTTGGTTAAGGTGTGTGTGTGTGTGTGTGTGTGTGTGTGTGTGTGTGTGTGTTATTCTGCGGTCAGTGCAAAGGGTTTTATTCTCGGGGCAGAAAGAGAGAAAAAGGCCAAACTAATCCTATTAGATTGAAAAGTAGATGCACACACACACACACACACACACACACACACACACACACACACACACACACACACACACACTTTGCATCTGAATGTTGAGCTCATTTAACAAAATGTTGTTGGCAAAGGTTGCTGTTATTCCTGCCAACTTTAGTATATGAAATATTAAATACTATTAAACTCGACAAAGATGCGAAAATGTTTAAATTTGAATGACAAACATTTATCAGTCCCAGATGATTGCGGTTGATAATCAACGAGTGATCAGATGTGTGATCAGCATCCACTTCTGGATCTGTTCCTACAGTCAAAGGTTGAACTCCGCCAACAGCTTCATAACAAACCTTCAGCTGCTTCCTCGCGTCCAGGAGGAGTCCTCCGCTCTGAGGGTTGAGGGTTTGGGATGTTGGTGTTACGTTCTACTGCAACTTCCTGCAGAGCTCTTCTGCAGACGAAACTGACTCTGACTCGTCTTCGTCTTGTTGGTGTTTTGACTCTGACTCGTCTTCGTCTTGTTGGTGTTTTAACTCTGACTCTTCTTCGTCTTGTTGGTGTTTTGACTCTGACTCGTCTTTGTCTTGTTGGTGTTTTGACTCTGACTCGTCTTCGTCTTGTTGGTGTTTTAACTCTGACTCTTCTTCGTCTTGTTGGTGTTTTGACTCTGACTCGTCTTCGTCTTGTTGGTGTTTTGACTCTGACTCGTCTTCGTCTTGTTGGTGTTTTGACTCTGACTCGTCTTCGTCTTGTTGGTGTTTTAACTCTGACTCTTCTTCGTCTTGTTGGTGTTTTGACTCTGACTCGTCTTCGTCTTGTTGGTGTTTTGACTCTGACTCGTCTTCGTCTTGTTGGTGTTTTAACTCTGACTCTTCTTCGTCTTGTTGGTGTTTTGACTCTGACTCGTCTTCGTCTTGTTGGTGTTTTGACTCTGACTCGTCTTCATCTTGTTGGTGTTTTGACTCTGACTCGTCTTTGTCTTGTTGGTGTTTTGACTCTGACTCGTCTTCGTCTTGTTGGTGTTTTGACTCTGACTCGTCTTCATCTTGTTGGTGTTTTGACTCTGACTCGTCTTTGTCTTGTTGGTGTTTTGACTCTGACTCGTCTTTGTCTTGTTGGTGTTTTGACTCTGACTCGTCTTCGTCTTCTTGGTGTTTTGACTCTGACTCGTCTTTGTCTTGGTGTTTTAACTCTGACTCGTCTTTGTCTTGTTGGTGTTTTGACTCTGACTCGTCTTTGTCTTGTTGGTGTTTTGACTCTGACTCGTCTTCATCTTGTTGGTGTTTTGACTCTGACTCGTCTTTGTCTTGTTGGTGTTTTAACTCTGACTCGTCTTCATCTTGTTGGTGTTTTGACTCTGACTCGTCTTCATCTTGTTGGTGTTTTAACTCTGACTCGTCTGCATCTTGTTGGTGTTTTAACTCTGACTCGTCTTCGTCTTGTTGGTGTTTTGACTCTGACTCGTCGTAGCCGGTTTTATTTATTTTCAGCTCAAGATTTGAATCAGAGTGGCGCCTCAACCCGTCTTCTTTATAATCTCACGACGACAACTTTATCCTTTAAGTGAGGAAGCTCTTTTATAATGTCTCATGTTCTTAGTCGAGGTGATATCCTACGTATTGATCTACGTGATATCCGTGATATCCTACGTATTGATCTACGTAATATCCGTGATATCCTACGTATTGATCTTTATCGGACATTTGATATCACGAAAGAAACCGTCCGTCTGACCAACGTTAACGCACATTTGAGTTGTTTTAATGTGTAACATCTGGAGTGAACAGGCTGTTAAATTGTTTAAATTGAAGTGAGAGGTTACACACACACACACACACACACACACACACACACACACACACACACACACACACATGATGCCAGCTCCAGGGGATGAAAAGACGACACACTGCTGCCTTGTTTAAAGAGAAGTGATACTTGAGCTGAATGAGTGTGTGAGAACAGACCGCTCAGTGTAAAGTCCAGTCAATGAGCCTGAAGGCCACCAGCAGGTCTACACACACACACACACACACACACACACACACACACACACACACACACACACACACACACACACTGTGCCCTGTGTTTACTTCTACTGGAAAAATCCCCCGCCAGAAATTCAAGGAAGAGCAGCTGAAAAATGTCCAGTCATCAATAAAATTGTCTGCAAACAGGAAATACTGTTAAAATAAAGTAACACTTTCCCATGAACGTCACAGAAGACCATTCATCAAATAAATAAATATACCATTATGAAAACATTTAAATAAATACGGACAAATTATGAAGAAATTCTTCTTTTCATAAAATTGTGAGGATGGCGGTGGAGGTGGAGGAGATGAGGGTAAAGCATCTCCACCTTCATGTCTGTATACCAGCAGCTAACCCACCCAGTGCTTCTCAAACTTTGTTTTGTCACGCCCCACTTTGGAGGAAGAATGTTCACGCCCCACCGCCCCAACAAACAGCCGATCTCCGTGAGATAGGTTGGCTTTACTGCTGTTTTTGTTTTGGCAAAACGCCGAGAATCGGTGAGTCGATGTTAACGGCGTAACGGAAACATTTACATGAAAGTACAGCCATGTATTTATTAATGATGTGTTATGTCTGTGTACTTTGTACTTTTGTACTATGTGGAGTTCTCATGTAGCTCGTGGAGAGAGGGTTCTTTCTGAAACCACAAGGTCGCCGGTTCGATCCCTGGTCTCCCCATAGTGTCCTTGAAGTGTCCTTGAGCAAGACACTGAAGCCTCAGAGCTTCACACGGCTCCTTAATCACTGAGGATGGGTAACATGCAGAGAATAATTTCCCCATTGTGGGATTAATAAAGGATTATAAAAATAAATAAATATATATAATGAATAAATACATTGTAATACCCCTGCTCCCCACTAGAGGGTCGCGCCCCACAGTTTGACAGTGTTCTTACGGTCACGGAAAACCTGGAAAAGTCCTTGAAAAAAATCCCCAAAATTTAGTAAAAGTCATGTAAATGTGTTATATTCATGTGTTCATGACGTTCATTCACGCTGAGTTTGAAATAATGAATATGCTTTTAAAAGAAAGACTCAAAATATAAGCAGGCATACATACAGGCATCTATATAAATGTTTATTCTTTTAATCAAACTATTGTCTCATTCATTTGAGTCATTTAAGGTTTACTGTATGCTTTGTATTCTCATTGTTAGTTTAAATACTACATTTACTCACTTTTTACTGTTTACACCCAGATTTCACTAAATGTTTGTCATGGACATTTGATTTAAAGAAAAAAACCACTGGTCAGAATGTGTGTGAACCCTGTTTGAGAACCACTGAGCTAAAAGACGCTGTTGAGTCAGTGCGGTCCGTTTGGGCCGTTCTACAAACACTGAAGAACCTCACGAGACAAAAGGTCTCCATCTTTTTCAATCAAAGTGAATTCTGTCGCTAGATAATCCATTTCATCACGATAACTTATTTCATCACGATAACTTCTAATGAACCCGACTGCCGATCCTGAGCTCTGTCCAGCGAGGCGATGATATCGTTGATTTTGTATTTCAGGCCGTGTGTTTAATCTCTTCATAAATACATTTTCCTGATTAACACGTCAACGCGGTTCTTGTATCAGACTCTGTGTTCTTTGTCGCTTCATTAGGTCCATGAATGTGCAGTAATAAGCCTGAATAATAACCTGTTCATTGTTATTCATACCATGGCACCCATCATAATAATACTGATAATGCTTATAATCAGTTATGTCTTCATACACAATCATGAGCGGCATTAAAGTGCTCGTCATTATTGTGAACTACGGGGGTGAAAGCATCCGGACGTCTGGCTCTCTCAGAGCAACAGGATCCAATTACTGACCTGCAGTTACAGTATTACTCCAGGAAATAGACTGGGCCCATAATGAATAATACATCCAGTTACTGGGCTGGTACTGGGAATCTGTTGAATTAGATTCACTACAGTAATCATGTCTTAATAATTACAACACGTTTCATAATTACTGAATATCTTAATGGGGCGCTCACACCATGATGGTGGAGGAGAGAGGGGGAGGAGGAGAGAGGAGGAGAGGAAGGAGGAGGAGGAGAGAGGAAGGAGAGGAGGAGGAGGAGGGGAAGGAGGAGAGAGGAAGGAGAGAGGAAGGAGGATGGAGAGATTGAGGAGAGAGGAAGGAGAGAGGTAGGAGAGGTGGAGGAGAGAGGAAGGAGAGAGGTAGGAGAGGTGGAGGAGAGAGGAAGGAGAGAGGTAGGAGAGGTAGGAGAGAGGTAGGAGAGGTGAAGGAGAGAGGTAGGAGAGGTGAAGGAGAGGTGGAGGAGAGAGGAAGGAGAGGTGGAGGAGAGAAGAAGGAGAGGAGAGAAGGAGAGGTGGAAATGTATGGGGAGGTGGAGGTTGAGATGGAGGGGAAAATATATAGAGATAGAGATGAAGATAGAGATGGAGGTACAGGGGGAGAAAGAAGTGGAGAAGGAGGGAATTGTGGAGGAGGAGAAGGTGGAGACAGATGTGGAGGCTGTGAAGGAGGAAGAGGAGGAGGAGGAGGTTGAGGAGGTGGAGATAGAGGTTTAAGTGGTGGAGGAGGAGGAGGAGGAGGAGGAAGAGGAGGAGGAAGAGGACGTTGAGGAGGTGGAGATAGAGGTTTAAGTGGTGGAGGAGGAGGAGGAAGAGGAGGAGGAAGAGGACGTTGAGGAGGTGGAGATAGAGGTTTAAGTGGTGGAGGAGGAGGAGGAGGAGATGGAGGAAGAGGAGGAGGAGGAAGAGGTGGTGAGGGCAGAAGCATCTCTGCAGCACATCGATCGTTGTGGCTGCAGAGTCAGAAACAGTTCAAGTGTTTTAGAGCTTTGACAAACCACAAGATGTGACCTTTGACCTCAACTAGCTGTCTGCTGACAGTTCACCTGTCTGTCTGTCTGTGTGTCTCTCTCTCTCTCTCTCTCTCTCTCTCTCTCTCTCTCTCTCTCTCTCTCTCTCTCATGGTGGTATTTCTACTCGTACTGAAGTACTTCAGGATGTGAAAAACTTGTTTTATTTCAGAGGATAAGTGCATAAAACTGCTGTCGGAAGATGTTTTAGTTCCTTTATTTGCTACTTAATAAATAATAAATAATCACGAATGAATACATCAATTAAAAGAAAGTATATAAAATGCTGACTGCGTGAGTTTTTAATAGCGTCTAACAGACAGACGCTGAGTGCTTCTGCCGACATTAATTATTTACTCATTAACATTCACAGTGGTGGATGTTGCAGCGTCTGCATATTTCATTTGCAGGTAACAGAAAAAGGAGTTTATCAGTTTGCACATGTACTTTATACAGGCAGGTATTAGTACATGTGCATGAGGTAATATACAGTATAAGTATTTACCGTATTAGTTGTGTATTAGTTGGATACAATCATGATTTTACAGCAGTTTTTGCAGAGTAACAAGTTGTTAAACTTTCACATCCACTAAGATACTGAGGACATGACCTGAGCGCATACTGCATGTACTGCAAGTACATCTTTCACAGTGTCTGTGTACTTATACATACTTGTAACCATGCATTGTAACAATGTGGAGTGATTGTTTTTAATATAATATAATCAGGTGCAGTGATACATCAGCCTGAATACTGTAAGTAAATAAAACATGTAAACAAACAGTTATGGAATGTAACAAAGTACATTTAGTAAAGTACAACTTTTGCTACTTTGTACTTCCACTACTTTTATCTGACAAAATAGGTTACTTTCTTTACAAATGCAGATTATTAAAACAAAATATAATCAACTAATACATGATGCTACCATCAGTATATACAATATTTAATATTTAAAATGAATTAAAGTGAAGAACAAATTAATTTATATTTATAATATAATAATATATTTAATTCTGCAGTGAGTGGTTTTACTTTTGCTACTTGAAGTATATGTTGATGCCGATACTTTTAGAATGTGGTATTACTACTTTTCCTCCAGGTCTGAGTACCGATGGTGAACAAAGACGAAGCGACGTGGACTTAACGCGCTCGCATGTTTCCTGTGACGACGCTTTGATTTGATATTCCAACTGTGTGATTTATGAGTTCTGCTAATGTCTCCCTGTTAGTCTGAGTCCTAATGGCTTCAGGGAGCTGGAGGAGTAAATCTAGCTGACACATATATATTATATATATATTACTGCTCCGCTGTTTAACTGGAATCTGTTAGTTCTCGAGGACCGGATGAGTGTTTGATATCATCAGCAGCCGCTGGTACCCGGTCTATCACGCCGAAGCTAAGCAGGTGCATGATGGGATGGAAGACGGAAATGAGATTAAAAAACATTGAAGGTATTTGTTTGAGCTGCATTTAGAACATTCGGGAGACGTTGTTTTGTTTTCTTCTTGGTTCTTTCCCCTCGCTGCTCATGACGTCACTATTTAACAACCAGAGAGACAACAACTAGAACAATAGACTAGAAGTGGATGTAGTCATGGTGACGTCATCATTTAACAACCAGAGAGACAACAACTAGAACAATAGACTAGAAGTGGACGTAGTCATGGTGACGTCACCATTTAACAACCAGAGAGACAACAACTAGAACAATAGACTAGAAGTGGATGTAGTCATGGTGACGTCACCATTTAACAAACAGCAGAGAGACAACAACTAGAACAATAGACTAGAAGTGGACGTAGTCATGGTGACGTCACCATTTAACAACCAGAGAGACAACAACTAGAACAATAGACTAGAAGTGGACGTAGTCATGGTGACGTCACTATTTAACAAACAGCAGAGAGACAACAACTAGAACAATAGACTAGAAGTGGATGTAGTCATGGTGACGTCACTATTTAACAAACAGCAGAGAGACAACAACTAGAACAATAGACTAGAAGTGGACGTAGTCATGGTGACGTCACCATTTAACAACCAGCAGAGAGACAACAACTAGAACAACAGACTAGAAGTGGATGTAGTCATGGTGACGTCATCATTTAACAACCAGAGAGACAACAACTAGAACAATAGACTAGAAGTGGACGTAGTCATGGTGACGTCACCCTTTGGTTTGTGGACCGATGTCATGAAGCCTCTAGATCTGAACCTTGTCCGTCACCATCTTTCAATCTTGTTTTTTGACAGTCGCTATCTTGGTTTTTGCCTATTGCCATCTTGCCAACTTGTTATTTTTTTTTTTCTTATTGCCATCTTGTTTTTTGTTTTTTGGCTGTCGACATCTTGTTTTTTGTTTTTTGTCCGTCGACATCTTGTTTTTTGTTTTTTGGCTGTCGACATTTTGGTTTTTGTCTGTCACCATCTAGCAATCTCGTTGTTTTTTTTACAAATGAAATATGAAGACAACATTTTTTACAATTAACTTTGTTGCTGTGAACGGGTTAAAGTTGTAAGACGGAAACACCCAGAACCCGACAACACCGTGGTATAGACCTGTCAATCACCTTGTAGCCCCGCCCCTAAAGCATACCCTGCTTTATGGTCTGTTTGACTCTAAATGGATCATCATGTACTAAATGAACCACTTTGAAATTCTTCTGTCATTTAGTCAGTTGACGGTCATGTGACCAGGTTTGCAGGGGAAATGACGCTGACGTCTTCTTCTTATCTACATTCTGGTTCTTTCCGATCCCTTTGGGGATCATCAGCACAGTAAACAGGAAGTACTCAGGTCCAATCACTGACCCCACGATGGCTCCCTGTGGGATTCTGGGTAACGTAGTTGAGGTCCGCTAGCTCCTGCTAGAAGTAGAAGTGGACGTGAAGCCTTGCAGGCCAGCCTCGAGGCAGCAGGTGTTTCTAAACACAGGTCACATGTCACATAATGACTGGGAGCACTGGGAGGAATGCTTCAGGACTGGGAGGGGCCACAGGGGGGGGATGTAAACCAATGTGGGAACATAGCAGAGGAGGAAATGTTAATCTGAATGACCTTTGGCTAACAGAAGAGAGGCGCATAAGAGTGCTTATAGACAGGAAGCTATTATCTTATAGACAGGAAGCTATTATCTTATAGACAGGAAGCCACACTCCCAGCATCGGTCGGTATGTGGAGGATGTGGTGTCTCCACGCCTCATCTCTGGGAACATTGGGCCTCATTCACTAATGTTCTATTATCATTAAAACCTGAACAGCAGAGAAAGAATGACAATTTGGGATTTCATGGGTTAAACAAAAAACTGACTTTAATCCAGGAGGCTGCTGTTCATTCCCTGTAAGAAGTTAACGCTGATTTATTTGTCACATCACCTAACTTTTCCTAAACCTAAGTATTTAACAACCTTTTTCTGACGCTAACAAATGTTTCACGATCTTTTCCTAAACCTAACCAAGTGTTTAACAATCTTTTCCTAAACCTAACCAAGTGTTTCACGATCTTTTCCTAAACCTAACCAAGTGTTTCACGATCTTTTCCTAAACCTAACCAAGTGTTTCACGATCTTTTCCTAAACCTAGCCAAGTGTTTCACGATCTTTTCCTAAACCTAGCCAAGTGTTTAACAATCTTTTCCTAAACCTAACCAAGTGTTTAACGATCTTTTCCTAAACCTAACCAAGTGTTTAACGATCTTTTCCTAAACCTAACCAAGTGTTTAACGATCTTTTCCTAAACCTAGCCAAGTGTTTCACGATCTTTTCCTAAACCTAACCAAGTGTTTAACGATCTTTTCCTAAACCTAACCAAGTGTTTCACGATCTTTTCCTAAACCTAGCCAAGTGTTTCACGATCTTTTCCTAAACCTAACCAAGTGTTTAACGACCTTTTCCTAAACCTAACCAAGTGTTTCACGATCTTTTCCTAAACCTAAGTATTTAACAACCTTTTTCTGAAGCTAACAAGTGTTTCACGATCTTTTCCTAAACCTAACCAGGTGTATCACGATCTTTTCCTAAACCTAGCCAAGTATTTCACGATCTTTTCCTAAACCTAACCAAGTATTTAACAACCTTTTCCTAAACCTAAGTGTTTCACGATCTTTTTCTAAACCTAACCAGGTGTTTCACGATCTTTTACTAAACCTAACCAAGTGTTTCACGATCTTTTTCTAAACCTAACCAAGTGTTTAACAACCTTTTCCTTAACCGTTGGTATTTTATCTCTACTTTCTTTAACTGAAGCTTTGTCGTGACAAACGTGAACCTTGGTTACAGACGTCACTTCTGCGACGATTTGATCACGAGACACGTTACTCCACGGGGCCACCACTTTTTACACCTAAAGGAAATGTGTGTGTGTGTGTGTGTGTGTGTGTGTGTGTGTGTGTGTGTGTGTGTGTGTGTGTGTGTGTGTGTGTGTGTGTGTGTGTGTGTGTGTGTGTGTGTTGTCATGGCTGCAGCAGACTGAGGGAGATAAGGACACACTTCACAGTCTAGAGGACACCTCACCTCATCTGTGTGTGAGAGACTGATTGGAGATGGTGCGGGTTGAGTCGATTCCTCCACACACACACACACACACACACACACACACACACACACACACACACACACACACACACACACACACACACACACGATGACATGGTTTCTGAGCAGCAGGAGGCCGACAGGCTGCAGTCGGTGAGCCTCTGTTGTTGTGAATCTTAAGTTCCGCAACACGTTTTAGGATTTTCAGTCAAAAGTCAGAAACCCACTGTGAGTCTGAGTCTGTGTTTTCCCACCCAGCTGTTTGATCCTGAACGCCTCCTTCTCTCTGCTGCTTTGTTTTTAGCACACATGCTAACGTGGCAGCCATGTTGGCCGCCTCTGAAAAGCAGCAGGGTCCTTTCAAAAACCTGAGCAGTTACATTAAAACAAACATTGTATTTATTTAGTCAATATTATTGTTTGTATTTGATTGTTTTGGTTAAGATCAAGTCCTGTTTTTTTTTTTTGTGTGTTCTTTTGGAAAATATAAGAAACAAAGAAGTCCTATAAGATAAAGAAACATGTGCACTCTCTCTAACTGGGAACTGAATCCCAGTTGAAGCCAGTGGAACCAGTGAGTTCATCTGGTCTGACAGGAGGGTAGGAACCAAAACGCTGCCAGATTTTTGTTCCTACCGTCTCTTTGTCTCCGTTCCTATTGGACGTGAGAGCTGATATTGAGAGGAAGCGGCATGTGAAGATATGTGAGCGCTGCCAAGCTGTGTGTGTGTGTGTGTGAGAGACCGTAAAATGACTCTGCGACACACTCGTGCACACACAGACACACACACGCACACACACGCACACACACACACACACACACACACACACACACACACACACACACACACACACACACACACACACTCAGACAAACAGCAGTATTGACTAAAGGCTCAAATAAACACAAATCCACTTCACATATCGACTGAAACAAGAGCTCAGACGGTATATATACAACACACACACACACACGCACACGCACACGTACACACACACACACACACACACGCACACACACACACGGTAAGATGAAGTCATGGTGTTAGGCGATACTGTTTGGGTTTGAACTGAGGCGACGTGTGTGTGTGTGTGTGTGTGTGTGTGTGTGTGTGTGTGTGTGTGTGTGTATACCGATTCTACTTCCACACTTAAGCAATAAGGTACGAGAGGCAGTACTGTGTCGTGCAATAATGTACTGTTCAAGGGAGTTGTTAGCAAACCCTTGACCTGTACATTATTGTAGACACAGTACTGCCTCTCGTACCTTATTGCTTTTATAATACGGGTACCTGCGACTTTATAAATAGTAATGTAAGCTGCCTTTCAGCACAAAATAGTTGTAGCCGGTCAGTAAATCGCAGATTTACTGACCAGGCCGGTTGAAAGCAGGTGGAGGATGACGCTCAGCCACCGATGTAAAGAAGTGCTCTCGCTGCTTCTGTCCGTCTTTTCTCCGTCATGTTTCTCCTCCATGATGTTTAGAGAACTCGCCTCGCGTCGGGAAATTACCGACGTAATTATCTCTCACTGGAAATGATCAGGATTTTGTGATCAAACCCTTTTCATTCCTCATCTTTAGGTTAGGGAGGAAGTGACGTGTGTGTTGTGGTTCGTTATGCTAGTGTGGGGGATGCTAAGTGAGCTTGTTAGCTGTTCCGTTTGAGCTAACTTACTGTTAGCGAAGAGCCCCGTTGCAATACTGTGAACACTCAAGCAATAAACCTGCAAGTTAAGGAAACCAACGTCTGAGTCGTTACTGCGGACGTGACGACATCAAAGTTTACACCAAACATGTTTTTAACTGTCAAGCTTGAAATGACAACTAACGGTCGCGCAATTTAAATCTAGCTGTTATTTTAAGTGCGCACTGATATGGAACGCTCTAAATGTAAACAGGCTGTACAGTACTTTATGGCTGAATAAAATACACCCCGTGACTCACTCTCAACCAATCAGAATGCTTGATTTGATCTACCCGTATTATAATTTGAAATAAAAAATGTAGTCGAGGTAAACATCTGATTTGCAAAACTGGGATTCCATGTGTTTGTTTGTTTATGACTTTCTAAAATCAATCTGGATTTGTTAAAAAATAGATTTTGGACCGCGCAGCCGACTGTTGGACCCTTCAGCTGCAGAATTAAGTTTTCTAAAGGGACTCGGAGACACTACCACTTCAGTCCACAGGAGGCGCCAGAATCAACACAAAAATGAAAGATCCTTGCAGTAACTTAAAGTGAAAGTACTAATGCCACACTGTGGAAATACATATAAATAATTAAAAGTATTACTTAAGTAGAACCATTGACTGTATATAAGAAGCCATCTTGGGTTACGGTATGTTGGTGTTGGATCTAGACCGTAAACTCGTGTTTACGATGTTTACAGAGGGAATAAATCATGTGTGATGTTTTTGTTAAAGAGAGGAGCTCTTAGAAGTTGGTCATCTCCTCATAAAAGTGTGTTTGAGAACAAGTCGGTGTCCATTTCTCTCTGCAGCTGTTACTTCAAACTTAACGACGTAGTCGGACCACGTAGTTTGTGTTCATCCTCCAATAATGACGTCTCCGTTTCCACCGAGCAGATTCACCTGCCTGCTGATTGTAAAACACACCTTTTCTGTGGTATAAAAAACTAAAAGACACACCTGACCGAGAGCAGAGTCTAGTTTAGTCTGAGAAAAACAGAAGCGGCCTTCGTTCGTTCAGCCTCTTTCAGGCTCGTCACAGCTGTCTGCACCTTTGTGTCGGCTCTCTTTAGTTTCTCATGTTTTTTATTGTCTTTTGTTCTGCAGCCGGTTCTCTTGGCCGTCCTGCAGCTTCCTCCTGCTCCCGGTGTTTCAGTCCGTCTGGCTCGAATGCTAATGCTCCTACCAGCCCTCTCCCTCTGCTTAATGTGAGACCGGAAGAAAGAATAGCGCTTTGATTCATCTGTTTCAAACTTCATCTCCGGTGCAGAGCGGAGTTTCTGTTCGCCTCCTGTTTTCTATCATTGGAGGTGGAGGGGTTTTTTTTTCAGCTCTTATCTGGCTGGCAGATATTTTCAGTTTTTTAGACACACAGAATCTTGGCACGGGGTTTATTTTTTACAGAAGGTTAACCAAGGACGTAGAGAGCGTCTCCTCACATTATAAATCAGTGTGAATAGCAGAGGACGGCGGCCGGAGTCCTGTGAGGAGTCACAGACGAGGTGTCGAACATTCAAAGTGAGGCTCGCTTTACCCAGAGTCCTCAGCAACAACAGAAGCCGTCTGAGGAGGACAGTTTGATGTGGGTTTTGATCAAAGATCAACAGGTAGATTGGCGTGAAAACGGCGGTGACAACGCCTCAATTTACCAAACAACACAAAAAGCGCGTGTGTTTACTTCTCGGTGGCGACTCAAACTATCCGAGCACGAAATGCGTTCCGCAAGAAGCTTGCAGACGTCCTGACTTCCTGCAGGACGAGTTGGAGCTTTGACCATTTTAGTTTGGTTTATACTCGCTGTAGGGAAGACGAGGCGCTTGCTAGAAGATGATGTAATCGCATGAAGATGACGTCATTGCATGAAGATGACGTCGTTGCATGAAGATGACGTTGTTGCATGTTATGACGTAATCACATGAAGATTACGTCACATGTTATGATGTAATCACATGAAGATGACGTCATCGCATGTTATGACGTAATCACATGAAGATGACGTCATTGCATGAAGATGACGTCATTGCATGGCGATGACGTCATTGCATGGCGATGACGTCGTCGCATGGCGACGACGTCGTCACATATTATGACGTAATCGCATGAAGATGACATAATCGCATGAAGATGACGTCGTCACATGTTATGACGTAATCACAAGATGACGTAGTCGCATGAAGATGACGTAGTCGCATGAAGATGACGTAGTCGCATGAAGATGACGTCATCAAATGAAGATGACGTCATCAAATGAAGATGACGTCATCGCATGAAGATTACGTCACGTTATGACGTAATCACATGAAGATGACGTCATTGCATGGCGATGACGTCGTCGCATGTTATGACGTCGTCGCATGGCGATGACGTCATCGCATGGCGATGACGTCATCACAAAGCAATCAGAGCTTTTCAGGCGTGTAACAAATTGTTCCCTGATGAAAGCTCTATTTACACGTCTGAGGATTTTGCAAAGACGGATTATGCAACTGAGCTAATGAGCCGTTTGTTTTTTCCAGAGTTTGAAACAGTCAACAACACAAATTAGCACGTCAGAGTTGAGCAAAGTTTGACTGGATAGTCGTTTCCTCTGCACCTAATCCCATTAAAATGAACAAATTTGGTT
>JBAMJR010000574.1:5000-30000 GCA_038501785.1 Myoxocephalus aenaeus
ATGTTTTATTTTATTGAAAAACAACTGCCAAACAGGGCGGTTTGGCAGTTATAAAGTGCACATTTCAGGTAAACGAGAGAGAGAGAGAGAGAGAGAGAGAGAGAGAGAGAGAGCTGTGAACATAGCATCAGGCTCCTGAAGGTAACTCGTAGGTCCTGTCGTTGGATGCGATGCGTATTCTATCAGCTAGACCCTCGTCCTCCACAACGCTAACAGGCTACACGCAGTAGCACCATTTAGCTATGGCTGCAATAAGTCTGTTCTTGTTGTGGTGTCCATGTGTTTCTGAAGTCATCATTCTTGTCTGCTATGACGAGGGGGCGCAGAGTTAGCATCAGCTGTGTGTTGGCCATCAAGTGGTGTTTCAGACTGGAGAGGCTACGATGATAGCTCAGTTCACAATGACTAATGGCACATACCACCTTGGTCTCGTCAAGGGAACATCTGACAACTTGTTGAAAGTAAACTTTCCATTCATTAGCGTCTTATCATTCATTTTGCCGTATCGCGCTCACCGTTCATTCATTTAAACCGTAACGTTAGCCTAGCTTCCAAGCCCAAACGGCGTGCCTATTGTTTTGCTTCCGGTTGAGCTACATCCGGCGTGGCGCTCACGAGAAAACAATTGAAAAATTAAAATGCGTTAACGGCGTTAATAAAATTGACGGCGTTAAAATTGGTTTGCGTTAACGCCGTTAATAACGAGCTAATATGACAGCACTAATATATATATATATATATTACATATACATACACAAAAAGTTTGGGGTCACTTAGAAATTTCCTTATTTGTCAAAGAAAAGCTTTGTTTTTTTCAATGAAGATAACATTAAATGAATCATAAATACACTCTACATTGCCTCCGAGGCAAACTTGTATTTGTGATGTTGGGCTATATAAAATAAACTGAATTGTTAATGTGGTAAATGACTATTCTAGGTGGAAACGTCTGGTTTTTAATGAAATATCTACATAGGTGTATAGAGGCCCATTTCACTCAGTGTTCTAATGGTACATTGTGTTTGCTCATAGAAGACTAATGGATGATTAGAAAACCCTTATGCAATTATGTTAGCACAGCTGAAAACAGTGATGCTGGTGAGAGAAGCTATAAACTGTCTTCCTTTGAGCTAGTTGAGTATCTGCAGCATCACATTGTGGGTTCATTATTCTCTCAAAATGACCAGAAAAAGAGAACTTTCATGTGAAACTCTCCAGTCTGTTCTTAGAAATGAAGGCTAGTCCATGCAGGGAACTGAGAAGAAACTGACAATGTGTCTGGGTGACCCCAAACTTTTGAATGGTAGTGTGTGTGTGTGTGTGTGTGTGTGTGTGTGTGTGTGTGTGTGTGTGTGTGTGTGTGTATGTATGTATGTATGTATGTATGTATGTATATATATATAAAAACTAAGAAATGTGTATTTCTGTATTAGAGAAAATGTGTAAGAAGTTAGAACTTTCATCTTGACCATTAGCTGAAATAAAGTCAGTGAACTCTAAACATTAAAATGTTTCTGTGCACGTGTGTGTGTGTGTGTGTGTGTGTGTGTGTGTGTGTGTGTGTGTGTGTGTAGCTGCAGACAAAGATCACACTCTACTATCAAGAGCATTAATCTACTTAATTAATCTATTAATCAGACTCCAGTGGTCCAAACACTTCCAACAGCTCCAGAACCCAAAAGTCACAATTTATTGAAACTAGAATAATCTGCTTCAAGCCACATTTGTTGCTGTAAAATAAAAAATATAAATAGAAAGGCTAAGCCTTTCTATTTATATTTTTTTATTTATTTAAAAGACATTCAGCACAGGCCTCCAAATTATTTTGTCTTTTTATTTATTAAATTATAAAGAAAGTATTGGAGCATTTCATGCAGAAGAGGCTGGGGACGTTTGATAAATCATTAACTCTGATTAATTTGTCATCGTGTAATATCATTTTATTACCTAAATGTAATAACATGTCCTCTGAGCGTAAACAGAGTTAATAGGGAATATTTTCATGACTCTTTAAAGTCTCAAACTGAGACTTCAGGTTTCTCTTAGAAACAACATCAAGTTTCATCTTGACTTTCTTTGTAAAATCCTCAGTAAAAAATAAATAAATAAAATCTATCAATTGAGAATAATTTCCAAAACACTTTCTGGAAGTTTCCCCACCCCCAAAAGAAGCTAAATAATGTGTTGCCAATTATAGATTAAAAGATATTCATTTACTAATTTGAATTAACTGAGTCTTTTATTGTGAAACTTTTAGAGATCCAAAACATAGAATTCAACATATGAGAAGAACAAAGTCAATCAAAGAGAATAATCACATATTTCTGATAAACACGACCTCAGAGAGTTTTGGTGAGTCAAAGCCCATCATCATCATCATCATCTTCCTCCCACTGGTCCCAACACAACACCAGGAGGGGTTTTCCCGTGTGCAGCCTGAACACGCACACGTTTACACACAAAGGGACAGAAACACTTCCTGCTTCGCTCTGATGACGTCATCGAGTCCAGAAACACTGCAATGTTTTATACGTTTAGATGAAGATGTTTTATTTATTTAATTGAGTGAGTAGTGAATGTTTAACCATCACCCAGGTGAGCCGGCTTGCGTACGATAAAAATTACTTTCCCAATTTATAAAAAAAAACCTTTCGAGGATAATTTTTCTGAACAAAATGACAAAATATTTTTTGCACATTTCTCTCTGGGAGAAATCCCACAAAATAATAAACCCAGAAGGCAAAATGAACAATTTCACATCTCTGGCAGATTGTTATTATTATAATATTATTATGAGATGTTACACGAGAGTAGCGACGGTTTGTCGCGATACAGAAGATTTCTTAATCGTTTAACCAACTTTAAATTATCAATTAATGGTTAAAAATATGTTTTACATAAGAAAATGTCATTTTCAGCCTCTGAAAAGATGGAAGTTTCCTGCTTTTCTTTGTTTTTATGTCATATTAACTCAATATCTGACAAAGCAAGACATTTAAAGACTTTAACTTTGACATTTTTCAATATTTTCACATTGATTAATCTAGAAAACGACCTGCAGAATGATCGATATGAACATAATGTTAGCTGTAGAGCATCTGTTGGGACGCGTCTAAACCCTGGATTGATGTCGTTCTCTCAGTCTGAAGAGACGCAGAGGCAGACAGAAATCTGGGGATTTCCCGTCTCTGGTTTTAGCTTCAGACTCCAAACAACAACAGAAACAACCAGAAGTAAACTCATTCATACTGTTTACAGAGGGGGGTCTCAACATAAGGTCCAACAAACAACACGAGGTCAGCCGAAACACACACGGGGGTCTGCGGTAGATTTGGTTGAAATAAAAACAATAAATCAAAGAGTTTAAATGCTGAATTTATCTTGAATTAACTTTTGCATTTCTAAAAAGGTCAAAATGTACTTGAAGCTGAAGTTAAATAATCCTGATTGATCCCAGAAGGTAAACCCAGGTGTTGCAGCAGCACAAAAACATAAATATGTATTATTGCTTTAATGTTTGCTGCGTGATATATTTAGTTTGATATAAAAAGTCAACCGACAGGCCGACTGTTCCAACATCAGTCAGCTGACAGGAAACGCAAGGCGACCACAGTCTCTGTGTTTATTCTCCTCTGCGCATCAAAATAGTTGATTTCACTTCCTGCACATTATTTTTAGCCTCATCGTTTCAAACTCTTTATGACACCGACTGTATAAGCAGAGGACGTATTCATGGTGATGTCACTCGTCGCTTTGTGGACGTTGTGAAGCCTCGAGTTCGGCCATTTTGTCGTCGCCATCTTGGTATACGACGATTTTGCAACCAGTGAACAGGAAGTGACCATATATGGACTGAGGAGGAGCGACGTAGCGACGCAGTATACGTCTCTGGTGTCGACCTGTCAATCACCTTGTAGCCCCGCCCCTAAAGCGTCCCCTGCTTTATGGTCTGTTTGACTCTAAATGACCATAATTTACTAAATGAACATCATGCTGTATTGAAGAAGACTTGAAACTAGAGATTGAGACATAAACTCATGTTTACAATGTTTACTGAGGGAATACATCAAGAGAGAAGTAGAGTCATTTATATAGACTTCTATACAACCAGAGGAGTCACCCCCTGGTGGTCAGGAGAGAGAATGCAGCTTTAACACATGAAGCATAGACTTCTATACAACCAGAGGAGTCACCCACTGGTGGTCAGGAGAGAGAATGCAGCTTTAACACATGAAGCATAGACTTCTATACAACCAGAGGAGTCACCCCCTGGTGGTCAGTAGAGAGAATGCAGCTTTAACACATTAAGCATAGACTTCTATACAACCAGAGGAGTCGCCCACTGGTGGTCAGTAGAGAGAATGCAGCTTTAACACATTAAGCATAGACTTCTATACAACCAGAGGAGTCGCCCCCTGCTGGGTGTGAATAGCGTTACCTTGACGGCGGGGTAGGTCTTGCTGTTCTTCTCGCTGGAGGCTCCTGGCAGGCCGCCGTGAGACGGTCCTTCACAGCCGTACCTGAACCTGAAGCCGCGCTGGGAGACGAAAAAACACTTTCCATAAAACACACTTTCAACTTTAAAAATGGACTTTAAAAATTCCTCTCCTCACAGGTGAGTCTCACCTGCTTGGGCTGCTCCACGATCTGCAGGAACGGCCCGTCCACTGAAACCACACGGAACTAAAATCAGTAACAACTTCCACACGAACATCGAGCGCTACGAGAGCCAAGAACACCGCGGAGGTTCATCCTCACATCACGGACGACCCTGACAGAGGTTTCACCTTCACAGGTTTAAAAATGAACTGATTCTTCTTTTAACAGCTGTAAACAAACAAATCAGCCGAAAAAGGTTGTATTAGTCGTCAAGCTTTGATTTTAATGTAATTACTCATATTGCATCCGTTTTTTTTATTATAAATAAATAAAATCTTGTAAAATGGAAGTTAAAGTTAAAGCCTACGCGATCAGTCAGACGTTTGATTAAGAAGATAAGTTACAACATTTTATTCACTCACTTTATTGTATTAAAGTTGTAAAATCGTATTATTTCGGTGATCTAGTTTTTATGTCACACAGTTTTAAACTATTATGCTGTCGTCGATTTTAAATCTGACCTTTTCATAATTTTGAATTAAAATGGTTGGCTTGTTATGTGTTCGACATTATTCTATAAAATCATTTTGAACTAAGAAGCGAAGACGCAAGAAAGAATAAAAGTTTGATTTATTGATTTTCTTGTTGCAAATAAATTGGGAAGTTTAGTGATTTCCTGGTTTAAAAATCATAATTTTCTTCCTTTATTAAATGTTGTAATAAACTGGAAATGGAGGGCTGAAAAACACCAAAGTTGTACATGGTGGTATTGGTACTAATATATATATATATATATATATATATATATATATATATATATATATATATATATATATATATATATATATATATATATATATATATATATATATATATATATATATATATATATATATATATATATATATATATATATATATATATATATATATATCTCTCTCTAACAAATGGTAGTATTGCTGCTTCCACTGATGAAGCACATGAACTTCTGACATGTAAAGTTTCCGTCTTTGCTTCAGAGTCAAACTCAGAACGGAGAAGTGAGAAACACGAAACTCAACTTTCACTTTACTTCTCGTCACATTCGTTTTACAAACAGAAAGCAGAACGTTTGTCAGCTGGTTTCTCCCAAAATACGGTTCATGTGTTCTATTCCTCCGACAGCTTTAGAGACTTTACACGTGAGAAGTTTTACACAAAACATAACGAAGGGTTTATGAAATGTGATGTTATTAAGAAATACACTTTGTGAAGAAAAGATGGATCCATTCATCAGTTTGTCACTTCTAATTAATGTGAAACTGTTGAGACATTTTACTGTGAAAAACTTTGATTGTTCCAGACGTATCAATGTTAATAACATTAATGTGGTATTATCAATATTAACATTAATGTGTTAGTAATAATGTTAACAATGTTAATGTTTTAGTAATAGTGTTAATAACATTAATGTTTTAGTAATAATGTTAATAACATTATTTTTGTTATGACTTGAATACCTGACTTCCTGTAGTTTTTGTAACACCTGCATGCTCCTGCCTCCCGTCCACCTCTCAGTCACTGATATATATATATATATATATATATATATATATATATATATATATATATATATATATTATAGATCACCTGATCAATAAACTGACAACTCTTCACCTGCAAGTGCTCAGAAAACTTTGTTTTCATTTGGAGCCAAACTACATCTGACTTTCTTTTTTTCTTTATCGATATCGGTCACAGTTTAACGGAGCGGTGAATTAATCAATTAATCAAGTCACAGTTTCACCAGCAATTAAGTGACGTCCTTTGACAGAATTATTGATTATTAATCGGATCGTCGTCGACTGGAAATCACATTGAAACACATCATCAGTTTGTTTGTGTTCAGGAATGTGCAACAGGTACTCAGAGTGTAATACCTGAGGAGGGAGGGTCCAAACAAACCACATATTTAATGTGGAGCAACAGGTTTAATGAGAATACAAAATACACAGGAGCTGTTGATTTCACCTAGAGCTCTGAAGATGAAGAGAGAACCAGCAGCGGTCTGAAACCAGCAGGTAAATAAAGTAAATGACCATTAGACCAGCAGGTGAATAAAGTAAATGACCATTAGACCAGCAGGTGAATAAAGTAAATGACCATTAGACCAACAGGTGAATAAAGTAAATGACCATTAGACCAACAGGTGAATAAAGTAAATGACCATTAGACCAACAGGTGAATAAAGTAAATGACCATTAGACCAACAGGTGAATAAAGTAAATGACCATTAGACCAACAGGTGAATAAAGTAAATGACCATTAGACCAACAGGTAAATAAAGTAAATGACCATTAGACCAGCAGGTGAATAAAGTAAATGACCATTAGACCAACAGGTGAATAAAGTAAATGACCATTAGACCAGCAGGTGAATAAAGTAAATGACCATTAGACCAGCAGGTGAATAAAGTAAATGACCATTAGACCTACAGGTGAATAAAGTAAATGACCATTAGACCTACAGGTGAATAAAGTAAATGAACATTAGACCAGCAGGTGAATAAAGTAAATGACCATTAGACCAACAGGTAAATAAAGTAAATGACCATTAGACCAGCAGGTGAATAAAGTAAATGACCATTAGACCGACAGGTAAATAAAGTAAATGACCATTAGACCAGCAGGTGAATAAAGTAAATGACCATTAGACCAACAGGTAAATAAAGTAAATGAACATTAGACCGACAGGTGAATAAAGTAAATGACCATTAGACCGACAGGTAAATAAAGTAAATGACCATTAGACCAGCAGGTAAATAAAGTAAATGACCATTAGACCAACAGGTGAATAAAGTAAATGACCATTAGACCGACAGGTAAATAAAGTAAATGACCATTAGACCAGCAGGTGAATAAAGTAAATGACCATTAGACCAACAGGTGAATAAAGTAAATGACCATTAGACCAACAGGTAAATAAAGTAAATGACCATTAGACCAACAGGTGAATAAAGTAAATGACCATTAGACCAACAGGTGAATAAAGTAAATGACCATTAGACCAACAGGTGAATAAAGTAAATGAACATTAGACCAGCAGGTGAATAAAGTAAATGACCATTAGACCAGCAGGTGAATAAAGTAAATGACCATTAGACCAACAGGTGAATAAAGTAAATGACCATTAGACCAGCAGGTGAATAAAGTAAATGACCATTAGACCGACAGGTAAATAAAGTAAATGAACATTGGACCAGCAGGTGAATAAGAGACATTAAGCCTCTTTAAAAGGTGTGATGGGGAGGCGCTCACCTGTCTGCAGGGATGCGTTCTGCGACATCACGGGGAAGTTTGTGAACTCCCACAGCTGCTCCATGTTGTCGAAAATCTGAAAGAAGAAGAAGTCGGACGATGAAGTTGGGTGAAGACTCGATGTAGAAACATATCATTAATAAATAATGTTTGCTGCCGTCTTGCTGGAGGTGACGTTGGAGGCGAGTTTACCTGGGTGGAGGAAGTCTGAAGGTAATGGTCTTCTCCAGCCATGGTGTCTGCAGGGCAAAGGTCAGAAATCAACCATTACACCGTCAGAGAAACACAAAGAAAAGGTTTAGTTAACTAACGATGGTGCCAATGATGTAAGCAAACAATATAAAACAAACATTTATCACTCTTTATTTGATCATTTATTAATAATTTAACTGTTTTAAACCTATAGCCCTGAAAAGATTCAGAATCACAACGAAATATATATATTTTCTATTATTTTTAATGTTTTTATTTTTAATAATAATAATAATAATAATGGTGTATAGTTGTTAGTTTAAATTATAACGCATCTATAAAACATCATGTATTGTCATTGTTAATAAATAACTCCTCTGACACTTGTTGCTGCTTGGCACACAGGCGCGTTCCCGCACACGCGAACGCGCCTGTGTGAACCGTGCTAGCCCGCTGGCTAACGGTTAGCTAGCGCTACCGGACTGTTTTTGTTGTTCGTCTCCTTTAAAGCGACCGTGGAGAATAAACAAACGGTGATCATCGGTAAACACGTCAACAGCACCGACAGAAGCACAGCGGTTGTGTGTCCGTTGGCGTCGTGTGACGGAGAGAGGAGGTTTTAAACCGCCATCTGCGCGAGCTAGCCGCGCGGGCGCGCGCGCCTCTGGCAGGTTCCGTGTGCCGCGAACACAACACGAAACTGCGTTCAGAAACCTGCCGGTTTAACGGTTCCCTCTCTTTTCACACACGGAACGTGAACTGAAGAACATATAATATGACATATTCTGAGTCAGAAGGATCCAGACATGCTTTCGGCACTTTTAAAAATAAAAAAAAGTTTCACTTCACGCTTTGTTTTCGTGCCAGAAGACAACGTGGACCGCGGGATCCAACATGACAAGCCGCTGGAAACCTCTGCAGCAACTAACGACTACCGGAGGATTTCCACGTTAAATACACGCGCCGAATTCACCTGGCGGCGGTCACGAACACAACCCGTACCTTCACGGCGGGCGCGAGACGTACCTGCGTTTTCTCTGTCAAGAAGTAAACCGTAAAGTTCCCATTTTTAACGCGGAGTCTGGCCGTGACGCGCAAGCAAAAGTTTACCTGGCTTATAAGGAAGTGCGTCGCGAGCGTAAAACAAAGCGAACGCGTCACGGTGGCGTTATGCTAATGATGCAAAACACACAGCGGGACTAGTTACTCCAACTATGACGTGGTTAGTTAACGTAGTTCTCACCTGGTTAACTCAGGTGAACAGTCGGGTTCTCGTCGGCTCGTGCGGAACCAGTGGATCCATTTGCTGCAAACCGGGCTTAATTGGAGTGCGTCACGATGACGTCATGGCGGTTTAACGAAGAGGAGAAACTGCTTTTTTAATTAAGAATTAATCCGATGTTTAATCCCCGGAGCGCGAGCCGCTGGAGTCCCGCAGGCTGCAGTTTGTTGAAGTTCATGAAGTTGATTTCCTTCCCCACTGGAAATTCCCTGTGACGTAGAGAGAGGCGATGAAACGCGAAGAAGTCTCACTCTGATGTGGAAGGACACGGAAAAAATGTCATTATAATGACTTCATATCTCAGAATTATGACTTTCTATAATTATTACGATAATTATGAGATATTGAGTCATTATAATGAGCTACTATCTCATAATTACGACTTTCTATAATTATTACGATAATTATGAGATATTAAGTCATAATGAGCTACTATATCATAATTATGATTTTCTATCTCATAATTATGACTTTCTATCTAATTTTTATGACTTTCTATCATCATTACGATAATTATGGGATAAGTCATAATTATGAGATATTAAGTCATTATAATGAATAAAGATAGTATTTCATTATATTGACTTACAGGATCTTTAGATTCTCTATTCTATTTTTGTTATATATTGTGCATTGTTTATATTTTATTCCTTACCTGTATGTATAAATGCTGCTGTAGCAAAACTATTTCGCCTTGCAGGATTAATAAAGTATCTATCTATCTATCTATCTATCTATCTATCTATCTATCTATCTATCTATCTATCTATCTATCCATCCATCTATCCATCCATCTTGTTGCTAGTTATAACATGAGTATATCTTATTATAACTGGGAAAATATGTTATAACATTCAACCTTTAATATAACGATAATAAATAATTTCAAAAAGTATTCTTCAAAAAGTTATGAATAATAATTAAATCCAACATTGAAACCCACAGATGTTAGGTCAAAATATTCACAATATGAATATTCTTTATTCATAGGCCTAAATATACAAATATACAAATACAATTGAATAAACTCAACGTTGAAAAGGACAGACAAGGTTTCATGTTGTTTTTTTTCTTTACAAATGTATACAAATAAAATAAATATATGAAGGAAAATACAAACATAAATGAGTCAATAATCAACGGTGAGAAAAGACCAAACCGAAATATGGATTTATTATTATTATGTCAGTTTTACACATTTCTTGTTCTTCATTGAGTTAATTTCCATAATAAATGAGGAATCGTTGGTTCAGCCTTCGGTAACTTTTGCTAAATCCTTTATTTTTTATTTTTCTTTCCCTCAGAGGAAAATTACGTCTGTGTAATAAATAATCACGAGGAATATACCGATTATATTTAGAGGAACAATACTCTTAAAAATTCATATATTTCCACTAATAATTGCTGGATGGACCACCAGTTTTTAATAAATTAAACAGTTTATGCATTTTTACAATAAGATGGTTTATTTTCACCAGTTTATTAACTATTTTAAATTCAATGTAATTTGTAAAAAAGTGTTACGCAACGTGTATAATGTTGTTTTCAAACCATAAAAACTAAATGAGTATAAAATGTTAACAAACAGGAAACAATTAATTCATGCTTCTCCGTTTGCATTTTGTACTTTGATGTTTACGTTGCTTGTCGGTACATTTATTATAAAGTATTATAGATTATAAAACAATAAACTACAGACACTCACCTGGTTTCCTCCTCCAGATGTTCTTTCATCTTGATCTAGAATATGACATCATCATTTATTAGTTGATTTAATATTCGTTTAATAATCTGAAACTACAGTTGTCTGTAAAACATACAATATGTATCTCCATGATGTAGTGCAGTAGAGGTATTACGTAGCTGGAAATTAAAACACTCGAGTCAAGTACAAGTATTTACAGATTGTAAGTAAATGGACCAAAAGTGACTTTTGAGCTCTAAATCCTTGTACATGAGCTGAAGTGCAGAGTGAGACCTCCTGTCTGTCATACACTATCCATGGTGTTGTTGACTTTCTGCCCCCTGCTGGTCAAACACAGTAATTACAGCAGCAGCACAGCTACCAGTCCGACAGGCAAGGTGATGTCATCTAAATAAAATAAATATACAAATCTAACTGTAATAAATATATATATATATATATATATATATATATATATATTATTGAAATAATACAAATGTATCTCAGATTTTGTATTGATTTTTTTGTGCTTTGAAACATCTTTCAAATAATTCTTATGAGTTTATGCGTCTTCATCATTTCTCCTTTTTGTTACAAAACAACATGAAACAATAATTTTGAACCTGAATTTATCCAAAGTTTATGTTTACGTTCGAGAAGTGTATGAATATTAGCACAGATTTCATAATATAATACCTCATTTGCATAATTAAAGATAACTTCATGTCAGTAATAACTGGTGAGGTTTCATGTTTATATCTACGTTTTTTTTGTATTTTACTTATTTGTGTCAGAAAGAACACGTTCGACACACTTTTCCATAAAATGAGTCATTTGTGTCAAATGACAAATCATTTCCTCTGATTCATTAAGTTTAATTTAAATCTTTTAGCAATACTTCAGTATAGAAATACTGTGTACAAGTATAAATCCTGTAATATTTTTTTTTAAATTGAAGTAACAATTATTTGATTCAATTACTGGCATCAAAATATACTTAAAGTACCGAAAACAAGTATTCATTAGGCAGAATGACATATTGACATATTCTAACTATTTGATGTACATATATTTATATTAATACATGATTTATTAGTTTGTTGTGTATTTTTGCACAAAAATAAGTAAAAAGTACAACAAGTAGAAGTATCAAGTAGCAGAAAATAAAAATACTAAAGTACTAGTAGTTTTACTTCATATTAAATCTGACAGAAACCACAAAGTATTTCTCATGTTTCTTTAGTTTATTCTGATTAAACACGTCAGTACTTTTAACATATATGTACATATATTTGTACTACATGTGTGTACTACATATTCAGCTTTAGTTGTTACAACATTCATAATAACCTGAACGTCAAATCTAACAGTTAGTGCAACTTTACAGTTAAAACTTAAAAAAAAAAAAAAAACACAGCTTCTGTCTGCAAAAATATACATTTTATATTTAATAAATCTTTTAATAAAACAAACTTTACAGCGAAAAAAGTCAGAAAAAAATCTGGAGGCACACGAAAAACATCAAAGCACTGATGGTGTTGATGAGGCACTAAACACACCTCCACCTGCAGGCCACGCCTCCACCTGCAGGCCACGCCTCCACCTGCAGGCCACGCCTCCACCTGATGCACAAACCTCCACCTGATGCACAAACCTCCACCTGATGCACAAACCTCCACCTGGTCTGCTCTCAGGGGGGCGGGGCTTAATGACAACAGGTGGGTCTAACGCTACGAGGCACGACGGACGCAGAGAAGCTGGAACAACTGCACATTTTGTCACATTGAACACCAAATGAAAAGTTACCACGTCATCGATGGAGAGACTTTCAACACAAACGTACATTTCCAGAGATTTGCTCAAAAAGCTAACGAATAAAAAGCGTAGCTGTTCTGCTGGCGTGGTCTGAAACTTCAGATTCTCATTATTCAGAATATCTCCGTTTGTTAGAATGATGAAGAAGTTATGATTTTTAAAACTTCCCATTTTTAGTTTGGGTGTTTTATTTTTCGAGCATTAAAAAGGAGTTTTGTACCTTTTTTCTTTTTAGGAATACTTTCTCAGGTTGATTAACTGAAATTCAGTTCATTTCTATTAAATTCAACTTGCAGAGAAGAGAAACTTCTTGTCACTCTTTTGTGTTATTATATTCAGGAGTGGAAAAGTCCTGAAAGATTTTATTTGTATATCTTGTGGAAGCAAGAAAAAGAATATTTCAGGACTTTTGGGCTCAAAATCATCAAGTGGGAAACAACTTTTATGGAACACTCCGATTTTACAGTTAACAGCAATATTTCGAATGCAAAAAAAAGTTAATTCCTATTTAAATGCTGTGTTCGCCCTCTGTTTTACCTTTTTATTTTGTTTTAAATAGAACAATTTAGAGTAAAAAATATTTTTGGATCTAACAAATACTTGAAGAGAAGTTTTCAAAAACTTGAAATGTCCCTAAACGTCTCAGCTAGTTTTAAGAATCTGCAAGTTGAGTTTGTTTTATTTTAATGAAGTGAAATCAATGACTCTTTAGCAGGAAGTCTTCCTAAAAAACTAATCTCAAACAATTAGAAGATGATGAGCGAGATCTTGAAGTATTAACCGTTTAAAACGTGTGAAACAGTTCTTTAAGCGACGGACTCATTATTGTGAATAAAGAGATAAAATGCTGTAAATGCACAACACTCAGAGCTACAGTACTTCATGCATGTACTAAAACCCTGTGACAGCATGTTTAAACTACTCACAGCTACATGTCAGTACACTCAGTACTTCTGACTACTGAAGAAGCTCAGCTTCACTCCACAGCCAATGAGAAGTCACCGCTAAAGCCGCTGATCCACGTCCACTCGAAGCCAGAAACTCTCGCCGTATTCTTGATTTATTTAAAAATACATTAAATGTGCATTAAACGCCTTAAATACGCTACTTTTTGAATGGAGTTTGGTTCTCGGCTTTGAATGAAAACCAGATCCTTGAATCTAAAAAGTCAAACATTGAATTTTAACGTATTATTCTAGCACCAAATGGCATCAAAATGAATCAGTTAATGCATAAAATATATTAAAAAAATCCATTACATCCAAAGTACAGTGATGAAATACTGCTGTGGCTACATTAAGACCTTCAGCGTCCTTCAGCGAGATTCACTGTCCTTTCAAATCTTTCCGATTCTTTCCGTTCTGCATCTCCAGGAATGTGGACGAAGTTTCTCCTTTGTTAAATCCTCCTGCGTATAAATCGGCAGCTGAAGCTCGTGTTGGACGAGTTTCCCTCGTGGCGGCAAATAAACTGAAGCGTAACTTTAGGCCGTCGCCCAGAAACGGCTGAAAACGTTGTGATAAAATGTAAAAAAAAAAAAAAAAAGAAGAAGAAGAATATTCAGATTAAAGTTGTATCCTATTAAATGGGATAATGTAGATCTGCTTGTTTTTTTCTTCTTATTTTAATACTGAGTTTTGATAAATGTATCCAAAATTAAGCAATTTTACCTGCAAACAATTCAAAGGAACTAATATTGTACTATTGTCATAGTAAATTACTTAATTTGTTGACCCAAATACATTTTCAACAACAAATTGGGTTTTGTTTTGGCAATCTAGCTCGCTAGTAAATAAGCTAACTGGCTCTCCAAGCTAGTGAACAAGCTAACTGGCTCTCCAAGCTAGTAAACAAGCTAACTGGCTCTCCAAGCTAGTAAACAAGCTAACTGGCTCTCCAAGCTAGTAAACAAGCTAACTGGCTCTCCAAGCTAGTAAACAAGCTAACTAGCTCTCCAAGCTAACTGGCTCTCCAAGCTAGTGAACAAGCTAACTGGCTCTCCAAGCTAGTGAACAAGCTAACTGGCTCTCCAAGCTAGTAAACAAGCTAACTAGCTCTCCAAGCTAACTGGCTCTCCAAGCTAGTGAACAAGCTAACTGGCTCTCCAAGCTAGTGAACAAGCTAACTGGCTCTCCAAGCTAGTGAACAAGCTAACTGGCTCTCCAAGCTAGTGAACAAGCTAACTGGCTCTCCAAGCTACCTGGTTCTCCAAGCTAGTGAACAAGCTAACTGGCTCTCCAAGCTACCTGGTTCTCCAAGCTAGTGAACAAGCTAACTGGCTCTCCAAGCTAGTGAACAAGCTAATTAGCTCTCCAAGCTCGGGATATATCTGGTTAAGTTTAGTGTAGCTAGAATGCAGCTAGTTATCTGGCTAGTGGTCGGTGCTACCTGAGGTCAAAGTGACACATTTTAGTAACGTATACCTTTGATTTACAGTTTTTATTCCCCCCAAAAATGTATTGAGTTTTGTTTTAAGTTAGCTTAGCTAACCAGCTAAAAGGAGGTGATGCTTACAGATCTATTTATCAGCGCGTCCTTTAATCACAATGGCACAACGTTCTAAATGTTTCTAACGTGACATTTTCTCTCCATGTTCTTGCATCGCTCAGATAAACTCGGCTTCATAAGTCTGCACAGTTTCTACCTGAAGCAACAACACCACCTGCAAGAAACAACTCTACAAGGATACTCTACAGATAAACTGCAGCGCGTCACCTTATTTTAGTTACGTTTTGCAGTCTTCAGAAGAAATCTGGACTAAAAGATTCTAGAAGATGTGAAGCAGCTACAGTTCTACATCTACAGTTGTGTTTTAAAACCTGTAATTCAGATTATTTGTTGTGAATTTACAGTTTTAAAAAGTTAACTCTAACGTTTTGTGCCGATCAAAACAAATTTTTTAATGTTTTTTTCTTTTGAAGATGCACTTAAAGTTAATCTTTCTCAAGTGATTAACTAATCCTGATCTTATCCTGGTTGTGAACTGAGTTTATTATTGTTTCTTATGTCACAAAAGATAAAAGTTTATATTTCATGCGACGTTATTATCTTAACAAAATTATATTTTGTGGCAAAACAAATTTGGCGACGAACTTCTGGTTTATGAATCATAATATTTACAGTTGGTGTTGCTGCCGAAGTAGAAGCTGAAATACAGACTCTGCTCCAGGCTTTACAGTTTATCTTCATTTTGACACTTTGTTTTATTTATTTTTTTAGCTCTTCGACTCTTTCCAGTTCCACTTAGTGGTTTCAGACATTTCTTGTTAGATTTTTCGTGCTTATTCGCTTCGGAGAGTTTCACGAATGCTGCGTAAAACCAACGTTACGAACAGATTTCACAGAAGAAGAAGAATTATTCAGCTTCCGAGGAGATTTGTGGTTGAGATATAAACATAATTTGGTTGCAGCTTCTTAACGAAACCGCCGGTCTTCAGGAGTTCTCCTGTTTCTTCATATTCTCTCATGACAATATGATTGAGGTTATAATCTCTCTGTAGCTGCACATTATTTTTCACAACTAAAGTTATTACAATTAAATCAACTGAGACTGAGTCTACTGCTACTTGCTGTACATATACAGTCAGAAATATACTTCTGTTAAATACATTTATAGATTTATTTTGTTCAAACTCTGAAGCTTATCCGTACTGAGAAATTAGTTTCTTAATCTTTGCAGAATTCCTATTTTTTAAATCTGCAAATTACTTGTTATTGTTGCCTTTTTTAGTAAAAAAAACAAAGAAAAATGTTCAGTTGCTGAATATTAACGGTGTGAACTCTTTCAGCGATCAGTGCGTTCTCAGCAGGATGTGAATGTGACCCCAGCTGGTCCAGGACTTCCTGTAAACTTTAAACCTCCTTCGGTCTCCCAGTTGATCCTCAGCCCGTCAGCGTCGAAGCCACTCGAGTGAGCTCACAGCTGGCCGACGGAGAAACAAAATGGCCTCCCAGATAGCAGCCGGAGGTAAAAGGCATGATTTCAGGCGGGTCGGTCAGTGTCCTCCGTCTCTGGAGGACGGACTCTCAGAACGCCCGTCCTTCGATGACTTCTTCTGCTTCTGCTTGGACTTCCTCAGCATCCGAACCTGCAGACACAGACAAACGTGTAAATGAGTACAGATAAACTACAGGGATAAACACTGAACTAAAGATAAACTACAAGGATGTAGACTAAACTACAGATAAACTACAAGGATGTACACTAAACTACAGATAAACTACAAGGATGTACACTAAACTACAGATAAACTACAAGGATGTACACTAAACTACAGGGATACACAGTAAACTAAAGATAAACTAAAAGGATGCACACTAAACTACAGATAAACTACAAGGATGTACACTAAACTACAGATAAACTACAAGGATGTACACTAAACTACAGGGATAAACACTAAACTACAGATAAACTACAAGGATACACATTAAACTACAGATAAACTACAAGGATACACACTAAACTACAGATAAACTACAAGGATGTACACTAAACTACAGGGATGAACACGAAACTACAGATAAACTACAAGGATACACATTAAACTACAGATAAACTACAAGGATGCACACTAAACTACAGATAAACTACAAGGATGTACACTAAACTACAGGGATAAACACTAAACTATAGATAAACTACAAGGATGCACACTAAACTACAGATAAACTACAAGGATGTACACTAAACTACAGGGATAAACACTAAACTATAGATAAACTACAAGGATGCACACTAAACTACAGATAAACTACAAGGATGCACATTAAACTACAGATAAACTACAGATAAACTACAAGGATGTACACTAAACTACAGGGATAAACACTAAACTATAGATAAACTACAAGGATGCACACTAAACTACAGATAAACTACAAGGATACACATTAAACTACAGATAAACAACAAGGATGCACATTAAACTACAGATAAACTACAAGGATGCACATTAAACTACAGATAAACTACAAGGATACACACTAAACTACAGATAAACTACAAGGATGTACACTAAACTACAGGGATAAACACGAAACTACAGATAAACTACAAGGATACACATTAAACTACAGATAAACTACAAGGATGCACACTAAACTACAGATAAACTACAAGGATGTACACTAAACTACAGGGATAAACACTAAACTATAGATAAACTACAAGGATGCACACTAAACTACAGATAAACTACAAGGATGCACATTAAACTACAGATAAACTACAGATAAACTACAAGGATGTACACTAAACTACAGGGATAAACACTAAACTATAGATAAACTACAAGGATGCACACTAAACTACAGATAAACTACAAGGATACACATTAAACTACAGATAAACAACAAGGATGCACATTAAACTACAGATAAACTACAAGGATACACACTACACTAAGACCAAAATACAGATAAATCACGTTTGTATGTGAAAGGACAGAAAGAAAGAGAAGTAATTATAAATAAACAGGAGAGAAAAGGACAAAGAAGAAGAAAAGATAGGAATAAAAGACAAAGACAAACTACGGTGTCCTTCGGGGGACAAACCTTTGGTCCCGCAGCAGAGATGATGATGTGTCCCGGCGGTTGGATCCACGGTTCTCCGTCCACCTGGACAGGTATGGGTTTGCTGACCGTCAGCCGGATGTAGTTCCCTTGAGCGATACGAATCCCTGAGCGCAGACCGCTCTGCACCTGGCCCTACACACACACACACACACACACACACACACACACACACACACACACACGGTTGAAAGCTCTGGAAACAGCCGGTAAGTGGACCTTGAGTCTCGAGGGCGTGACGTCTCTCACCATGTGGACGACGCCGGTGACGCCGACCACCTCCAGCAGGCCGTCATCGATGCTCGGCTTCCCGTGACGAACATCGACCTCTGACCCCCAGAGGTCAGCACCAGAACCCCAACTACACACACACACACACACACACACACACACACACACACACAGGTGAGTGTGCTGCCCCGTTGACCCAGGCTGAGGAGTGTGGTGTGTGTGTTACCTGGGTGAGTGTGTGTGTGTGTTACCTGTGTGTGTGTGTGTTACCTGTGTGTGTGTGTGTGTTACCTGGGTATGTTGAGGAAGATCAGCCCCTCGATGTGCGGCAGCGGGACGTCCTGCGCGTCGACCTGCAGCTGCAGCTCCTTGTGGAGGCTCCTGGTGCAGCTGATCTTCTGCAGGCCGACCTTCACGTACACGCCTTTGTTGTGGAACCTGTTTGTGAGATTAAATATCGTAACTTTAAGTTTCTTTTCGTTGTTTTTTAAAGTCCGAGCGGCTGAAGGCGTCTACCTGCTGGTGAACTTGTCGGGGTCGTCCTCTCGGGCCTGGTGGAAGTCCAGGCTGACCTCGGCGTCGATGCCCAGACCGAAGTAGTTGTTCATCTGCACGATCTGAGACGCAAAGACACGACAGGGTTCATACACATTCTGACCAATGGGCTTCCAGCACTTTAAACCAAATGTCCATGAGCAAACATTTAGTGAAATCTGGGTGTAAACATGTAGTATTTAAACTAACTAATTAAGTAAACCTTAAATGACTTTTTACCAAATTTTCATGACTTTTTTTCCAAATGTTTAGACTTTTTACCAAACGTCCATGACTTTATACCAAATTTCTGTGACTTTTCACAAATTTTTTACGACTTTTCACAAAAAGTTCATGACTTTTCACAAACTTTCCATGACTTTAAACCAAATGTCCATGAGCAAACATTTAGTGAAATCTGGGTGTAAACAGTAAAAAGTGAGTAAATGTAGTATTTAAACTAACAATGAGAATACAAAGCATACAGTAAACCTTAAATGACTCAAATGAATGAGACAATAGTTTGATTAAAAGAATAAACATTTATATAGATGCCTGTATGTATGCCTGCTTATATTTTGAGTCTTTCTTTTAAAAGCATATTCATTATTTCAAACTCAGCGTAAATGAACGACATGAACACATGAATATAACACATTTACATGACTTTTACTAAACTTTGGGATTTTTTTTCTTTTTTTTCAAGGACTTTTCCAGGCCTGGAAATAACCATTTTAAAATTCCATGACTTTTCCAGGTTTTCCATGACCGTAAGAACCCTGTGAGATTAAAGCTGTTTCACCTGAGAACAAATATTATTATTATTAAAATGATAAATTATCATGAGTAACAGGGCCACTGTTGGGGAAAGAAATACTGTGATAAAGTATTATGAGAACAATTTATATTATCTGACCACCCGTAGTAACTGGTTTTAACATATATTATTATTAGCATCATTATTATATGTATTTTAATCTTTTTATTTATTTTCTCCAACTTTGAACCAAATTGGAAACGTTTAAAAAACACATATTTCCTGTTAAGTTATTAAATCTATAATAATGTATGCTGTTTATTTATTAATTACTACGATTGAGAAGTTAACGAGGTGAATGGATCTGAACTAACAGTCCTGATCCGGGTCCTGCAGGACAGTCGGGACCGCCCTGCAGGACCCGGACCTGAACCTCGACCCGACCTTGGGCGGCTCCAGGAAGCCGTTGTCCTTTCCGTCTCCAGAGAGGTCCTGGGCGTCCAGCAGGATGGTCCAGCGGTCCATCAGAACCTGGTCCGCCTCGTCCACAGAGACCAGGATGTGGTGCGGGTCCTCGCCGCTGTAACCGGCTCCCCAACGCAGGACCCGAGCCAAGTCGTTCCCTAGCAGAGAACACGACAGACTTTAGGACCTGCGGACGGCGGCGTCTGGCCCTCGGCGGCGGGTCTCGGCGGCGGTTCTGACCTGTTCCCAGCGGCACGATGCCGATGGGCGGCTCCCGGCACACCAGTTTGTGGCGGACGGCCTCCAGCACCCCCAGCACCCAGCCCACCGTCCCGTCGCCCCCGCAGACCAGCACCCGGAACCTGGGAACCTCCCGGAACGTGTGGAGGCTGGAGCGGAGAGGACGGACATCAGACACGTTTAAAAACCACGTGACGACGGCGTCAGAGGTCAAAGGTCACAGCTGCCTTTACAAAGTGCGTACTGTCGCTCGCAATTTATATTAAATCGTGACGTTCTAGTTCCCAAAGTATTTAAAGAAACGTTCTAGTTCCCAAAGTATTTAAAGAAGCGTTCTAGTTCCCACAGTATTTAAAGAAGCGGACGTCGCCCGTTGGTTTATGAAGCCTCGGGTTCAGCTTTTGACAGTCGCCATCTTGGATTACGGCCGTCGCCATCTTGTTTTCTTTGCAACCAGAGTAGAAGCATCTGGGTTTATCGGAGTTTGTCAAAGCACAAACAGACATAGCGCAAAACGCAATGCATCCTGGTACATGTAGGCATTTACCATCGGAACCAATTAGACTAGTGGTTCTCAAACTGTGGGGCGCGCACCTCTAGTGGGGCGCGGAGGTATTACAGGTGGGGCACAGGGGGGAAGATTTGGGGGAAATTATTCTCTGCATTTCATCCATCCTCAAACATAGTTGAACGTTATTGTTATTATCTTATATTCAGTGCAAACCAGGAAATTTGCAGCCACAATAGGACATTTTTTGCACAGATAGAACTTTATTTGAATTGTTCTAACAAAGTGATCGCACATGTTATTAGTTTTTGTCTGATGGAGCAATCTGGTTTACTTGAAGTGATTTGAATTTTCTTTATTCTATTATTTGAAAAAGCACGGATGGAGAAGTCACAAAAAGTTATTTCAATAAAAATTCGGTGGGCGGTGGGGCGCCAACATTTTTCTTCCTCCAAGGTGGGGCGTGACAGAAAAGGTTTGAGAACCACTGGATTAGACAAACACATTAAAAAAAAAAGGTGGCGAGAATAAAACCAATAAAATAAAAACACCCGGCCTGAACTCCCTGTAAACGCCGAGGACCGAGAACTGCGACTCCTCGGGTTCGGGGTGCGTTGGTTTCGCTCACCCGGCCAGCGGTCCTCCGTTGGAGAGGTCAAAGACCTGGTGAGGGTTCAGCAGCTTCCTGAAGCCGTAGAGGAGCTCTCGGCCCTTCATGCCGCCGCTCTTCGGGTTGACGAACACCAGCAGGGGGCAGACGTCTCGTCCCAGCTGCTCGAGCTGCCGGACGACAACGACCACGTTTACTCATTTTAATAACGTCAACACACATACATAAATATTTCTAATAATAATAATAGTATAAAAGATTCTCACCGCGATCTCTGGAATAACGAGCGAGGTGAGCGTCTTGTTGCTGACGGTCGTGTCTTTGGCCAACATGTAGATCCGCTCCGCTTCAGAGAAACACGACACCTGCAGCGCCACCGCACCTGAACACACACACACACACACACACACACACACACACACACACACACACAGTTTAGTTATAAATTAAACTCCTCAAAAGTTACATAGAACTAAAGGAGAGGAAAGCAGGAACAAGTATTTCTGATTTGCATTTGTTTAATGAGGATTATTACATAATTCAGGATTTGAGCTTTTACAAACTATTCAATCAAGGATCAAACAACTTGGACTTGTTTTAAGGAGTTAAAAGACAAAAAAAAGTTCAGAATCACTGAGCAAAAATATTTTTTTTAGAGATGTTTACCCCCTCGTCGGCTTTTTAGGAGATCCAATAATATGATTAGAAGATAAAATACATTACATAAAATGCTAAGATCCGATAATACGATACAATAAGATGCGATAATATGATACGATATAATAATAATAATAATAATATGCGATAATATGATACGATATAATAATAATAATAATAAGATGATACGATAATATGATATAATACGATACAATCCGCTAATACTTTCCGATAATATAATACGATACAATGAGATCCGATAATAAGATCTGATAGAACTTAACTAATCAGGAACAAAATCACAACAGATCACAACAGAAAGAACAACAAAAAAACAATAGAATAAAAGTATAAACATATATGAACAAGAGCAAAAATATTTAGTGTAAAAGAAGTAACACCAGTGCAAAAAATAATCTCAATAAGAGAAAGGTTAATAAATATAGTCAGAAATTTTATATAAATTGTATTAGTAATACTACAATTAATACTAACACCAGAGCCTCTATGAGTATTAATTGTATATAAATATATATATATATATAAAATAAACTAAAAATAGAAAAGTAATATTGAGCTTTAAATTGAGAGGAAGTAAAACGTTATATTGCACATTTCACATGATACAGATATATATATATATATAAAAAGTAAAAATAAACTAAAAATAGTTATTTATATATATATATATATATATATATATATATATATATATATAAATAAAAAACTCACCTTGACTGGTGTAGACGTGGCTGACGGTGACCAGGTGACCTGCAGAGATGGAGAAACAGGAAGTGAGGAGCGCTCAGGTACGCGAGTCTCAGGTACGCGAGTCTCAGGTACGCGAGTCTCAGGTGAGCGAGTCTCGGGTAAGCGCGTCTCAGGTAAGCGAGTCTCAGGTAAGCGAGTCTCGGGTGACGTGACCGGCGGCTTGACTCACTCTTGAGGGCCAGCTGGTCCTGGATCAGCTGCACGCACTCGTCTGCGGTCAGCATGGGGGTCAGACCTGAGACCAGCAGGAAGACCTGCAGCACCGGCTTCCTGTCCTCCAGCAGGTAGAAGCGGGTCTGGTTCATCTGACGCACAGACACCTGGGGAAGGATTCATCAATCAATCAATCAATCAATCAATCAATCACGTTCTACTTCTAATCGATCACCTCCTACCTTTCTGATCTCCTGCAGCTTGTCCTGAATCTTCTCCTGAGGACTCAGCGTCTGTCTCTGAACTGGAGGACAGACGTCACACAGACTTTTTATCTTAGAATAATAATTACATTTTTAAATGTAAGGACTCTAAATAGGTAAATAAATAAAATAAAAATTAAAGTACAAAATAAATAAAAAAATAAAAATGTAAAATAAATTACAAATTTGAGTTTTGCATTTTTTCAAAACACACAAAAAAAATAAAAATATTGTTTCTTATTTATGGTCCTTTAAAACCCCCTGATGTGTTTTTATTACATTTCTAAATCAAATTATTATTAAAAAAGATTAAATCCCATAAAATAAAAAATATAAAACTTTTTTTTTTTATTAAAAATTAAAAAATACAAAGAACAAAATAGATGAAAGGCCTTCATCCCTGAGGTCAGCGCTCACCTTGCTTGCTGCTCATGTAGATCTCCACCAGGCTGAAACGGGACGCGTCTACTTCCTGAAACAACAACACATCCTGTTGGTTCACGACATGGAGGTGAAGAAGAGGCAACAGGTACTTTCAACAGTGTTACTTTAACGTTTTGTTTTATCATTCTGTATCTTTCCAGTTTTACTTAAAATATGAATATGGAAATACAAACGCAAATGCAAAATGTTGAAGGAAGAGTTTGACATTTTGGAAACCATATTATAAAATAGAGTCAGATGGAAGCAGTCAGCAACACAAAATACAAGAGAAATGACAGACGACATAGATAAAGATGAAAAATATATATTATAGAACTGTTGAAGGCTTTTTAAAACACAAATACAGCTTAAATTGTGAAAGGATTTTATACCAATTAGCTTTTGTGCCTTTTTGTCATTTAAAGTGTGGCTGCAAATTAGCGACAATGCTAATAATTCACAATAATTCCAATAAAACCTGACAAAGTGAGTATAAATAAATAAATAAAGCTTAAAGGTACAGTACCTGTCTGTGCAGCAGCCTGAGGGCCTCGCTGAGGACCGACGCCGCGGTGCTGGAGACGGAGACGGAGACGGAGGCTGCTGCGCCCGGCCTGAAACCCAGCGGGCGAAACCATTAACCGACTGGGGGGGGGACCAGTGCGTCTGAGCCGGGTGAGGGGGGGTGAGGGGGGGACTCACCTGGGCCGGCCCGCGTACACCTTGAGGACCTCGGCCTCTCGGGGTTTGGCCCTCAGCAGCCAGGCGTCGCCAGCGTCCTTCAGGGAGCCCCGGTGGTCGGAGCCCCGGTGGTCGGAGCCCCGGTGGTCGGAGCCCCGGTGGTCGGAGCCCCGGTGGTCGGAGCCGTTGCGGTTGAGGACGTCGTCGCCGTGGAGACGCTGCGCGGCGCCGAGCTCCAGCAGCTCAAAGTCCTGAGGCTCATCGG
>JBAMJR010000574.1:35000-80000 GCA_038501785.1 Myoxocephalus aenaeus
TAAAAATAGTCCCCAACAAATGCACCATTTCCTCTGTTTGTTGGATAAAAACAAAAGGAGATTATTGATAAAACTACATATGTGTTGTTAAATATTGACGACTCCGGTAGGAACCAGTGGCTTTAGAGCTGAGAACCAGTCTGAACCGGTTTCTGCTGCTGGTGTCCTGTCTGACAGCCATCAGCAGCTCTACAGGAGCTTCACACGCTATTGATTTTTAATTAGCGCCTGTGAACCGATCAATCAGCTCCACACACACACACACACACACACACACACACACACACACACACACACACACACACACACACACCAGGTGATCAATCACATTCATTGATCTGACTATTAATGTACTGTAAAGCATATACTTCTATACAACCAGAGGAGTCACCCCCTGGTGGTCAGGAGAGAGAATGCAGCTTCAACACATGAAGCATATACTTCTATACAACCAGAGGAGTCACTCCCTGGTGGTCAGGAGAGAGAATGCAGCTTTAACACATGAAGCATAGACTTCTATACAACCAGAGGAGTCACCCCCTGGTGGTCAGGAGAGAGAATGCAGCTTTAACACATGAAGCATAGACTTCTATACAACCAGAGGAGTCGCCCCCTGGTGGTCAGGAGAGAGAATGCAGCTTTAACACATGAAGCATAGACTTCTATACAACCAGAGGAGTCGCCCCCTGGTGGTCAGGAGAGAGAATGCAGCTTTAACACATGAAGCATAGACTTCTATACAACCAGAGGAGTCGCCCCCTGGTGTTCAGGAGAGAGAATGCAGCTTCAACACATGAAGCATAGACTTCTATACAACCAGAGGACTCGCCCCCTGGTGGTCAGGAGAGAGAATGCAGCTCCAACACGTGAAGCATAGACTTCTATACAACCAGAGGAGTCGCCCCCTGGTGGTCAGGAGAGAGAATGCAGCTTCAACACATGAAGCATAGACTTTTTGTTGGATATTATTGAGTCAGATCAGCAGCTGGTTCTCTCTCACCTGCTCCAGAGTCCCGTCCAGGTGAGAACTGCGACAGTCTGCACAGCTGAAGACGGCACAGTCAGCGTGGACATGCAGCTCACACACTGAAACACACACACACACACACACACAGTGACATCCTGTTCTCTTCTCTCCTCACAGAATGCTTTTCATTCCTTAGATTTATAGATAATAATCCGATGCTGGTCAAACTGGTTTAACTGGTGGATGAAACTGGTTCTGACCTTCGCAGCGCAGCGCCCCGTTGCCCTCCGTCTGTTTCCTGCAGACGCAGCAGAAACGTTTCTTCTGGCCGGCGGGGCCGAAGCAGTGAGCCACGGGAACCTGCAGGGGGCAGCGAGGAGACTCGGTCAGAAGCCTGAAGCTAACGGACAAAAACACACGACTTTCATCTCTGATGTCCGTGTCAGGGAGCGGATCTTTGTGCTTTTAGAAGGCAAAACACAAACAAATAAATACTTCTGAGGATAGACGACAATAAAAGATTAGTATTTAAAAAATAAGCTTTTTAAACAAACAGTCAGCTTTAAATCAATAATGGCTCCCAAGAGGATTAGGATTATATGCAGGCCCTGAATGTGACGACACGTTACTAGAACCACATGACGGGTTACACAACAGCGTGACAACATGAAGCAGGGGTCGTGGGGCCAGAACCCAGAGGGCCCGATCTGAACCCAGAGGGCCCGATCTGAACCCAGAGGGCCCGATCTGAACCCAGAGGGCCGGCAGCTGGATTTCACCAAAACACATGAAGAGGACATAAAAAGGAGTCAAAGTGATCATCAAGTATAAAGAAAACCGTCCTGTTTACATATTTTTAAGTAACAAGTACAACGTATTAAAAGATACGTGTTTTTATTCCCCTAAATACTGCATTGAAGTCGTGTTTTATTTTGGCACACAAATGCCCAATAGAGTCATAAACCAGACATGAGTCGGCATTTCTTCATTTCCTGTTCCCTCATCTTGAAGTGTCTCAAGTGTACCTCTGAGATGTAGTACACATATAAAGTACAATATATACCTCTGAGATGTAGTACACATATAAAGTACAATATATACCTCTGAGATGTAGTACACACATAAAGTACAATATGTACCTCTGAGATGTAGTACAGTAGAAAGTACAATATGTACCTCTGAGATGTAATGGAGGAGAAGTAGCGAGTACTCTGGTAAAGTACAAGTACCTTGCATTAGTACTTAAGTTGAGTACTTGAGTAAATATACTTGTTCCTTTCCGTCGGTCCCAAACAGAAAGAAAACGTTGTGTTTTCAGGATGAAGAACCGAAGAGCTCCTCGTGTTCATCATCGGCGGTTTATTGATCGGCGATCGGTGTGATCAGTAAACGTCTGGTCGGGGGCGTTTGTTTTACTCACCCGGACCGCAGACGGAGTCATGCAGGAGCAAGCCGAACGCAGCGTCTTGAGGCATTTCTCGTGACACATGAAGTTGCACACTGGAGGAGGAGACAGAGAAGGACAGTCAGAGGCCGCTGAGCAAGGCAACGGCAGGTCGCAGGTTCGATTCCCAGAAGAGCCACTAAACAGCGGGTCGAACGTCACGTGATCGCTTGGTTTAAAGGAGGAAAAGAAACGCCCAGATTTCATGCTTCACGTCAGGCGTTCTCATCATGAGGAACTTCTTGTCTGATTTTTACCCACAATCCTTTGCAATCTGAGGTTATCACCTTTATAGTCGGAGGAATAAAATCTAAAAGAGAAACTAAACTCAAGCTGAATCTCCTTTCGTGAATAAATGACTTGGGTTCTTTTCTTTGTTGGATACATTTTGGACAAAAGAGGATATATTTATTTATTTGTGTATATATATATATATATATATATATATATATATATATATATATATATATATATATATATATGAGAAATGTTCGCAGCCAGATGTAGCACTTTGATGACATCACATGTTCGTGTTAATCCGACTCCACAGCTTAAAGAAGAAACCGTTACATAATCAAGCCGAGCGGCGCTTTTGATGTTGTTGTTATTATTGTTGTTGTTGTTGTTGTGCAGCTTTTGATGCACCTGCTGCTGTTTGGTGACGATGATGATGATGATGATGATGATGATGATGATGATGATGATGATGATGATGATGATGGTTATGACTCACAAACACGTCTCCTGTTGCCATGCCAGCCCAGAGGAAGTAAATCACGACTTGACTGCAGCTCCGATCTGGACAACCAGTGTGTTACTGGGCAGAGTGGTGTGTGTGTGTGTGTGTGTGTGTGTGTGTGTGTGTGTGTGTGTGTGTGTGTGTGTGTGTGTGTGTGTGTGTGTCTTGGATCTGCTCTTCAGTTCGCCTGTTGAATTCATGATTAAGTCGTGGCTTTGTGAGATGGAAAGAAAAGAGAGGGGAAGGAAAATAAAAAGGAAATGGAGGAAAGGAAAGAAGGGGGAAGGAAAGGAGATGAAAGTCAAGAAAAAGGAAAAAGGGGGAAAGGAACGACTAAGGAAAGGAAGTAAAAAAGGAAAGGAAAGAAAAGAGGAAAGGAAACAGAAGATTAGGAAAGGAAAGAAGAATAGGAAGGGCCTGGAATAGAAAAAGGGAGGACAGTGAAGGAGAGGAAGAGGAAAGAATAGACGAGACCGTTCTGGTTCCTCATGAAGATAAATCATTCAGACTTTCAATGACCCGAAACTAACCAGTTTCAACTGGGCCTGATCCCAGTGATCCCAGTCTGTGATCCCAGTCAACAATTCTGGCTGGGACTGGTCTGGGGTTTAGTCTGAGTCTGGTGGTCTGGGGTTTAGTCTGGGGCTGGTGGTCTGGGGTTTAATCTGGGTCTGGTCTGGGGTCTAGTCTGGGGCTGGTGGTCTGGGGTCTGGGGTTTAGTCTGGGGCTGGTGGTCTGGGGTCTGGGGTTTAATCTGGGTCTGGTTTGGGGTCTAGTCTGGGGCTGGTGGTCTGGGGTTTAGTCTGGGTCTGGTGGTCTGGGGTCTAGTCTGGGGCTGGTGGTCTGGGGTCTGGGGTTTAGTCTGGGTCTGGTGGTCTGGGGTTTAGTCTGGGTCTGGTGGTCTGGGGTTTAGTCTGGGGTCTCGTCTGGGGTCTGGGGTTTAATCTGGGTCTGGTCTGGGGTCTAGTCTGGGGTCTGGTCTGTGTTCTGGTCCGGGCTCTGGTCTGACACCACAGTCCAGCTCCAGCTCGGAGGACTAACCTTTGACCCGTTTCTACCGTTAAACTGCATCACAACGCCCAAAACACACCTGTCTCAGCGTCACCTGAAGCTCCAGCAGCCAGCAGGAACAACCAGCTGGGTCGGTGGTTCAATTCCAACAACAAAGTGTGCACATGTGGGGACACGAGTATTGATAAACACGTTCTGATGTAATATGAATAAACACGCATGCATGTGGTCTGACCTTCACACAGGAAGCCGACGAGCCCCCAGATGAAGTCGCTGCAGCCGTGGCAGAAGGTGGGCTTGGTGAGGGTCACCCTCCGGAGGCAGTGTCCCGGGGCGGGGCTCTGGTACCTGGGCCGGAGACCCGGGGACTGCTGCGCCCTCTTCTTCCCGCTCAGGGGGCTCGCTGCCCGGCAGTCCGCGGCGGCGGCGTCCGGGTCCGCCGGCGGTCTGTCCCTGCCGGAGTCCGCCATGTCCTCTCAATCTCCCCCGAAAGTAGCGCGACAACACGAGGGGGGAAATGTGGTGTTTGATGCAGAAGAAGAAGAGAAGAAGAAAAAAAAGAGCCTGGATCTCTAGAAAATACCCCGGCAGAGAGACATCCCCCACCGGGTACGGCGGCGCAGCAGCCCCGGCGACAGGGCGCCGTCCTCGGCTTGTGCGTGTGCGTGAGACCCCCCCTACCGCCTCAGCAGCTAATAATCCAGATCCTAAAAATACAAAAGTAGGAAACCGGGTCACGACTTTGTGATTCCAACGAGATTAGTTACCCCACCACCTCCGCGGCGGAGGGTCATCGCCGCCGGCTGGACCCGGCGGAGAGGGCGCTGCGGCCGGCGTGTCCACCCGGAGCTCCCCGGCGTCTCTCGGGCCGGAGCGGCTCCTGAAATATTAATCGTGTGTCCAACCTTTCCTCTGAAACACCGAGTGAGAGTTCCGGGAGAGGCGGTGACGTGAGACCTTTTCGACGTCGCCTTCGTCCACCACGCCGAGATCTGAGTCCCCTCCGCCCGGAGACAGCGGTGCCACCCAGCGGCGCTGCGAACCGAGAGCGCGCCGTGCGTGCGTGCGTGCGTGCTCGGTGGTGTGCCCCCCCTCTTCCTCCTCCTCCCCGGAGCTCCCCGCTTAGGAAGCCGAATGAATAAAAGATGAATTATCGATCCGGTGAATAGTAATGATGATGCGCGCGGCGGCAGGAAGTCTCCGGAGCGGATGTTATTCTTCCAGTCGATGCGCAACGGACGTGCAGCGGCCCCGGAACGCGCGCGTGCAGGACCCGGTTAGAAAAAGACGCGAGGAGCCGGGAGGGGGAACGTCCGGAGAACAAACGTTATTCAACAAGTGTGAAGAGAACCGGAGGGGGGCGCTTCATGTCGGGGTTTCTTCTTCTTCTTCTTCTTCTTCCTCCTCAGAGGGCTGATTCTTCTTCCGCGTCAGACTCTCCAACACTGATTTACTCCTCCTCCTCCTCCCTCCCCTTCATCCCCTCTCCTCGTCTCCTTCCCTTCTTCCCTTCCTGCCCTCTTGAGGTTCTTCTGAATCGCACAGGGTTCTTACGGTCATGGAAAACCTGGAAGAGTCATGGAATTTTAAAATGGTTATTTCCAGGCCTGGAAAAGTCCTTGAAAAAAAAATCCCAAAAGTTTAGTAAAAGTCATGTAAATGTGTTATATTCATGTGTTCATGACGTTCATTTACGCTGAGTTTGAAATAATGAATATGCTTTTAAAAGAAAGACTCAGAATATAAGCAGGCATACATACAGGCATCTATATAAATGTTTATTCTTTTAATCAAACTATTGTCTCATTCATTTGAGTCATTTAAGGTTTACTGTATGCTTTGTATTCTCATTGTTAGTTTAAATACTACATTTACTCACTTTTTACTGTTTACACCCAGATTTCACTAAATGTTTGGTCATGGACATTTGGTTTAAAGTCATGGATCCATTGGTCATAATGTATATGAGCCCTGATCTCATTAAATGAATGAATGAACCATTACTCTGTCACACATCCTTCCTCTTTTCTCGTGTTCTTCCTTCCTCCCTTCCTTCCTCTGCCCTCGCCTCCTTCCTCACTTTGTCTCTTTGTGTTGTTTTAAGGTTCTCTGAGGAAATCCATGTTTGTTTTAAAACAGATGAGATTTATTTTTCTTATAAACAACTTTGTCGTCATCCACTTGCAGAGTAAAAATATAACTCGTGAAAAAATGTAATATAGTAACTAAAATATAAATATAGTATAGTCATTTAATTAAAATATGAAACAAGATTTAAAATATAAAATGTGTTAGAAGTAATACTGAGAGTATTATTGTGCATGATATTGAGAGTAAATAAAAAGTACAGGCACCTCAAAACTGTGTTGAATAAATGTACTTCAAACAGAAGAATGTGGTAAAACTCTTCTACATGATACAAAACAGACATTTACTGAATAAAGAAACATATTTATAACGTTTCAAAACGTACTTCATGACACTTTATCTGATAATGTTTCCATATTTCTTCATCAGTGTTTTGTTTGTCTTTTACTTCCAAACCTGTCAAAAAAAAATGCTATTTTTATTAGATTATTACCCGAGTATTATGTCTTTTAAAGGTATTTTTTCACTTCCAGGTAATACACTTTAAACATATCTATATTTTTTTTTTACCAGCACTTTGTGTTGTATGACCTTTCATGTATTTAAACACTTTTAAACACACTTTTATTTGTCACACTTTGAGCTACATAGTGAAATGTGCTGTACAAATAAATATGATTATTATTAGTAGTAGTGTAATGGTAGTAGTAGTAGTAGTAGTAGTAGTAGTAGTAGTAGTATTGTTATAAGCAACATCACTGTAATATCCATATACATCTTAATGAACGTACCCTATTTTGCTTTTAAATGAAGAATTTGGAGGTAAAATAAAAATCCATAAGTCCACAGCGTTCACTTTATATATAAAACTTATTGTTTGTTCGTATCTCAACTTAAAAGAGCAACTTGTAAGTTATATATTTTTATACATTTTGGTATATACTTTTTCTTGGAAACAGATCATTTTAAAAGTCAATTAATTAGTGAATTCAAATCCATATCTTTTATTAAAAACTTCACATTCATGCTCTGAGGTTGAAATAATAATGTGTGGGTCATACGTTCATGTCGAGATGAAAGTGAAGGAATTTGATGTATAAATAAATGATATTCTCTTCAGGTCCTCAGAGTGCTGAGGCAATGTCATTATAATGGTTGTAATAAATAAATAATGTTACTGTTGTTTGTTTTCCATTGTACCTTCTGTTCATGACCACTAGGTGTCAGTACTGGACACTGACACTGGTTGTTTAAGATCCACATTAAAGATTCTAACTTTAATATTCTTAATTAGCTCCTTCACTTTACTGATTTTTTAACTGTGAAATACTTCATTTTATTGATAAATGTTTTTTATTGTTTATAATTGTGTTGATAAATATGTACCAAAGCATTATGTTTCTCACATATGATCTTCACTTGAACAATAAACAACAGGAAGAGACTGAACAAACTGGTAAAGAAGGCCAGCAGCGCTGGGGTGTCTCTGGATGTGGTGGAGGATGATGCTAAGCTATCACCTGGTGGAAGATGATGCTAAGCTATCACCTGGTGGAAGATGATGCTAAGCTATCACCTCGTGGAGGATGATGGCTAAGCTATCACCTCGTGGAGGATGATGCTAAGCTATCACCTGGTGGAGGATGATGGCTAAGCTATCACCTGGTGGAGGTGAGACAGGAGGAGGATGCTAAGCTATCACCTGGTGGAAGATGATGCTAAGCTATCACCTCGTGGAGGATAATGGCTAAGCTATCACCTCGTGGAGGATGATGCTAAGCTATCACCTGGTGGAGGATGATGGCTAAGCTATCACCTGGTGGAGGTGAGACAGGAGGAGGATGCTAAGCTATCACCTGGTCGAAGATGATGCTAAGCTATCACCTCGTGGAGGATGATGCTAAGCTATCACCTGGTGGAGGATGATGGCTAAGCTATCACCTGGTGGAGGTGAGACAGGAGGAGGATGCTAAGCTATCACCTGGTGGAAGATGATGCTAAGCTATCACCTGGTGGAGGTGAGACAGGAGGAGGATGCTAAGCTATCACCTGGTGGAAGATGATGCTAAGCTATCACCTGGTGGAGGATGATGGCTAAGCTATCACCTGGTGGAGGTGAGACAGCAGGAGGATGCTAAGCTATCACCTGGTGGACAACACGTCCTACCCCATGCAGAACACACATACATATATATATTAATTAATGTGAGGCACAGTAGACAATCAAGTTCAAAAGCACAACTCAGAGGCAGGTGGCAGGCAAAGTTCTTTAGTTGTATATTCAGGCAGGGGTCAAAACCAGGAGATCAATCAAACAGGCGAACAAATCCGATAAGGGGCAGGCAAAATCCAAGGTAGGCAAAGACAGGCAAAAACGGGGTCAGAACAGGTAGACAGAAGTACAGAGATACGCTGGAGAGTTTGGCACAATGGACAAGACAATCTGGCAGAGGACACGTGCAAGTGAGGGGCCCTAAACAGTGAGCTAATGAGGGAACGGGCTGCAGGTGAGATGGGCGTGAGGGCCAGGTGACGGTGATGAGGGGTAATCAGGCGTGAGTGGCAGGATCTGGAATGACAGGAGAGTGGTTAGAACTGACAGACAGGATGAAAAAACACTTAATATGACGGGGAATCCGTGACAATTAAAAAGAAAAGAAAAAAAGAAAGACAAATTTAATAAAGTAAAAAATTAAAATTAAAAAACATGTTAAAAAGAAAAATATTAAAATAAATGAATAAAAAGAGTAGTAGTAGTGGTGGTGGTAGTGGTAGTAGTAGTAGTGATGGTAGTAGTGGTCAGTAGTAGAGTCAGTAGTAATAGAATAAAATAAATATAAAGTACATTCAACGAAGTTAAAGGCATTTATTTCTTACAACATAGACATTATTATAGTAGTTCATGTTATAGCAATGATTGCTCTACTTTCTGGAGATTATTAACTGAGCCCTGCACTGAAAAGAAATATGAGAAGATGTGAATAATAATTTTTTCAAGATATAAGTGGAGAAAAAATAAATAAAAATACATTCAATACAGTTAATGGCATAGATTTCTTAGAACATAGGTATTATTATAGAGAAAAATGTTGTATCCACTAAAGAAATAAGAACAGTAACAGCAGCTGTTCAACACATCTCAATAAACACTTAAGTGTGGGGAGTTGAACATGTTTTATCTACTTTATTGTGAGTTATAATAAGTGTGGCGAGAGATTTTTTATTTTTTTGTAAAGTCAGTAGGAGTCTTCCTCTGGTTGTATAGAAGTCTATGCTTTGTGTTAAAGCTGCATTCTCTCTCCTGACCACCAGGGGGTGACTCCTGTGGTTGTATAGAAGTCTATATAAATGACTCTACTTCTCTTGATGTATTCCCTCAGTAAACATTGTAAACATGAGTTTATGTCTCAATCTCTAGTTTCAAGTCTTCTTCAATACAGCATGATGTTCATTTAGTAAATGATGGTCATTTAGAGTCAAACAGACCATAAAGCAGGGGACGCTTTAGGGCGGGGCTACCAGGTGATTGACAGGTCTCTAATGACCTAACGAGCAGCTCTCTCCAGATAAGCTCATCTTTGTATGTCATGTAAATGTATTTAAATATCATTAGTGTTTCCGTGGTGGATGTGCCTCACTCAGGGCCACGTGGAGCGCTCTTCAAAGGGTTAGGACACATGATAACACATTATTACAAAGAGAACAGGAGTCAAATAAAAGAATGCAGTGCAACAACAAAGAGAGCAGATCAATATGTCAGTTTGATCAGTTTACAGCAGTTTGATCAGTTTACAGCAGTTTGATCAGTTTACAGCAGTTTGATCAGTTTACAGCAACATCAATGTAACGTTCGTAGTTTGCCAGCAGGTTTAACAGATTATTGAAAGTATTTCCAAGTTATGCTAACGGTTAGTTACATGATCTTTATCACACTTTAAATGTGGCCGCCGCAAGGAATTGTGGGGAATAATTATCAAGGTCCAGTAAGTAAGGAAGCATTGAAGCTCCTTTCCTTTGCGTTTAGAGAATTCAAACAGCTCTCATCATGGCGGCCACGTAGAGACTTCAGGGTCATTTCACTCCTTGAGGAACCTTCCTGAGCAAAAAGGACTATTGGACCGCAGCCCATATACGGTCACTTCCTGTTCACTGGTTGATCAACACTAAGGATGCATCCCAAGTCTCTTGATTGCATCCTGTTTCCCTCACTTGCGTCCTAGTCCCTCCCACCAGGGATGCAAGGAGAGATGCAAGGAAACCATGCGAGGAGAGAGGAGACGAGGAAATGTGTTTTAAGAGCAAGGAGACGACCTTTCCTCTGAAGCGTCACGTGAAGCGATCAGCTGATCAGGATAATATCAATGTTCTCCAAATATCATGATAAAAACATGCAAATAAGTTTCCGTGTGCAGCAGAAGTGTTCCTCTCTGTTTCTCTCAGTTTATTTGATGCTGTTGAATCTTTCTGTGGAACACGGACAGTAACTCGTCCTCATGCTCATCGTCGGAGGCAACTTCAAAGACACAGGAGAGAAACTAGAAAATATAGAAATCTGAATATTCATTTGAATACGTTTCTGTATCTAAAGTTGCCCCATCACACACCTAACACATACAAGTTGTACAAGTACTTACTGTACTACAGCGTACTACAGAAACAGTTTCATCACTTTATATATTCATATTCTATATTTAGTTTCCCATCCTGCCAAAGGACATAACTTTCTTAAATCTACAGTTAACGTGTTTCTATAAATGTTCTTGAGGCTTGTTGTTGACCCTTCATGTTCCAGTCATCAGACTCTGTTGTGAGCTGAAGTCCATGAAGAACTGTGACACAGAAAGCTCATTCAAAGGTTTTATTGAAGCAAAAGAAGCATCATCACAATGAAAATACACAACATTACCAATAAAACACCTTTATTCAGAATTATGATGTAAAAACTACAGAAGAATGTTCTTCATGATCAAAAGTAAAAGGACTCATTATGCAGAATAAACTCTTTAGAGACTATAATATAATAAACATTATGTTATTGGATCTTTATTACTCATTATTAACATGTAAGAAGCATTTTAACTGCAGCAGGTTGAGATTTAACAAAACAATCATATTCTATAAGTTCATCACACGTTTTATATGTAGCATCTTAATATGCAAAGTAACTACACTCTTAGAAATAAATGTGCTAACTAGAACCCTGGAGGCTGTTCTGCTCGTCCCATAGGAGAACCCACTTTGGTTCCTGGTAGAACCTTTCCTCAAGGTTCCCTTTCAGAAGGTTCTACAGAGAACAAAGCAGAACAGGTTCCACAGAGAACCCTCATTTGGTGGAACACTTTCACCCCAAATCTTCTCTGGAGGTTCTATGCAGAACATTTCCACCTTCTAAGGCACAACCAAGATCCACCAGGAACCAAGGGTTCTATGTAGAACTCACTATGGGTTCCTCATGAGGTTCATATAGAACATTTCTGGCTTATTTTAACATCTGTTCTTTTAAAAATCCTTGAAGAAGGAAATGGTTCTTCAGAAGCAAAAGGTTCTGGTAGAACCTCGGCCCTTCAGGAAGAACCGGTTTGGAACCTTTATTTCTCAGAGTGTAGAAACTAGCTGACAGATCGATGTAGTGGAGTAAAGTCTAAAGTACTATGAAATGGAAACAGGGTACTTCACAGCAAACAGTACTTGGGTACTTTGGTTCTTTCTACCATTGGTCGAGAGGAAGAGGAAGAAGAAAAGGAGGAGAAAGGAACCTCTGACCAGAGTGGATTGAAAGAACATTACAGCTCATCTCTTCTCTTCTTCCCGGTCTTCTTCTCTTCCTTGTGGAAGACTTTTCCATCCGCCTGCTTCTTCCAGCTCAGCTTGACGTCGTCGTTCAGCCCCTGGGCCTTCAGCTTCAGTTTGAGCTGAGAGACAAAAACATTGAGAGAAGAAGTCTTCACTAAACTGTGGTTCCTTTACATCCTGCATCCTGTCTCTGTTCTCATGTGGAAGCTCTGCTGGAGAACCACTCTGGTTTGTTGTCTGGACACAAGTCTACCTTCAGTCATGACGAAGGCACAGAGCACCTTCACATTGTTCTTATAGTCACTACCTCACATGTCACCTGCTGGTTCTGTTGCTACTGAGAGGAAGACGTACCTGCTTCAAGAGGTTCTCCTTCACCACGGGGTCATTCAGGTCCAGAGAGGAGCTGCTTTTCTGCAGCCTCACTTTGATCACTCGCATTGCAACAGGAGCTAAAACACAAACAACCTTCATCAGTCACAACATGTCTGCTGATGATATTCAACATCCTTGACTTTTCAACACTTAGAATGATAAAAGAGAAAAGTATGGTCATTTTCCATCAGCTCAATCTTTAAATATGGATGGTGCAGGAACACCATAGCTTAGCTTAGCTTAGCATGGTATTAGCGTTAGCATTGTTGCATCACTGGGGCCAGCACCCTCCATCATCTGCAGTTGATCTGCATATTCAATGTGTTTTCCATCCATAACTTGATATTTGTAGATTCTATTTTGATCTACTTTTGATGTTTTGGGGTATATATATATATTTTTTTTTTTTTACTGTATCTGCAAATAAAACAAACCTAAATCCACATGTAAAGACTGAGGGAATGATAGCTTACCACTGTAGCAGATGAACGCTGACTTGAAGTTACAGTCCACGTCCACCCACTGTCCATCGGCACTAAAATCTACTGTCACACAATTCTCAGAGAGACCACGAGACTCCAGAGCTTTCCAGTTCGCAAATGTGGAGTCACTTCCATCAGACCACCTCCATCCATCTCTGAACAGGCCGATCCAGAATGCGTCTCCTCCGGGTGAAACACTGTATAGCATCTGGTTCTCCTCGATGTTCCTCACCATGGCCAGGTCTGTGTAGTGTTCTCTTCAGTAGCGCTGGGCCTGATGCCAATGCATGTTGGAGTTAATGAAGACAAATGTCTTATTCGGCCCTGAAAGTAGAGCATGGTGAAGTGCTGAGTAGAGGAACCATAACAGACTACATGATGCAGACCAGTTTAGTTGCTGTATGAATCTCAGCATGAAGGTGGATCAACACGCAGCTGTGTGAATATGAACATGCAGCGTCCATTGAATCATAAAGGCATCAGAGATATTTTCCCTCCAACAGACATGATACAAACCGGCTGAATGAGCACATCAATCTGCTTTAACCTTTTTGACCCCAGCCAATTTAATGGCGAAAATTGTGAATGGTTTGCATTCAACTAAATACTGAATATCTCCTAAAGCCCAAGGTCTATTTGAATAATTTAAAAAGCAATAATATACAGAAAACCCTTGTGAACATAGATTATGAGTTCAGTTATGTGTTAGTGGTATATTAGTTTATGATAGTACACAGAAAAGGAAAAAAAGAAAAAGAAACAAAAAAACCTAAAAGTAGTTTATTTATATCGTAACTATATTAATAAATGGAATATATAACCTAGCTCTATATGTTAGGAGTATATGTGCGAAGTTTGGGTTTGATTGAGTGAAGTTAAGTATTTTTTATAATTATTTTAGTTCAGGATTTTCGAGCGATCGTGTCAACACTGAAAGTTCCCACTCTCTCCCTGGTCCCTGAACGGTCCTCACTTCACTCTATCCACGTGCAGCAGACTTAAGCCTAATTTATGCTTCTCCGTCACGTAGGTACACGTGAAGCTGCATTCTCTCTCCTGACCACCAGGAGGCGACTCCTTTGGTTGTATAGAAGTATATGCTTCATGTGTTAAAGCTGCATTCTCTCTCCTGACCACCAGGGGGCGACTCCTCTGATTGTATAGAAATCTAAACTTCATGTGTTAAAGCTGCATTCTCTCTATTGACCACCAGGGGGGGACTCCTCTGGTTGTCGCCCCCCTAAGTCTATTCAATTAATTCAGTTTATTTTGTATTGCCCCAAAATCACGAATTAAAATTTGCCTCCGAGGGCTTGTGTAAATGTAATGTTACTGCCTGTGGCAATGTGCCACCTATGATGGTATGTGAAAAATTCAAACCGTATGGAAGTAAGTGACTGACAGAATAGTCTGTCCAGGGCAGGCCCGGCCCCCCAAAGCCCGCCTCTAGCGCCTGGCGGCCATGGCAGGAGTCAGGGAAACAGGCAGTTGAGAGGGAGATGTTGATAAGATGTGTGCATATAAAAGCATAGACTTCTATACAACCAGAGTCACCCCCTGGTGGTCAGTGTGGCACTGTTCAATGTTATTCATGACCGTTGATTGACATGTATGTTTAACCAATAGGATGCCCAGGTGGGGGAGCTGTGGACCAATAAGACGAGGGAGTGAATGTGTGGGCGGGACTGTCGGAGACGGGGTGAGCTCGGAATAAACATGTCAGCTTCAGTACACAGTCTGTCTCACGCGTATTATTGAGCGAACACGACATGGTGTCAGAAGTGCTGTGTAGCTAAAGCAGGATATGTACGAGGTACTACTGTAGGGACGTAGGTAAAAGTTCGGAAGAAGTGTTCGGTGAAGTTAGATGAGTGACAACGAGCAGGACGGGGAAGCAGCTAACGTTAGCATGGCGGCTAACACTCCCAGCGCAACGTTTAACATCCAGCCGCCGGAGCCCTTTGATTTTTCCAAGCCGAACGACCCGACAAAATGGATTCGGAGATTTGAGAGATTCCGTCAGGCAAGCAACCTATCTGCAAGCTCCGAAGTCAACCAGGTGAATACCTTGATATACTGCATGGGAGACGACGCAGATGACGTCTTGAGGGGCTTGAAACTAAGCGATGTAGACCAGCAGGTATACACAAAAGTGAGAGACGGATTGGAGTCTTTCTTCATTGTTAGAAAGAACATCGTGTATGAGCGCGCGCGTTTTAACATGCGCAAACAGGAGGCCAATGAAACAGTTGACGTTTTTGTAACTGCCTTACATGCATTAGCAGAGCACTGCAATTATGGGACATTACATGACGAGCTAATCAGGGATAGGATTGTAGTGGGACTGGCTGATGCAAGGCTCTCCGAACGCATGCAGATGGAGAAGGATTTAAACCTGGAAAAAGCCATTAACATGGCAAGGCAATCAGAGGAGATAAAAAAGCAACAAAACACATTGAGGTGTGATGCCAGTAGTGTAGTGCAGATGGATGCAGCCACTGTGGACAGAATGTTCGAAGGCAGGAAACAAAAAGAGAGGCCCAAGTTTAACAAATACAAAAGTGAGGGAGCAAAGCCACACTTTGGCAGCCAGAGTAAACATCCACATAGTTCCCAGTGCTACAAGTGTGGTGGCTCACCTCACCCTAGACATGAGTGCCCTGCCAACGATGCAAAATGTTATTCATGTGGGAAAAAAGGTCACTTTCAGCGTGTCTGTCGTGCAGGCGAAAATGTGGACGGTATTGAAACGGAGGAGGAGGATGAAAGTTTCTTCCTGGGTTCTGTGACGTCCGACAAAGCTGCATGGACCGCTAACATAGGAATAATGAACACCACAATCAGGTTCAAACTCGACACCGGAGCGGATGTTACTGCGGTGTCACAGACTGATATGAACCGCATATTTTCTGGTACGCAGCAGCCTGTTCTCCAGAAAGCAGAGAGACCTTTGCTTGGTCCGGGACGGATGCCGCTGGATGTGTCAGGGTTCGCCAGACTGCAGCTGAGTAGTGGAGTCAAACAGACCATGCAGAAGGTTTATGTGATCAAAAACCTGAGTACGCCCCTGCTTGGATTTCCAGCCATTACAGCCCTTGGTCTGCTCAAACGTGTTGACGGCATAGATTTGGACACTCTCAAGTCGACGTACCCTAGACTGTGCAGTGGGCTAGGTGAGGTGAAACGGGCGTATCACATAAAACTGAAACCAAATGCTGTGCCTTTCTCACTGAAAACCCCTAGGAGAATTCCCCTGCCGCTGGTGGGGAAAGTCAAGGAAGAGCTCCAGCAAATGGAGAAGCTGGGCGTCATCAGCCGTGTGGAGGAGCCAACAGACTGGTGTGCCGGTATGGTGGTCATACCAAAGAAAAACAGTACACGCCTGAGACTGTGTGTGGATTATACTGGCTTGAATGGGTATGTGTGCCGTGAAAAGTACATTCTGCCGTCTGTGGATCAGTCTCTTGGAATGCTAGCCGGAGCAAAGGTGTTCAGTAAATTGGATGCTAACATGGGGTTCTGGCAGATCCCCTTAGCCAAAGAGTCAGTCAGGTACACCACATTCATAACACCCTTCGGGCGGTTCCACTTCAACCGCCTTCCCTTTGGCATCAACTCGGCACCCGAACACTTTCAGTGCATGATGGCGGAGGTCATAGAGGGGTTGGAGGGTGTGGTCTGCCACATTGATGACGTACTAGTGTGGGGGCGGGACCAAGATGAGCATGACACTCGACTCCATGCGGTGCTACAAAGAGTAGAGAAAGCAGGCATCACCCTGAATGTGGAAAAATGTGACCTCTCCAAGAGCGAGATGGCCTTTTTGGGCCACATCATCTCAGCCACGGGCATCCGGCCCGATCCGAAGAAGACGGAGGCTATCACGGAGATGAAGGAGCCCACAAATGTGAGTGAGATGAGGAGTTTTCTCGGCATGGTCAACCAGCTGGGAAAATTCATTCCTCAGCTGGCTGAAAAAGACAAAGCACTCCGCGATCTCCTCTCGAAAAAGAACTGCTGGGTGTGGGACACGGACCAGGTCAGGGCGTTTAAGGAGCTGAAGGAGGCACTTGCTTCTCCTCCAGTGCTGGCCATGTATGACCCAAACAGGGACACTAAAGTATCAGCCGATGCATCTTCGTATGGCTTGGGAGGCGTTATTCTCCAGAAGGTGAACGGTGAATGGGGTCCTGTGGCTTATGCATCGCGGTCACTCTCTCCAACGGAACAACGCTATGCACAAGTTGAAAAGGAGGCTCTGGGCCTCACATGGGCCTGTGAACGATTCCGGGATTTCCTCCTGGGAAAGCATTTCATCCTGGAGACCGACCATAAGCCTCTTCTCAGTCTTCTTGGTGCCCAAGCACTCGATCTGCTGCCGCCAAGGATCCAGCGCTTCAGAATGAGGCTTATGCGCTACTCGTATACAGACTCTTCATCTGCACTATCTGCACTTTTTTGTTGTTTTACTACTGTCTTTAATGTCCTTTTTATATTTTTATATTATCTTGTATATTGTGTGTGGAAAAAAGTACGAGAGCCAGTGAAACCGGAGTCAAATTCCATGTATGTGAAAATTTACATGGCCATTAAAGCTGATTCTGATTCTGATTCTGATTCTGAATTATACATGCGCCAGGGAAGTCCCTCTGGACAGCAGACACACTGTCACGCTCGCCTGTGACAGCGAGCATGTCCCCAGATGAAAACGAACTGATGGAGAGCACTAACATATATGTGGACTTTATCATTGAAAATCTGCCTGCCAGCCCCTCTTACATAGAAAATCTGAAAGAGCAGCTCAAAGCTGACAATGTCTGCTCACGGGTCATGATACTGTGCAGAGAAGGATGGCCAGCGTATGATAAACAGGAATCAGTGCTGAAAAGCTATTGGCTAGAGCGAGCCACACTCACAGTGGAAGACGGTTTGCTCCTAAAAGACTCACGGCTGGTAATACCTGCAACGCTGCGGAACGATGTGCTGGCAAAGCTGCATGAAGGACACCAAGGTGTCGTGAAATGTAAAGCGCGCGCACGCCAGTCTGTATGGTGGCCGGGACTTGGTCAGCAGATAAATGACATGGTACTCAAATGCAGAACATGCATACAAGAGAGACATAATCACAATGAGCCGCTCATGCCCTCAGAGCACCCTGACCGACCATGGCAGAGGTTGGGGGCGGACCTCTTTGAACTGTTTGGTAAGATGTACTTACTTGTCGTCGACTACTTCTCGAGATATATTGAGATTGCACTCTTATCTCACGCCAGGTCCACCGACGTCGTCACCCATCTCAAGTCAATCTTCGCTCGCCATGGCATCCCGGAGGTAATGATGTCGGATAACGGACCTCAGTTTTCTGGACAGGCCTTCGCCTTGTTTGCAGCTGCATACGGATTCACACATGTCACCAGCAGCCCGAGGTTCCCGCAAAGTAACGGCGAAGCAGAGCGGGCAGTCCAGACGGTGAAAAACCTTCTAAAGAAGGCAGATGACCCCTACCTGGCTCTACTCGCTTATAGAGCCACTCCTCTTCAGAATGGATACAGCCCGGCTCAGCTTCTCATGGGCCGACGTTTACGCACCACGGTGCCAACGGTTCCCTCTCATCTGGACCCTGCACTGCCTGACGGCTGCGCACTGACTCGGAAGGAAGAGGGGAAGAGGATGTCAGATGCTGCACATTACAACAGGCGTCACCGTGCCAAAATGCACAGCGTCTTGTCACCAGGGGAGCATGTATGGGTCACCAACGCTAAGACGGCTGGAACTGTGATCCAGAAACACTCTTCTCCAAGATCTTATTTGGTGGATTTACCTCAGGGGGTGGTGAGACGCAACCGTCTGCATCTGATACCTCTACAGGAGCCTACACAAGAGAGGACATCACCACAGCAGCACATGTCAGAGCAGGCTTCCGTGTCACCTGCTGGGACACCTCCAGTGTTACCTGCAGAGTCTCCCACTCTCAGAACTAGGTCTGGGAGAGCCATCATTAAGCCCGATAGGCTTAACTTGTGAACTGATAGGAAATGGAAAATCTTTGAAATATATGTTGAGTTATTGTTGGGTTATGGTGTCATGGTTATGTGAAAGCTTAGTTGAAGCTAATAAGGTTAGTTAAAGCACTTAATGTTACAATGGGAGAATTTAGGGAACTGCAATTGTTTAATTAATACACTTGTTTCATACTAGTTCCAATGCTCACCAAAGTGCCTAACATTGTTTTCCGTACAGGGTTCGAATGGTCTGAGGGGAACAACAGTTTATTCGTATTATCTTAAAAGGGAAGATGTGGCACTGTTCAATGTTATTCATGACCGTTGATTGACATGTATGTTTAACCAATAGGATGCCCAGGTGGGGGAGCTGTGGACCAATAAGACGAGGGAGTGAATGTGTGGGCGGGACTGTCGGAGACGGGGTGAGCTCGGAATAAACATGTCAGCTTCAGTACACAGTCTGTCTCACGCGTATTATTGAGCGAACACGACAGTCAGGAGAGAGAATGCAGCTTTAACACATGAAGCATAGACTTCTATACAACCAGAGGAGTCACCCCCTGGTGGTCAGGAGAGAGAATGCAGCTTTAACACATGAAGCATATACTTCTATACAAGCAGAGGAAGACTACTACACTGTAAAATGCAACACTCAGTCCATGTGCGCGCGCTCAAGACACACGGAGTTTCATGATAGTGGGCGAGCTTTACCCAGCATGCAGTTCGGTGGTGTAATTTTATAAATGTACAATTAATAGTGTTACAAATTGTTTATGTGTCACAAACTGTTGTGTCGTAGTGTGTTTTGCACTGTTAAAGAGCATTCGTTTCATGACTAAAGTTAAAACCATGACTAAAGTTATAATCATGACACATAAGTAGCTTCCACCGCAGAGCCGAAGAGCGACAACAGCAGTGCACCACCGGTATGATGGTGTATATGAAACATTCATACCGTATGGAAATTTGAAATTGGTATACTGCACAGCCCTTCTTGGAATACACACAAAGTATATTTCACTTGAAATAATTTAGTTATTAATTTGAAGTAGGCCATACTAGTCAAACGTACATATTGAGTAAAGTTTGAAGTACTTCTTACTCATTATTTGTAGTTACTTAAACTCAAGTGTAAGTATACTACACTAAATAAACATGTGTACAACATACAATACATTGTCAACTTTACTTGCTTGTAACAAGTTCCTTTACTTGATTTTTTTAAGGCAATCGGTTTGCAAGCTTTTTTAATGTAAGGTTAACTAATCGGATTTTACAATGTACTGACTCTATTTTTATTTTTTGCTCTCGCCACACTTATTATAACTCACAATAAAGTAGATCAAACATGTTCAGCTCGCCACACTTAAGTGTTTATTGAGATGTGTTGAACAGCTGCTGTTACTGTTCTTATTACTTCAGTGGATACAATATTTTTCTCTATAATATTATCGACGTTGCAAGAAATCTATGCCATTAACTGTATTGAATGTATTTTATTTTTATTATTTTTTTCTGCCCAATTTCGTGTGTTTTGAAAAAAATGCTAAACTGGAATTTTTCATGGAAAGATAAAAAGTTATTTGAATGTCACAGATTATTTACATCTTCTCATATTTCTTTTCAGTGCAGGGCTCAGTTAATAATCTCCAGAAAGTAGAGCATTCATTGGTATAACACTATAATAATAGACTACTATAATAATGTCTATGTTGTAAGAAATAAATGCTGTAACTTGCCTGTAACTTTCCTCTCTTAAACTAGATATTGATTGCGTCACAGTTTAATCACAGCAGTGCGTCCTAACCCTTTGAAGAGCGCTCCACGTGGCCCTGAGTGAGGCACATCCACCACGGCAACACTAATGATATTTAAATACATTTACATGACATACAAAGATGAGCTTATCTGGAGAGAGCTGCACGTTAGGTCATTAGAGACCTGTCAATCACCTGGTAGCCCCGCCCTAAAGCGATCGAACCATCGTCACAAACAAGGGGGCAGCAACAAGAGTGAAATGTGTAATTAAAGTCATTGCTGTGTTTTATTTAATTCAGTTCAGGAATCTTTGACTGTATAAATAATAATAATTTGAATATGATCTTTTTTGGTGTTGGTTCTGTATGAATATTTATTTAATTCTCTGGTCTTGGATTAGTCCAGCTAATCACCTGCAGGAGGAGGAATGAAACGCACCTGTCGCTTTATGTGTGGAAGCCAATTAGTGACGTAACAGGTGCATTTAGGTCTGATATAAATATAATTAAAAACTGAACATCTATAGAAATAAACCAATAAATAAAAAGCAGATTTAAAAACGTCATAGTATCATTAATTCTGCATCAGGCTGCTGTATCTCCAGTAAGTCTTTTTTTAAGAGATCAGCTGTTATCCTCCTTAGTCCACAGGTGGAATAATCCAGAAATGACCTAACGTTTATTCCTCCCCACTTTTCTTCGACCGCTGTGGAAAACGTTACGAGGTCAAGGATGACATAGTTGGGTTATTTTGGTGGTCACGCAAAAACTAATTAACTTTATTATAGATATAGCTGCAGTGTTTATTTAGCGCTGTATAAGGCTTGGATAGCTTTAGTTTATCATTATCTATAATTTGTGACAAACTGCATGGGGCTTTAACAGCGATGAACCCCCCTCTTGTAGACAAAGGTGTCCGGCCGGGAGCCGGAGGGCCTTCAGGTGCAGCTCTCTCTAGATAAACTCATCTTTGTATGTTATGCAAATGTGTTTAGATATCATTAGTGTTGCCGTGGTGGATGTGCCTCACTCAGGGCCACGCACTGCTGTGATTAAACTGTGACGCAGTCAATATCTATTTTAAGAGAGGAAAAGGGTTTACAAGTTACATTTGCAACTCCTAAAGAACCGAAAATAAAAACTGAGAATTTAAGCGAGCAAAGTGCTAAACGGGTCTCACCTCGTCACTTTCTTAGAGATACTTGTGACTCTAAGAAGACGTCATGATAACACATTATTACAAAGAGAACAGGAGTCAAATAAAAGAATGCAGTGCAACAACAAAGAGAGCAGATCAATATGTCAGTTTGATCAGTTTACAGCAGTTTGATCAGTTTACAGCAGTTTGATCAGTTTACAGCAGTTTGATCAGTTTACAGCAACATCAATGTAACGTTTGTAGTTTGCCAGCAGGTTTAACAGATTATTGAAAGTATTTCCAAGTTATGCTAACGGTTATTTACATGATCTTTATCACACTTTAGAAGAAGTGTGAAAAAGTTACTTTATGAGATGTGTTGAACAGCTGCTGTTACTGTTCTTATTACTTCAGTGCATACGACATGTTTCTCTATAATAAGGAACTAAAGATAAGGATCCCTTCATCCCTTGACCATCATCCTCTACATCCCCACATCCCTTCCTCTCTCGACCCCTTTCCACTTCCTAAATCTCCCCCTTTGTTCCGTCTCCCGACAAACCATTTGAAGGTCACGTCACTACTAGCGTGCTCTTTGTTAGAGAAATTATAATAAATCCATTAGGAAAATGATTGTTGCCGAACTTTACATGAGCTGCACATCAACAGCCACCCGCCTGACAGAGAGGACCAGAGCGGAGACGAGGATGGACAAACTTCTTCTGAGCATCGTCGTTGTGTCAGTCAAGACTTTAATATTGTTTTATTCTTTCTTCCGTCTTCAACGTAATAATAATATTGTTTAAAACCTTTTAAAAAACAATCCTCTCCTAGGGGGGGAAGCCTGAGCGATTGTTTTATAAAACTGTAAATCATAGCTTGTTTTATGAAAAAAAAAGCCCCCAAACTGCTGTATTTGGATGTATTGAACACCATAAGTAATATACAAGTGAAATATATGGTCTGGTACATGAGAAAATTAAAATGTCACAGATGTGCGCAAATGGGCCCCAATGCAAATGTTGGAGACCTCGCCTGAATGTTCTCTGTTCTAAACCCTCTGTAACTTTGTTCTGCTTCACTTTATCAAAGTCAACCTTTACAGAGAGAATGTTCACATATTGTGTTATGATTTGGGTTAGAGAATGTTCAGATATTGAGCTATGATTTGGGTTAGAGTTGGACCTTACAGCTGCATCATTTCAAAGAAATAATCATCCTGAAAGTGATTTTTTTATAGGCGGACCTGAAACCTTTTCATTTTTTTCTGTGTGTCATCTTCATTTACTCTTAATCAGCAACATATATACTGATATTTACACATCTGAACAACATCTCACATGTGTACCTTTTATTATAACACACAAAGTATTCAGATAGCCCTAGTGGTTGCAGAGATACACCCTTTTTAGTTTGGGTATGACATTTTCGAGGAAAGGGCCTTTAAAAATAGGTTGGTGCTCTATTGGTTAATAATTTGTCCCCGTGACATTCCTCTTACTTCCCCTTCTTTCTTTGTCTTTTTTAAATTCAATGTAAAAATCGAATTTGCATTCGTGAGTTAATTTATTAATATTAAACAATCAATATGCTGTTTGTCCATCCAGGGCTGTGTGCCGTCTCATCAGCTCCTGATCGTGGCTATCATGTTGTTTATGAGCGTAAGACCATGACTGAAGCACAGCGTTACTGCAGAGAGAAGCACATCGACCTGGTCACCATCCGAGGCCCGGAGGACCTGGAGACCCTGAAGGGATTGGTGGATTCAAGCAGAATGGTCGACAATGTGAGTTTTCTTACGTCAGTGACTGAAAGTTTTACATTCACACAGTGGTGGAACGCATGCAGACGAACTGTACCTACGTATGTACTTGTCCTCTACTTGAGTATTTTAGTTCAATGCTTTTTTATGTTACATTTCAGAGGGACATTTATTTGACAGAGTTACAGATTAAGATTTTATAATAGGGCCTAAAAATAGGGAGTTTCAGTGCAACATACTGCTAATCTGTACTGGATATTTACAGCTTTAATATCTCATCAACCAAACATCGTCCATGTAAATATATGTAAATATATGGTGGAGTCATGCTGTCTTGTTTGCACTGTTAACCTTTCAAGGACGCTGTTAGTCCTTGAAAGGTTTTGCAAATCAGACTGATCGTCATAATCAAGACTGTAAATGGGAAGTAAAAATATCTGAAAGTCTATTTCTGTACATCACAATGAAATATTGCTTTCAGCGAGCCTGGATCGGACTCTACGCGGACAACTGGAGGTGGTCACTGTCAAACACAAGTCTCTACAAACCTGAGGAGCTGGAGTTCAGGCGATGGACGTATAGACAACCGCACATATATGTAATAGGAGAGCACTGCGGAATGATAACTGCAAATGGGGGATGGGGCGACACCACTTGTTACTGGGGCCGCAGGTCACTCTGCTTCGATGACAGAGGTGAGAATATTAAAGCTTCTACGAGGAACTTTCATGTTGTGTTGATTGTGTTGTGTAGAGCTTCAAGAATAACTCGATAGAACCAGACCATCTTCTCTCTGGTGGTCTTTTTACTGATGGAGGTCTATAGAGGACCAGGACTACACTGAGGATAATAGAGGACCAGGACTAGACTGAGACTGGTTCAGGACCAGTTAGAAGTTCCTCCCGGTTTCTTGAACTAGTCTTCAGCTTCATGAATGCCATTTAAAGCAGATTAATGTGCTCATTCAGCCGGTTTGTATCATGTCTGTTGGAGGTAAAATATCTCTGATGCCTTTATGATTCAATGGACGCTGCATGTTCATATTCACACAGCTGCGTGTTGATCCACCTTCATGCTGAGATTCATTCAGCAACAATAAACTGGTCTGCATCATGTAGTCTGTTATGGTTCCTCTACTCAGCACTTCACCATGCTCTACTTTCAGGGCCGAATAAGACATTTGTCTTCATTAACTCCAACATGCATTGGCATCGGGCCCAGCGCTACTGCAGAGAACACTACACAGACCTGGCCATGGTGAGGAACATCGAGGAGAACCAGATGCTATTCAGTGTTTCACCTGGAGGAGACACATTCTGGATCGGCCTGTTCAGAGATGGATGGAGGTGGTCTGATGGAAGTGACTCCACATTTGTGAACTGGAAAGCTCTGGAGCCTCGTGGTTTCTCTGAGAATTGTGTGACAGTAGATTTTAGTGCCGATGGACAGTGGGTGGACGTGGACTGTAACTCCAAGTCAGCGTTCATCTGCTACAGTGGTAAGCTATCATTCCCTCAGTCTTTAAATGTGGATTTAGGTTAGTTTCATTTGCAGATACAGTAAAAACACAAACATCCAAAGTAGATCAAAATAGAATCTATAAATATCAAGTTATGGATGGAAAACACATTGAATATGCAGATCAACTGCAGATGATGGAGGGTGCTGGCCCCAGTGATGCAACAATGCTAACGCTAATACCATGCTAAGCTAAGCTAAGCTAAGGTGTTCCTGCACCATCCATATTTAAAGATTGATCTGATGGAAAATGACCATACTTTTCTCTTTTATCATTCTAAGTGTTGAAAAGTCAAGGATGTTGAATATCATCAGCAGACATGTTGTGACTGATGAAGGTTGTTTGTGTCTTAGCTCCTGTTGCAATGCGAGTGATCAAAGTGAGGCTGCAGAAAAGCAGCTCCTCTCTGGACCTGAATGACCCCGTGGTGAAGGAGAACCTCTTGAAGCAGGTACGTCTTCCTCTCATTAGCAACAGAACCAGCAGGTGACATGTGAGGTAGTGACTATAAGAACAATGTGAAGGTGCTCTGTGCCTTCGTCATTACTGAAGGTAGACTTGTGTCCAGACAACAAACCAGAGTGGTTCTCCAGCAGAGCTTCCACATGAGAACAGAGACAGGATGCAGGATGTAAAGGAACCACAGTTTAGTGAAGACTTCTTCTCTCAATGTTTTTGTCTCTCAGCTCAAACTGAAGCTGAAGACCCAGGGGCTGAACGACGACGTCAAGCTGAGCTGGAAGAAGCAGGCGGATGGAAAAGTCTTCCACAAGGAAGAGAAGAAGACCGGGAAGAAGAGAAGAGATGAGCTGTAATGTTCTTTCAGTCCACTCTGGTCAGAGGTTCCTTTCTCCTCCTCTTCCTCCTTTTCTTCTTCCTCTTCCTCTCGACCAATGGTAGAAAGAACCAAAGTACCCAAGTACTGTTTGCTGTGAAGTACCCTGTTTCCATTTCATAGTACTTTAGACTTTACTCCACTACATCGATCTGTCAGCTAGTTTCTACACTCTGAGAAATAAAGGTTCCAAACCGGTTCTTCCTGAAGGGCCGAGGTTCTACCAGAACCTTTTGCTTCTGAAGAACCCTTTCCTTCTTCAAGGATTTTTAAAAGAACAGATGTTAAAATAAGCCAGAAATGTTCTATATGAACCTCATGAGGAACCCATAGTGAGTTCTACATAGAACCCTTGGTTCCTGGTGGATCTTGGTTGCGCCTTAGAAGGTGGAAATGTTCTGCATAGAACCTCCAGAGAAGATTTGGGGTGAAAGTGTTCCACCAAATGAGGGTTCTCTGTGGAACCTTTTCTGCTTTGTTCTCTGTAGAACCCTCTGAAAGGGAACCTTGAGGAAAGGTTCTACCAGGAACCAAAGTGGGTTCTCCTATGGGACGAGCAGAACAGCCTCCAGGGTTCTAGTTAGCACATTTATTTCTAAGAGTGTAGTTACTTTGCATATTAAGATGCTAAATATAAAACGTGTGATGAACTTATAGAATATGATTGTTTTGTTAAATCTCAACCTGCTGCAGTTAAAATGCTTCTTACATGTTAATAATGAGTAATAAAGATCCAATAACATAATGTTTATTATATTATAGTCTCTAAAGAGTTTATTCTGCATAATGAGTCCTTTTACTTTTGATCATGAAGAACATTCTTCTGTAGTTTTTACATCATACTTCTGAATAAAGGTGTTTTATTGGTAATGTTGTGTATTTTCATTGTGATGATGCTTCTTTTGCTTCAATAAAACCTTTGAATGAGCTTTCTGTGTCACAGTTCTTCATGGACTTCAGCTCACAACAGAGTCTGATGACTGGAACATGAAGGGTCAACAACAAGCCTCAAGAACATTTATAGAAACACGTTAACTGTAGATTTAAGAAAGTTATGTCCTTTGGCAGGATGGGAAACTAAATATAGAATATGAATATATATAAAGTGATGAAACTGTTTCTGTAGTACGCTGTAGTACAGTAAGTACTTGTACAACTTGTATGTGGTAGGTGTGTGATGGGGCAACTTTAGATACAGAAACGTATTCAAATGAATATTCAGATTTCTATATTTTCTAGTTTCTCTCCTGTGTCTTTGAAGTTGCCTCTGACGATCAGCATGAGGACGAGTTACTGTCCGTGTTCCACAGAAAGATTCAACAGCATCAAATAAACTGAGAGAAACAGAGAGGAACACTTCTGCTGCACACGGAAACTTATTTGCATGTTTTTATCATGATATTTGTAGAACATTGATATTATCCTGATCAGCTGATCGCTTCACGTGACGCTTCAGAGGAAAGGTCGTCTCCTTGCTCTTAAAACACATTTCCTCGTCTCCTCTCTCCTCGCATGGTTTCCTTGCATCTCTCCTTGCATCCCTGGTGGGAGGGACTAGGACGCAAGTGAGGGAAACAGGATGCAATCAAGAGACGTGGGATGCACCCTTAGTGTTGATCAACCAGTGAACAGGAAGTGACCGTATATGGGCTGCGGTCCAATAGTCCTTTTTGCTCAGGAAGGTTCCTCAAGGAGTGAAATGACCCTGAAGTCTCTACGTGGCCGCCATGATGAGAGCTGTTTGAATTCTCTAAACGCAAAGGAAAGGAGCTTCAATGCTTCCTTACTTACTGGACCTTCCTTTACCAAAGGAAAGGAGATCATTCTTCCCCACAATTCCTTGCGGCGGACACATTTATAGTGTGATAAAGATCATGTAAATAACCGTTAGCATAACTTGGAAATACTTTCAATAATCTGTTAAACCTGCTGGCAAACTACGAACGTTACATTGATGTTGCTGTAAACTGATCAAACTGCTGTAAACTGATCAAACTGCTGTAAACTGATCAAACTGCTGTAAACTGATCAAACTGACATATTGATCTGCTCTCTTTGTTGTTGCACTGCATTCTTTTATTTGACTCCTGTTCTCTTTGTAATAATGTGTTATCATGACGTCTTCTTAGAGTCACAAGTATCTCTAAGAAAGTGACGAGGTGAGACCCGTTTTGCACTTTGCTCGCTTAAATTCTCAGTTTTTATTTTCGTTTTTTTAGGAGTTGCAAATGTAACTTGTAAACCCTTTTCCTCTCTTAAAATAGATATTGACTGCGTCACAGTTTAATCACAGCAGTGCGTGGCCCTGAGTGAGGCACATCCACCACGCCAACACTAATGATATCTAAATACATTTGCATAACATACAAAGAGGGGGGTTCATAGCTGTTAAAGCCCCATGCAGTTTGTCAGAAATTATAGATAAACTCATAAATGACAACTATCCGAGCCTTATAAAACACTCATATATATATATATATATATATATATATATATATATATATATATATATATATATATATATATATATATATATATATATAAAAAATATGATTGACCTCGTTGATTCAATTTGCGATATACCCCAGACGTTCGTATATTTTGTTCTGGTCTCGGTTGAGGCCTTGAATCCAGACTGGTGGGTCCAGAAGGTTGTTCTGGTGGAGAAAGGAGGAGACTCGGTTAAAGATAGCTCGCTCCAGAGTTTTGGAAAGAAAGGGAAGGAGAGAGACAGGTCTGTAGTTGTAGTAGTAGTAGTAGTAGTAGTAGTAGTAGTAGTAGTAGTAGTAGTAGTAGTATAGTCTGTAGTGGTAGTAGTAGTATAGTCAAATAAATATTAAAATATATTTATTTATTATTGTATAAAAGTAAAGACTTCTATAAAATAGACACCTTTGTGTGCCAGGAACTTGTTTTATTTACTTTCCTGTGAGTTCTCATAAATACTGAAGAAAACATCAGCAAAACTCAGTCTGACTGATTCATAGAGCCCAAAAGAACTCCTAAACAAGACCCAACTGAATTCAACTTTGCATTAACCTTCTGTGTATGTTTTCATCCTGACCACCGGGTGGCGCTGCAGGCTGCGTTTAACACATCTGGATTCTCTACCAAAAAACAATTCACATGAAACAAGAACTGTAAACAGAGAAAAATGAGCTTCAAACACAATGAAAGATGATTGCATTTAGGAAATGGAAGTGTGGGAAATGTTTAGTTTATAATTCCCTTCTTTGTTGTTTTTTTTATTCACACAGAACAGAAGAACAACATTCAAATTAAAATCAATAAAGAATACAAAATAACAGCTGGTCTCTTAAAAAAACAGAGTTACTGGAGATACAGCAGCCTGATGCAGAATGAATGACGTTATGACGTTTTTAAATCTGCTTTTTATTCATTGTTTTATTTCTATTAGATGTTCAGTTTTTAATTATAGCAGACAGTAGAAATGAAACGCACCTGTTACGTCACTAATTGGCTTCCACACATAAAGCGACAGGTGCGTTTCATTCCTCCTCCTGCAGGTGATTAGCTGGACTACTCCAATGAAATACATATTCATACAGAAACAACACCAAAAATCAATTAATCAATTAATTTACACATTTCACTCTTGTTGCTGCTCTTCATCTGTTCTGTTACAGGGAATTCATCAATCGCTGCGTCAGAGTTTAAATCAAAGATATTATCATCGTCTTCATGTTATTAATAAGGATAGGTTTCATTTGGGGGCGGGGCTTAGCAAATAGCCGAGCGGAGACATGAAACGAGCAGAACTTTTTCTCACACCCAAAACGCACATTTCAGACACATGATAACTTGACTTTAATTTAAAATGACAAAGCGCAATCATTTTTAATTTGAATTGATTCAGTTAATTATGTTATTATCATGTTTTTGCTTATTTTTCTCTCTCATTCTACCTGTTTATGTCCCCCCTCTTTCTCTCTCTCTCTCTTTCTCCCCCTCTCTCTCTCTCTCTCTCTCTCTCATTGTCTCTCTACCTGTTTCTGTCTCCCCCCTCTCTCTCTCTCTCCCTCTCGTTGTCTCTCTCCCTCTGTCTCCCCTCTCTCTCTCTACCTGTTTCTGTCTCCGCCCCCCTCTCCCTCTATCCCCCCCTCTCTCTCGCTCTCTCTCTCCGCCTCCCTCTCTCTCTCTCTCTCTCTCTCCCTCTCTCCCTCTCTCTCTCTCTCTCCGTCTCCCTCTCCCTCTCCCCCTCTTCCTCTCCCTCTCTCTCTACCTGTTTCTGTCTCCGCCCCCCTCTCCCTCTATCCCCCCCCCCCCCCCCCCCTCTCTCTCTCTCTCCGTTCAGTGTCGCTGCTGCTGCTCAGACGGCAACAGCTCCGCCCGCCTGGCTCCGTCTCTCCCCGCCCCTCTCTCTCTCGCTCTCTCTCTCTCTCTCTCTCTCTCTCTCTACCTGCCTCCCCCTCCCCTCCCTCCCTCTCCTCCCTCCCTCTCTCAGTCCCTCTCCTCCCTCCCTCTCGGTGCGGACATGCTCCCGGGGCTCCGGAGATGAGGCTCCGTAATGTCTCCTTCCTGACGGTCTTGTCGTTCGGGCTGTGCGGGCTGCTCTCCCTGTCCTGGTACACCGCCTTCAGCAGCTCCAGAGGTAAGACCCGTGCGCGTGCGCGAGCGTGTGTGTGTGTGTGTGTGTGTGTGTGTGTGCAGAGCTCGTCGTTGTGTGTTCTGGATGTTGCGTTTTTTTGTTGCGTTATTGTTGCAGAAATATCCAGTGATGCTGGAGGGGAAAAGCTCCGGCGTCAATGGAGAGAGGAGGGAGCGCTTGATTTTGTGATGCTTTTTTTGCATGCAAGACAAGGAGGGGAGAGAGGGGTTTGGAGGTGTGAGGAAGGTTGGCTGTGATCAAGCGCTCCCCTTCCACCAGCTCACTGCTGGAGCTTCACATGCACAAGCATCTTGTGCATGTGAAGCTCCAGCAGTGAGCTGGTGGAAGGGGAGCGCTTGATTTAGGGAAGCACCACAGCTGAGAGGAGAGGGGTCTAGATGGAGGGGAGGGGTTTGGTTTGATTCCACTTTGTGCTTTTGGATATAATAATAAAATAATAAAAAGAAGGGAAGCTCCACTTTATGAGGTAATCAGGGGGAGCGCTTGGTTTGTTGAGCATCACGCGCCTGCTCACAGGGGAGGAGACAAACAACACAAGATATTGTGAAGCTCCAGCAGTGAGGTAATTAAGGGGGCACTTGATTTGTGGTCTTGTTTGAGGAGGTTTAGTGTTGCAGTAAAAAAAAAACAGGATTCTTGTGAATGAGAAGATCCAACTCCTGAGGTACTGATGGGAGCGCTTGATTTGTGATCCACCACAGCTAACAGATGAGGGTCTCGATGGAGGAGGAGAGAGGAGGGGTTGGTTTGATTTTGATGCAACTCCACATTGAACTTCCTATAAATCTTCCTGAGGTGAAAGCTCCACTTTATGAGGTAATCAGGGGAGCGCTTGGTTCGTGATGCACCACGTGCCAGCTTGGTGTCGAGATGAAAGTAGCAGAGAGAGGAGGGGTTTGTTTACTTTGTTGCAGCTACAGGATAAAACACACAAGACTCCTGTTTCTGCTCCTGAAGTAACGAAAGGGAGCGCTTGGCTTGCCCCACATGACAGCTGAGGGAGGTGGGCAAGTCAAGAAGGGGGAGATTGGGAGGGGTAGGTTTGATTCTGTAGCCTCTCCACTGTGTGTTGCAGACATACAGCCGCATCATGTTCCATGTGCATGAAGCTCCAGGTTCTGAGGTAACGAAGGGAGCACTTGGTTTGTGATGCAGTGCGTGCCAGCTGAGGGGGGGGGGGGGGGGGGGGGTCGCGATGGAGCAGGGAGATGTCAAAGGGGTGGGGTTGGTTTGATTTGTTTGCAGCTTTGATGAAACTCGTTGCAGAAAAGGTAATCAAGTGTTTGATTTAGGTATTCAGAGGAGCGCTTGGTTTGTGGGGGTAAAGGGAGCGCTTGGTTTGCATGTGTAGATGAGGGAGGACGGAGACGTTTGTTTCATTTTTGTTGCAGAAAAGGATAAATGAAGGTGCGAAGAGTGTCTCCGCACACGATTTCAAGGGAGCACTTGTTTTGTCATGGCCTTACATGTCCCAGCGGAGGGGTTTGTTTGATTTCATCCAATCAGATTTCACCTCTGTGTCTCTATGGAAGCAGAGCGCTTCAAGATGGCCGTTGCAGATTAAAGTACACGGAGAGTGGACGTTGTCGTTGATTGTCATAGTTTTCAACCAATCAGATCTCTGGTTTGACAAGCTGGGCGTATTCTTTGACGCGCTGTGATTGGTCAGCGTGACTTCTGTTTAACAGAAAGCTAGCTAGCTAGCTAGCTAGCTAGCTAGCTAGCATAAGAGTTCAGGGTGAAACACAAGAGAAGTTATGACATGTTTCGTGTTTTACTTGTTTTAACATTGAATGACTGAAGGAGGAGGAGAACCGGACTCGGTGGCGGATTTACTTTACGCCTTTCTCACAGAGGGTTAGGCACGTTTGACGATCCTCACTGGCGTCCATGAAGCGCACCGATAAACTGAACAACCGCGCGGTTGTTCAGTTTATCGGTGCATTGAACTGTTTGTTAACTGTTTGTTAACAAAGAGAGGCAGATGGACTTTGTCTTTATTAAGTACATCTGGTGAGTCAACTGCTTTTTTCTGCTTTTTGTGTTTGTTTTTTTCACCCCGCTTGGCTCTCCGCCGGCACCCACCGACGATGCTCCACAGAGCTAGCGGCGCGAGCTAGGTTAGCTCGCGCCGCTAGCTCTGTGGAGGTGGTGGGAGAGCGCTCGCTGCCAGACCTGTTTTCCATCGCGCCTCCTCGGGTGAGCGCGGTGGCATCGTCGGCGGAGAGCCAAGCGGGGTGAGACGACCCTGTTTTACAGTGACACCACTCGTGAAGGGGGTTTGGTAATATTTCACCTGAGTTTTGTACCGGACGTCTCTGCAACTGCTGCTAAATGTAGAATCGAAAAAATCCACAAATCAGCTGCACGTGTCAAAGTTGAGGGAAAAAAAAGAAAACAGTAGCTGATTATAACCTGAATTTTACGGTAGTTAATATCGTTCGTTCTGATCGGCTCGTTGTCTTGTGTGTGCGGTGTTTTAGTGCCACGGTTTTGTTGGATTGTTTTGTCATGTTTTGTTATGTGGACTACATGCATTGTATGTTAATGACGCAGCATCCCGTCATGCGTGTGTTTATGTAAACAATATCAGACGGCACAGAAGGCCCAGGTAGAAAATGCACGGCCCGCCACTTGTATAAAATGAGTTGAGTTTTGCATTAACTTCTGACTGATAATTGGAGGCACAGCAGCTCCAGACGGGATGAAGGGAGCGCTTGGTTCGTGGGGCTTGGAGGGAGGGTTGGTCTGTTGGAAAGGGGCACAACAATGTGAGGATGTTAAAGAAAGTTTGGACTTGAAAGGTAAAGGGAGCGCTTGGTTTGTGAAGCATTTCATGCCAGAAGAGAAGGGTTGGGGGGGGGGGGGGCACAGAGGGGAGAAGGGAGCGCTTGGTTTGTGAAATCAGCCGTAGGTGAGTTTGGACTGAGATTCAGAAGGGCGTGCTTCATTTATGATCCGTAGCAGGCCTGGAAGAGAGGAGATAGAGTGGAGGTTAACACACAGGTAATCCGCTGGCTGCACTGTCAGCTGCCCCAGGGGTAAGGGAGCGCTTGATTTATGGTCTGTAACAGGCCTGGAGGTTTGCATTGTTTTGTTGCAGCGTTAAGCTGTTTTTGTGTGATGCTGTGATGCAGGAACAAGGTGTGTGTGTGTGTGTGTGTGTGTGTGTGTGTGTGTGTGTGTGTGTGTGTGTGTGTGTGTGTGTGTGTGTGTGTGTGTGTGTGTGTGTGTGTGTGTGTGTGTGTGCGTGCGTGCGTGCGTGCGTGCGTGCGTGTGTGTGTGTGCGTGCATATTGAGCGCTGCAGGCTCAGCTGTCAGGTCCATGGGAACGCTGGGTTTGAGACTCCTTGTGAGCCTGTGAGGGAGGTGGAGATAGTGCTTGCTGGTTGTTTTGAATAATCTTCTGCTGCAGGAACTGAATTTAAAAGAAGAAAAAAAAGGAGCGCTTGGTTTGTGATTCATCACACAGCGGGGGAGCGGCGTGCAGCTGCTGGGGAACAGATGACGTCTGGAGCTCCAGTCTGCTCGCTGTGTGTTTGTGGCGGGCAGGTGGAGACTAGGCAGCTCCTGGGGGGGGCGCTTGTTTTGTGATGAATTTCACTGTTCAGGTTCTGTGTCTGAAAATGTTTTCTGGTTCGCACAAAGTTCAGAAGAGAAATGCAAAAGGTTTGGAGGCTCAGCGGCTTCATAAAGGGAGTGCTTGGTTTCAAATGCAGCGCACACCAGTGGGGAGGAGTCAATATTAGTAAAAGACGATGTTAATTTGCTTCTATGATATTGTTTCTTTTCCCTAAACCTGCCGTGATTTGGCTCCGTTTCCTCTCTGGACTAAATATGAAATACATATGAAGCTGATCATCTTCTATTGATCAGATATCGACTCACATCTGATCAATATCTACCGGTCCCGAAGATCAAAGACACACCAACACGTCTGTGACTTCATGCTTCGGTCCCTCGGCTGGTTTCACGAAACTTCAACCTGGAGGTCAAAGGTCGCGCCAATAGAAATATATATATATATATATATATATATATGTGTATATATATTTATATTTATATATATATATATATTAATGTTTGAGTTGTCGACTCACGTCTTCTTTATTAGATCAAAGAAAAATAATGAACAGATTAATCATAAAATCAAAATATCCGTGAGTTCCAGAACTCCAGCAGTAAAAGAAGAAATACTCGTTATTACTACAGTAAAAATATCAGTACATCGATGCAGAAATACTCCAATACGAGAAAGTCCTGCATTAAAAATCCTGCTTTCAGTGAAAGTACACAAGTACTCTCAGCTCCTCGTGAGGCGCCCGAGGGAGCGCTTGGTTTGCGACGCACCACACTCCGGGGGAGAGGGCTCTAAAGTACAACGTGCCGGTACTTACATCTAATAAATAATGATTCATCTTATTTTATTTGATCTCAATCAACAGATGTGTTTCCACACAAAGAATCACTCAGAAGCAGAACTTTAAATCTTAAGACGTGTGTTGCTTCATCGTGAGGAGGAAGCGGATGCTTTACTTTAGATTAAAGGTACAAGTACACAAAGCTGCAGTCAGTATTTTAGTGATGAATATAAAATAAATACATACAAAACTAAGTCGCTGAAGTCCTGATGAAATAATATATACATATAAATAAATAAATATATATATATATATATATATGATACTTTTACTCAGGTGTGGTTTAACTTTTTCATATTTTTTATGTTTAGTTAGAGATCTTTGTTTGTGTTGACAGAAGTAAAGTTTTCATCTGTTTCCACAGAAATCACAAGCTGTGTGTGTGTGTGTGTGTGTGTGTGTGTCGGACGAGTTCGGTCTCGTTTCTTTAGTTTACTTTCTTCTGCTTCGTGTTCTTTAGTGTTATCTGGACGAGAAGAACAATAACTACGATTGTTATTATTTTTAATAACTTATATTTTAAGATGTTTGTGGAAAACCAGGAAGATCAGAAAACACGTTTCAGTTCTATTTCCTGAAATTCAGTGTCCAAATTATTTTACATTTTGTCTATAACTTTGACATTTGTGTGTCTATGTATATATTTCTCTCTCTCTCTCTGTAAAATAATATTTGTTTTCATGTTTGGCCTGTCGAAGAAATAATATTTGATTTCAGCCTCTTTTACGAATTTGTTTAATTTCACGTCTCAACATTTTTCATTTGCTTTAATAGAATTTGTTCAGGCTAAAAATACATAAAATACTCAGGAAGTAACTCTGATAAAGAAACTAATTAAACACACGAGATAAGAAGAGTCAGTAATTAGAAAACGCATGCGAGTAGTTTCAGACGCTGAGTGTGTATATATGTATGTATGTATGTGTGTGTGTATATGTATATATATATATATATATATATATATATATATACATATATATATATATATACATACATACACACCAACCTGAAGCTGTGAGACGACTCCACCTCGTTATACATTTGAGTTTTATTGCATTTTGTTATTAACGTTTTTAAATCTGCGTCTACACAATTCAAGCTCCAGTTCAGAGTCTGATGCGTCCCATGTTTCCCACGCCCCCTGAACGCCACATCTTCTCTGTAGAAGAGTATTTAAAAGAAGACAACCAGACTCCGGTTCACACACGAAGAATCTGCTGTAAAGATTTTGTGCAAAACGAAGAACAAATACTGGAAAAAAATCCTAAATGTGAAATAAAAATGTACTGAACAGGTTGGTTAAACACTCGTATCAAGTAGTACTGCAGTATACTAGTGTACCACACAGAGTACCACACAGAGTACCACACAGAGTACCACACAGAGTACCACACAGAGTACCACACAGAGTACCACACAGAGTACCACACAGAGTACTACAGACTTCTTTGACGTTTTTATGCCGGAGATTAGACCTTAAAGTTCAGAGGAATCGGACATCGCTGTGAATTATCCATCTTCCTGCTGTCACACACACACACACACACACACACACACACACACACACACACACACACACACACACACACGCGTGCACACCCATCCTGCTCCTCTTCACATCCTTTCCGGACGAAGGCGTGTTTCTGCTGCAGAGCGGAGATTGATTCACACTCTGATGGCAGTTAACCAGGAGGTGTGTGTGTGTGTGTGTGTGTGTGTGTGTGTGTGTGTGTGTGTGTGTGTGTGGTAGCACTCAGGCTAAATTAGTTCAGTCAGTGAAGCTGCAGACAGAAGGTGCGTTTGATTTATTCATTCCTCTGAGGCTGCAGCGGTGATGTCATGTTAACGACACTGCGAGGTCAGAGGTCAACACCTCTTGTTAATCCAGCCCTCTGATTGGCTGTCGACTCTCTTTCTGTTATTTGTATGTAATTATTCCCCCTATCTGCGACAGACTTTTATTTTCTAGCTTCTGCAGGTTCCTATGTTCAGTGAACACACACACACACACACACACACACACACACACACACACACACACACACACACACACACACACACACACACACATTGTTGAGTTTACTACATGCAAACAGCAGACGGCTCATAGCGATGAGATGACGCATCGGCCTCTTTCAGTCTGGAAGTGAACATGCTTGGCCTTGTCCTCTTGTCACACACACACACACACACACAGTGTCACACACACGTACACACAGTGTCACACTTACACACAGACACACACAGTGCCACACACACATGCATATCCTGCCTGGCATTGTTTAACCTTGGTTTTACTTTCCCCTGTGGTGCTTTGAACTGAACCATTAAATTCAGTTTTCTGTTACAAATAGAGGCGTGTGTGTGTGTGTGTGTGTGTGTGTGTGTGTGTGTGTGTGTGTGTGTGTGTGTGTGTGTGTGTGTGTGTAAATGTGTACATTGATACGTTTTTATACACATTGATACGCAGCCTCTTGCTCTTTTGTCCTCTTGACCTCCTTTCACTCCTTTCCCTACATTCACCTCCTCCTCCTCCTCCTCATCCCTCCATCTCTTTCATCTTCATCCTCTCCTCTTTTGTCTTCATCTTCCTCCTCCTCCTTCCCCTCAGTCTCGTCTCAATTTGGTAACGTGAGAGGATCTTTGACGGTTCGGTCAATATGAGGGAAACTGTGTGTGTGTGTGTGTGTGTGTGTGTGTGTGTGTGTGTGTGTGTGTGTGTGTGTGTGTGTGTGTGTGTGTGTGTGTAATGTGAGCTCCAGATTAACTATGTGATCTGTGTTACAGAAGCTCCTGTTTGAGGTGTCAGTCACACTGGTAATGACTGTGTGTGTGTGTGTGTGTGTGTGATAGACGGCGGTATCTTGATTTTTAGGTTCAAACTCTTTTAAAGCACGACATGGTTGGACACCTTCCTCAATAAAACTTTCCTTTTTTGTTGTTGTTTTGTGTTACTTGTGAATATTAGAAAAAAAGGACATTCCCATTCAAATCAATGTAGCAGGACAAGCAGAGCGGCAGACATTTTTATGTGTGCCGCTGTACATCTGTACACACACACACACACACACACACACACGCACACGCACACACACACTCCTAGACACACACTCCTGCAGGCTGTTGTCTCCGATTTGAGAGAAGTTCATTTTTAACCCGGCCCTCCTCCTCCAGTCGTGGTGTGTTCAATGTCCTCGAAAGTTCAGTCAAGATATTCAAAACTTTATTGCTCCCCTGAGAAGGATCGGGAATGAAATCAATAAATATGTCTATCGTGATATGAGAGCTAGATTTGAGATATTGTAATATTGTCAAATGGCATAAATGTTGTGTTTTCCTGATTTTAAAGGCTGACTGTTGTAGTTTTTCCTTTTATCCACGTTACATATCATTATTTATAAAAACAAAACATGTAAACATTTCATAAAAGCACCAATGGTCACATGACAATATCGATGGAGAGGTCAAATATTATGATAGTTGATTTTCTCCACATCGCCAAGGTCTGTTTACTCAAGTACTCGAAGTCCCAATATGACGAGGAGGAACCGAACCCTCTTCGATTGAAATGAACCGTTAAGATACTTTGAGTATCAATAAAGTTGAATTGTTATCACGAGGCATCATTGTTCCATCATTAGTTATGGAACAATAATATTCAGTTAAATAGAGATAATAGTTTAACAGCAATGTAATGAGATCGTAATGTTGATGCCGTCGTAGCGCACGCACACACACACACACACACACACACATACATGCTCACTCGTGTGTGTGTGTGTGTGTTTCCTGGAGAGTCCAAGACGCTGTGAAAGCAGCTTAATGAATATTTGATGGGAGCTCTGGGAGCTCGGGTTGCACTCAGACTCACAACAGAAAGCGTCTGAAGGACTCGCTTCACGGTTTCCGTCGCTTCGTGTGTGAAGATGTTCTAAAAACTAACGTCATCACCTGAAGTCCATGTGGAATAAACACGACGAACACTTATCGGACTGTTGGTTTAGTGAGTGTCTCTTCGTGAAAACGGACTTTATATTTAACTTCTACTCTCGTTTGAACAACTCGGTGACTTGTAACAGAAACAACACACATTTTAGGTTTTATTTTATTTTGACAAAGCAGAAAGAAGAACTTTAAATAAGTTTCTTTCTCGCACTAGTGTTTACATTCACATTCTGATGTATCACGTTAAAAAAGCTGTACGTTCTTCTAGCAGCTAGCGTATTAGCTCCTTGGTTAGCAGCATGTTAGCTCCTCTGTTAGTAGCGTGTTAGCTCCTCTGTTAGCAGCATGTTATCTCCTCATTTAGCTCCTCTACAAGCAGTGTTAACTCCTCTTCTAGCAGCGGGCTAGCTCCTCTGTCAGCTCCTCTGTTAGCAGCGTGTTAACTCCTCTTCTAGCAGCGTGTTAACTCCTCTTCTAGCAGCGGGTTAGCTCCTCTGTTAGCAGCGGGTTAGCTCCTCTGTTAGCTCCTCTGTCAGCTCCTCTGTTAGCAGCGCGTTAACTCCTCTTCTAGCAGCGGGTTAGCTCCTCTGTTAGCTCCTCTGTTAGCAGCGTGTTAACTCCTCTTCTAGCAGCGGGTTAGCTCCTCTGTTAGCTCCTCTGTTAGCAGCGTGTTAACTCCTCTTCTAGCAGCGGGTTAGCTCCTCTGTTAGCATCATGTTAACTCCTCTTCTAGCAGCGGGTTAGCTCCTCTGTCAGCTCCTCTGTTAGCAGCATGTTAACTCCTCTTCTAGCAGCGGGTTAGCTCCTCTGTTAGCAGCGGGCTAGCTCCTCTGTCAGCTCCTCTGTTAGCAGCGTGTTAACTCCTCTTCTAGCAGCGGGTTAGCTCCTCTGTTAGCAGCGTGTTAACTCCTCTTCTAGCAGCGGGTTAGCTCCTCTGTTAGCTCCTCTGTTAACTCCTCTGTTAGCTCCTCTGTTAGCTCCTCTGTTAGCAGCGTGTTAACTCCTCTTCTAGCAGCGGGTTAGCTCCTCTGTTAGCAGCGGGTTAGCTCCTCTGTTAGCTCCTCTGTCAGCTCCTCTGTTAGCAGCGTGTTAACTCCTCTTCTAGCAGCGGGTTAGCTCCTCTGTTAGCTCCTCTGTTAGCAGCGTGTTAACTCCTCTTCTAGCAGCTTGTTAGGTTTGTTCTGCAAAGTATATTTTAAAGCAAATGCTTTTATACTAAAGTAAGGTTGAGTGCAGGACTTTTACTTGTAACAGAGTATTTACAAACTGTAGTAATGCTACTTTTCCTAAAGTAAAGTATCTGAGTACTTCTTCCTTTCCCAGCCAACGGGCGCATTACGTCACATGGAGGCTGTTTCCAACCGTCAGAGTAACCACAGACATTGCATTTGCTTCAGAATCACTAACTTTAAGTTCCCAGTTTGTTCTGAGGACACTGAGGTCAAACTGAGACGGTGGTAATATGTAACTCTCTCTGTGTAACAGAGGGTCTGAGGCAATGTGCTGCCATTGGGATATGTTAAGTAGTGTGTGTGTGTGTGTGTGTGTGGGCAGGGGGGCGTGTGTGTGTGGGCGGGCGGGCGTGTGTGTGTGTGTGTGTGTGTGTGTGTGTTTGTGCCAGAGGTATCAGGAGGACATGCGACCCACTGCCTTCAGCATGTGACTGTGTGTGTGTGTGTGTGTGTGTGTGTGTGTGGTTTTATGTTTTTGAACGTGACCTTTGACCTCCTTGTTCTGCTTGTTTTCGAGGACACTCGCTCTTTGTTTTTCTGCCAGTTGGAGCTCAGCTGATTAAAGAACCGATTAACATCCAGAGTCATTAAATACAAACTATTTGTAGTCATTTATCAAGAAATACAGGAACATTATTATAATAAAATAATAATCTATAAAACACTTACATTTAGTTAAATGCTTTATTTGAGCAAATAAAAAACGTGTTTCTCTCTTACAGTGATTCTAAAAGTACCACCATGTAAAAGTACTCCATTAGAAGTACAATTCAAACTACAGAAGTACTCAAAACAATTCAAACTAAAAGAGTATCATATTATATTTTTAATTATATTGATGATTGGATCTCGTTTTAACCATTTTATTCAGTCCAGTGTTTCCCAACATAGGGGTCGAGGCAAAGGGTCACCAGATAAATCTGAGGGGTCCTGAGATGATTATTGGAAGAGAAGAAGAAGAAGAAACTAAGTTCTGTAGAATAAATCTGTATTCATTTAAAAATATCTTATTTTTTGTGAATTATTGGAAAAAGTACAATATTTACCTCTGAGATGGAGTAGAGGCAGAAAATGAAAACACTCAATTGAGGTACAAGTACCTGTTAAGTGCCGTACTTGAGTAACAGTACTTGATGCAGCCTGAGATGAAGACTGCAATCAAATACAACACTATCGCTCATTAAGTATTAAACTAAGTATTATTTAAAGTATGGGTTGGAGAAATTGGAGTACGTAAACTCGTTCTTATTCTACTTGTCTTTCTTCTTAAAGGGCCAGTTCACCTTAAAATTGTATTGTGTTGAGTCGCTTGTTGGAGTGTCCCTTTAAATCATATATAATACTTTGTATCTGTAATCTCTGCTGTCTAAAACTTAAAAATAAATAAAAGTCGAATAACTTTAAAGATGTTTTTTTTTCTTTTTCTTCACCACGACTGTAAAGAGGATCCATTTGGTTCAGGTTGAGGTGGAGGAAGATGAGGAAGAAGAGGAAGAAGAGGTGACAGGGAGTCTCTGTACTGAATCAGATCTGCTTCCTCACAGAGTGAACCATCTGTCCACCAGAAACACTTACTGTGTGTGTGTGTGTGTGTGTGTGTGTGTGTGTGTGTGTGTGTGTGTGTGTGTGTGTGTGTGTGTGTTCAGCCCGGCCCACTCGTTTACTGGAGATGAGTAATCAGAGTCCAGGCAAATGGACAGCGTGTGTGTGTGTGTGTGTGTGTGTGTGTGTGTGTGTGTGTGTGTGTGTGTGTGTGTGTGTGTGTGTGTGTGTGTGTGTGTGTGTGTGTGTGTGTGTGTGTGTGTGTGTGTGTGTGTGTGCGCGTGTGTGTGTGAGAGAGAGAATCACTTTCATTACATTAGTTGTTTAAATCTCTCTGAATTTCAGGTATCTGTGATTCCTCTCAAGCGACCATCTGCCACCCCTGTGTGTGTGTGTGTGTGTTGATGCAGGATTGAATCTATCATCCAGATGATGTTGGTGCTTTAATGCAGATTATTAATAATAATCATCATGTTTTTTTACTGCGCTTAAGTCCCGCCCCCTTCTGGCGGACCGCCATGGGACTCTATTTCAAAATAAAATACATACAGTAGTCAACCAGAGAGACAAATAATGTGTGCTCTGATTGGACAGTTGATTTCTGACGTGGCCGCTCATTTCCTGTTTGATTCCAGATCACAAGAAGCTTTGTGGAAACACTCAATATTCCTCACTCGCTTCTCTCTCTGCGTACACTTTAATGACATCATGGAAAATTGACTAACAAGATAAAGCTGTTGTTGATAATAATAGTTACTGATGAAACCACACACACACACACACACACACTGCAAGGACACGTTGTACAGGATCAGCAACATTATGCGCTCAGTGTTTTGTTTGCGTGTAAAATCACCACAGACTCTAAGTGGAGGCGGTTAACATTAATAATAATATAAATAAATACTTTAATACTTGTGACACTTTCTTATCTTCAAGACATGCAATGTCCGGTGTCCACCAAAGTGTTTTGGAGGTGCTTTGGTTTTAGACTGTCAGACCTGCTGCAGTAGAATGAGAGGTTTCCTAAAGGGACCCTGGTGCTCAGAGACACTACCGCTTTAGTCCACAGGGGGCGCCAGAAGCACCACCACATGAAAGCATCGGGCAGCAGCTTTAAGTCTGTAGAATGTGATGGCCGGGACATATCTGCAGTATTTTGACACACATTCTTACCTTTAGCAATTATTGAGGCTCAGTTTCCATATATTTTTATATTATTTGTAGTGTTTTTCATATTATTTCACATTAAAAGTAGTGTTTTTTTTTAATATGTTTCGCAATAAAAGTAGTGTTTTTCATATTATTTCACATTAAAAGTAGTGTTTTTCATATTTCACTTTAAAAGTAGTTTTTAAAATATATTCTCATATATAAAAAACTTATTTAATTTTTTAATATTATTTCACATTAAAAGTATTTTTTCATATTGTTTCACATTAAAAGTATTTTTCCATATTATTTCACTTTAAAAGTAGTGTTTTTAAAATGTATTCTCATATAAAAAGTAGTGTCTTTAAAATATATTCTCATATTAAAAGTAGTGTTTTTTGTATTTCACATTAAAAGTAGTGTTTTTAAAATGTATTCTCATATTAAAAGTAGTGTTTCTCATATGCTCTCATATATAAAAAATGTATTTAATCATAGCCTTTGAGTGATTTGTAATGTGCAGAAGGCCACGTTGCGATTACGATAAAATGGTAAAACCAAGATGGCCGACGGCCAAAACGCTGAACTGGAGGCTTCAGAACTGTCGTGCAGATAGAATCGGTGACGCCTCGTCGACTTTGTCCACTTGTTATTAATTACATGTTTCTAGACGCTGCACGATTTCTCAGATTGGGAAAAGTTTTTGATCACTTTGAGCCACAAAAAGCTTCCGCCATTTATTTTCATATATTTTACGTCTCAGTTTCTGTATTTTTACTTGTGTTTCTTCTTCTTTGTTCTACATATTTAATGAGGATTGTTGGAAGGAGTCTGAGATCTGAGACTTTCTTCACCAACAACGGTTGGAAATAAAAACATTGCGTAACATTCACCCCAATTTATTGAATCCAGGCGGTGGAAGAAGTACTTCAGTAAAAGTTGTAACACCACCGCGTGTGTGTGTGTGTGTGTGTGTGTGTGTGTGTGTGTGTGTGTGTGTGTGTGTGTGTGTGTGTGTGTGTGTGTGTGTGTGTGCGTGTGTGTGTGTGTGAGGTGACTGTATAATACAGTATAATAATAGGTGATTGTATAATACATGAAGTATGTAGTACTTGTAGTATTGGAAGTATTCCAGCAGCAGGGGTGGTATTTTCTAAGGTTTTATTACCGTAGATGTATCAATCCTCTCCTTCCTTCCTTCCTTCCTTCCTTCCTTCCTTCCTTCCTTTTTTTCTTCCTTCCACGCTGCAATTGCCCAGCCTCTCTCCTCTGCTTCCTTCATCCCTACATCCTTCCTTCCTCTCCTCTCTCCTTATTTCTATGGCAGCAGGGGGGGAAGGGGCGGAGCAACAGTTGTTTCTTTAGATGATGTCATCGAACAGCTGCTTGTGCCATGGAGATCCTGAGAAATGTGTGTGAGAGTCTTCTGCTGGTGTGTGAGGCTCATAATGGTGTGTGTGTGTGTGTGTGTGTGTGTGTGTGTGTGTGTGTGTGTGTGTGTGTGTGTGTGTGTGTGTGTGTGTGTGTGTGTGTGTGTGTGTGTGTGTGTGTGTGTGTGTGTGTGTGTGTGTGTGTGTGTGTACTCTATTAATAGACCACATAGCTGAGACCCTGAGGGACTACTTTAGTTCTCCCCTCTTTTAAAGTCTCTGCTTGAAATCCTCAAAGTTTTTCTTCTAGTTTGAAACAAGCCGTCCTGTGTTTACATGTTGTGTACAAGTACAACGTATACTTAAAGTACCAAAAGTAAAAAATACTCACTCTGCAGAATGTTATATAAGAGTCAGTGGCTTTATGCTGCTGGTCCATCAGGAGAGTTTCTGGGGATCAATACAGTTAACAACTTATTTACATTTTGTATTATTAATAGTAGAAAACAAAAGTAAAGAGATGAATGTAGCGTAAATATAAAGTATTTATCTTTGTTAGACATATAATGTAGCAAAAAATGAAAATACTCCAAGTTAAGTAAAAGTACTACTAAGTTGGTCTTAAGTGAGTAAATGTACTCGATGCAGCCTGAGAGGAAGACTGCTGGCAAATACAACACTACTATTAAATATTAAATATATATAAATGTTATTTTCGAATTAGCACAATAATGATGCAGCATTTTACATACATATAGTATTTTTTTTGTTTTGCTATAATTTAAATCAAAGC